>JAWMRC010000039.1:700962-724780 GCA_035584755.1 Thripadectes ignobilis | reverse complement strand
TCCCTCTTCTTTTCCCTCTTCTTTTCCCTCTTCTTTTCCCTCTTCTTTTCCCTCTTCTTTTCCCTCTTCTTTTCCCTTCTGGTTCTGCTTCCTTTATTTCACTCTTATTTTCCTGTTTTCCCTGTGCTCCTGCTTCCCATACTTCCCTCTTTTCCCTCTTTTCCACTGCACTCCTCATTGCCTTATTCCACCGTTTTCCTGCTTTCCCTCTTTTTCACTGCACTTCTGTTTCCCTTCTTTTTCCCTCTTTCTCACTGTGCTCCTGTTTCCCTTCTTTCCCTGTTTTCCCTATTTTTACTCTTGGCTCCCTTATCCCACACTTTTCCTGTTCTCACTGTTTTTCAGTTTTCCCTGTTTTTCACTGTGCTCCTGTTTCCCTTCCTTTCCTCTTTTCCCTCTATTTCGCTCTGTTCCTGCTTCCCTTATTTCCCTATTTTCCCTCTTTTTCACCACACTCCTGTTCCCTTGTTTCACTCTTTTCCCACTCTCATGATTTTTCACTGGTTTCCTATTTTCCCTCTTTTTCTCTGTGCTCCTGCTTCCCTCATTCCACTCTTTTCCCTTTTTCACTATTTGCACCATTTCCCCTCTTTTCCCCTATTTTTCATTGCGTTCCAGCTCCCTTATCCCACTGTTTTCCCATTTTCCCTCTTTTTTGCTATGCTCGTGTTCCCTCATTTCACTCTTTTCCAGTTTTCACTCTTTTTCACTCTTTTCCCCTTTTCCCTATTTTTTTAAGCCTGCTCCTGCTTCCCTTATTCCACTCTTTTCCTATTTTCCCTATTTTCCACTCTTTCCCTATTTCCCCTCCTTTTCTCTGTTCCCATTCCCTTATTCCGCTTTTCCCTATTTTTCACTTTTTCCCTTTTATTTTTCACTCTGCTCCTGCTTCCCTTATCCCACTCTTTTCCTATTTTCCACTCTTTCCCTTTTCCCCCTTATTTTTCCCTATTTCCCCTGCTTCCTGCCAAGGCTGAGCCACTCCAAATCCACATTATCCACTGTTTTGAACAGACCCTTTCCCCTTATTTTCCAAGCCCAGGCCCTTCTCTCCTAACTCTTCCCACCCCTGGAAGTGCTCCAGGCCAGGCTGGGTTGTGCCTGGAGCCACCTGGGAGAGCGGGCTGTGTCCCTGCCCTGCAGGAGGGGGGGAATTCCCAGCCGTTCCCTGATTCCCTGCCCGTCCCACGGGGTGTCCCCGCAGTGCCGGCGGCTCCGTGGCCCTGCCGGTGATCTCCTGCTCCCGCTGCATGAGGAAGGTGGGGCTCTGGGCCTTCCACCAGCTGGAATCTGCAGCTCCAGAGCCCGAGTCCTGCGGCCCGCCCGTCCCCACGTCCCCACGGAGAATGCTCACACGGAGCCAGGACACGCTCCCGGCGGGATCCGAGCAGGTACAGCTTCCAGGGGGCACAGGGACACCTCCAGGGGCTCCACTTGGATACCTCCAGGGGCTCCAGCTGGACACCTCCAGAGGCTCCAGTTGGACACCTCCAGCATGATTCTGCTCAAACCACACGCTGCCTCTTCCATGTCCAGGATGCTCCTGGTGGGAAGGGAATGTGGAGCAGCTCCACATGGATGGATGAGGATTTGGGCAGGATCCTCCCACCCCCTTCATGCTGCTCCGTAATTCCCTGGTTTTACCCCCCTGGCTGCATGAAAAGGGTTGGGATTCTCCATGGGGAGAGTTAGGATTGTCTGTGGGAAGAGTTGGGCTTCTCCACGGGGAGAGTTGGGCTTCTCCATGGGAACAGTTGGGCTTCTCCATGGGGAGAGTTTGGATCCTCCATGGGGAGAGTTGGCCTTCTCCACGGGAAGACTTGGGATTCTCCACAGGAAGACTTGGGATTCTCCATGGAAAGACTTGGGATTCTCCATGGGGAGAGTTGGGCTTCTTCCGACTCCATGGCCATGGGGGATCTGGAGGTGAGGTGTCCCCAGGAGCTCCGTAATCCATTCCCTGGTGTTTTTCCCCCCTGGCAGCAGGAGAAGAGCCCGTCCCCATCCGTGTCCCGCCCGCGGGGCTGGGATTCTCCCAACTCCCTGGAGCGGGCGGAGCTGGAGGTGCCCAGCCCCACCCCGCGGAGCCGCCCCGTGACCCGCAGCATGGGACAGGGGGACAACATGGAAGTGCCATCCAGCCCCGTCCGCAGGGCCAAGCGGGCCCGGCTCTGCTCCTCCAGCAGCTCGGTGAGCCCGGCACGGGGATTTGGGAAGGCTGATCCCCATCCAGGGGGCAGCTCCGTGGTTAACCCATGGGATTTAACCCGTGCCCTGGTCCTTCCCCTCCTGCCCTTGCCAGGACACTTCCACGAGGAGCTTCTTCCACCCCACGGCCCAGCACCGGGACTGGTGTCCCTGGGTGAGCAGCACGGAGGGACAGGAATCCCTGGAGGACGCGGCATCCCACACGGAGAAGGCCGGGAATGGCGAGCCGGGCTGGCAGGTGGTGCTGAACACCCTCCTGGGCACCCGGAGGTGTGACACGGTGCCCGACACGGAGCCAGTGGTGAGCCTGGGAATGCCCAAATCCAGAGCCAAGCGCTGCTTGCCCAGGGCTGGATCCCTCTGGGCGGGATTCGGGATGGCTGGGCTTTCTTTGGGATGAATCTCACTTGAGAGACAAGGACCAAACGTGTCTCCAGGGTCTCCACTCCCCTCTGGCAGCTCCTTACTGGGATTCATCCATGACAATGTGGAGCTGCTCAAGGACTGGATCCATCTGGGCAGGATTTGGGATGGGTGGGCCTCCTTTGGGAGTGTGATCCCAACTGGGAGACAAGGACCAAACATGTGTCTCCAGTCTCAGTTCCCCTCTGGCAGTCCCTTCCCAGGGTTCATCCATGACAATGTGGAGCTGTTCAAGGACTGGATCCCTCTGGGTAGGATTTGGGATGGATGAGTTTCCCTTGGGATGAATCCCAGCTGGGAGACAAGGACCAAACGTGTCTCCAGAGTCTCAGTTTCCCTCTGGCAGCTCCTTACTGGGATCCATCCATGACAATGTTGTTTGTGGAGCTGGTCGAGGGTTGCATCCCTCTGGGCAGAATTTGGGATCAATTGTCTTCCTTTGGGATGAATCTCAACTGGGAGACAAGGACCAAATGTGTCACCAGTCTGTTTCCCTCTGGCAGCTCCTTACTGGGATTTATCCATGACAATGTGGAGCTGCTCGAGGACTGGATCCCTCTGGACAGAATTTGGGATCAATGGGCTTCCTTTGGAATGAACACAATTCCAGCTGGGAGTCAAGAACCAAACTCTCTCCAGGGTCCCAGTTTTCCCTCTGGCAGCCGCTCGCTGGGATCCATCCCTCCATCCCAAGCCTTGGAGCTGCTATAAACAGCAGATCCAGTTTCATTCCACGTTCCCAGAGCTGCCCTCTGCAGCCATCCTGATCCCCAGGCTTTCCTGGCTTTCCTGAGCCAGGGGAGCAGAGCTGAGGCCACAACTCCTCTGTGGGTGGCTTTGGAGCAGCTGGCTCCTGCTCCTGCCTCCTTATCCCTTTGGATTCCCCTTCCAGCCCCCTCCTGCTTTGCCTGGGGCTCGGAGGAGCAGTGGGACAGTCCTGCTCCAGGATTTGTCCTGGGGGCTTCCCGTGACTTGTGTCCCCAGCAGGTCCCTGCCCACAGCAAGGCCTTGAAATTGGATGATCTTTAAGGTCTCTTCCAACCCAAACTATTCCATGATTCTGGCATTCTGGCTGTGCCACGTGCCAGGAAAATTCCAGCTGGTCTAGTGGGACCAGACACAGCTCAGAGGCACCAGACCCCGCTGGAGCAGGGATGCTTGGAATCTCCTGCTCCTTCCTGGAACACTTTCCTGCTTTCTGGAGCCCTTTCCTGCTACCAGGAGTCCCTTCCTGCTTCTGAGAGCCCTTTCCTTCTTCCTGGAGTCCCTTGCTCCTTCCTAGAGCCCTTTCCTTTTTCCTGGAGCCCCTTCTTGCTTCCTGGAGCCCTTTCATTTTTCCTGGAGCCCTTTCCTGCTTCTCAGAGTCGTTTCCTCCTACCTGGAGTCCTTTCCTCCTACCAGGAGTCCCTTGCTCCTTCCTGGAGCCCTTTCCTTTTTCCTGGAGCCCTTTCCTGCTCCCTGGAGCCCTTTCCTGCTTCCCAGAGTCCTTTCCTCCTACCTGGAGTCCCTTCCAGCTTTTTGCTTGTTGTCACCTTGGGTTTTTTTCCCCTCCATCCCGTTGGTAAATTGGGATAACAAAGAAAAGGCACCAACTGGGGCCCATTGGTGTCCCAAGTGCAGCCAGCCTGGATATTTGGGATGGAATTCCTGCTGCACAGCCTTGACTCCGGTGTTGTGTTTACTCCCATCTCTTCCAGAGCCTCTCGGAGAAGTCCTGCAAGGTGTTCCGTATTTTCCGGCAGTGGGAGAGCATGAATTCCTCCTGAATTCCTCCTGAATTCCTCCTGAACTCCTCCCAAATTCCTCCCGAATTCCTCTGCCTCTGGAAACCAGCACTGGGGGCATCGTGGGAGAGACCCCCCCTGTCCCCGCTGTTCCTGGGCAGCTCCGTGCCTCGGGAAGGGCGTCCCGAGGAAGCTCCAGCCCGGGATGCCCCTCCCCGCCTGCCTTGCTGAAGCCCTTGCCTTCACCAGTGAATTGCTGCTGTATCCCGAGGCTCCAGGGGCTCTGGAAGCCGTGCTGGAGCCGGGATGTGCCGTGGGACGAGGAGGAGACGCCGTCAGCTCCGTGGCGTCCGGCCCCGTCCCGCTGGAAGTGACGCCAGGTGGGAATAAACATTTCAGTTTTTGTTGGTTGCTTTTTCCTTCCTGCTGCTTTTTCCCGGGTGGGATAAGCTGTGAGCTTGGGACGTGGCTCCTGTATCCCTGGTTTTTGTGGGATCAGTGTCCCATCTGCCTTCCCTCTTTTCCCACTCCTCATTTCCTCATTTCCCAGCCCCTGGCCTCGTGTCGCCGTGCCTGGAATCAGCTGTCAAAGCATCCCTGTGGGATGATAGATCCCTGGGGTTGGAGGGTGGGATGCAGCCAAAAACCCAGGAAGGGGCAGGTCAGGCCTTCCCATGGCTTGGGATCTCATGGAGCAGGGAAAAGAAACCAGGAAGAGCCACCCTGATCTGTCACCTCCATCCTTGAGGATATTGGGGAAGGGCCTTTGGGAAGGGCTGAGATTCCACAGAAAAACCAGGCACAGCTGGATCTCCTCCCTCCAGGTGTGTCCCAGCCACTGGGTGTGGCTGAAGGACCAGGGACACCTCTGTCCTGGTTTTTGGAGCAAGCCAACCCCCTTTGGAGGGGGAGGCTTCCTGGGATTCCCCAGCCCCACCTCTGGACTTTTATCCTGCCTCATCCCCTCTCAGGGATTTTCTGCCCATCCCATGCCTGGGAATGCTGCACGTGCCTTGGGCATGATCCCTGCTCTCCCTGAACCCCAAAATTTGGGAATGCACCTGCCCTCCTGGGTGGGTCCTGGCAGCCATCCCCTGGGAAGCACCAGAGCCTGAGCTTGGGTGGGAATCCTTCCTTTCCCAGGAGGATCCTCATTTCCATGGGCCTTCCTCACCCCCTGGCCCTGCTGGGCTGGGATTTGGGATGAAGATGTGGGTATTCCCAGTCCAGAGGGGTGAGGATGGGTTGGGAAATGCCCAGGCTGGGCATGGAGGAGCCCCTTTTCCAGCTGCCCCCACCTGCAGATCCCTCTGTCCCAGCTCTTCCAGGTTTTTCCTGATCCCACAGAGCTCCCACAGCTCCCTGTGGCTTCCCATGGATCCCCCATTTCCAATGGTTTCCTGCAATTCCCAATGGCTGCCTTTATTCCCCATCCATGAATTCTGACTCCCCATCTCCACTTTGCTCCATGGCCATGGAACCATCCCACAAATCCTGGGATTCACTCCTTCCAGGGAGGACAGTGTCCCCATTCCAGGGTGGGCAAGGCCAGACAGCCCCTGTATCCCAATTTTCAGACCCAGAAAGGGTCAACCTCCCCAAAATTCCATGTGCTCCCACATCCAAGGGTGCTCCAAGAGTGGCCTTAAGGCTTCCCAAAAAATAACAGGATGCTGTTGTAGCCCCTGTTATCCTGAAATTCCTGTTGCAGAACTGGGGGGTCACACAGGTGGGATATGAGGAGTCCAAAAATGTAGGAGGAAATCCTCAGTTTGCCTGTCCTGTTCTCCCAGTTCCCAGTCAGGGAATGACAGGAGCCTGGATCCCAAATTTTCCACGTTCTCTGCTGCGACAGAGCCCCGTTCCCCTCCCAAATTCCACCCCCCCCCACACACACACGTGTGTTGCCTCCTGCTCCAGCTGGCTTCAGGGAATGCTGGGACACGAAATGGAGGAACTTTTCGGGATTCCTTGGCCGTGTCTCCTCCCCTGGCAGGGGAGGAACAGCGGGCTGAGTTTCTGGGATGATGCTGGAGTCAGGAATGTGCGGTGTGGAGAGGCTGACTCCCATTAGTGCCCCGGGACACTGAGGCACCGGGGATGCCACGCCGGTGTCGCAGCGGAAATCCGGGATGGGCACTGGGCACTGGGGACTCCTTCCACCACATTCCCGGCCTGCAATCCCAGGGAGAGGCTTGGATCCAGCAGGAAGTGACACTGGGACGCTGGACACCCCGCCCTGGCATGGGGATGTTGTTGTCCCTGGCATGGGGGGATCCTGGGATTGGTGGGATGGTTCCCTCCTGGGCATGGGGGCAATGGAGGGGGTGTCAGAATCCATGGGAATGGGGGGAACGCAGGGAAAAAGGGGGAATGTTGGCCCTGGCACAGGTGTATCCCATGATTTGTGGGGTGACCTTGGTGGGGATGGGAAAGTGGAGTGTCAGAAGCCATGAGGAACAGGGGGAAGGACAGGGAATAAGGGGAGCCGTGGGGAATTGCAGGAAACCACTGGAAATGGGAATAGGAACATGAACCCCAGGATGTGTGGGGTCGTTCCATGATCCTGGAGCATCCATGGATGGGGAATGTGGAAGAGGCAGGGAATGTGGGGAGCCATGGGGAATTTTGGGAAGGGCTTGGAAATGGGGGAGCCATGGGGAATTTTGGGAAAGGCTTGGAAATGGGGGAGCCACGGGAATTTTGGGAAAGCCTTGGAAATGGGGGAGCTGTGGGGAATTTTGGGAAAGCCTTGGAAATGGAGGGGCCGTGGGGAATTTTGGGAAAGGCTTGGAAATGGGGGAACCATGGGGAATTTTGGGAAAGGCTTGGAAATGGAGGGGCCGTGGGGAATTTTGGGAAAGCCTTGGAAATAGGGGAGCCACAGGGAATTTTGGGAAAGGCTTGGAAATGGGGGAGCCATGGGAAATTTTGGGAAACCCTTGGAAATGGGGGAGCCACAGGGAATTTTGGGAAAGCCTTGGCCCTGACCCTGTTGGGGACAGCAAAGTGGACATGGGGGGCACTAAAAGGGGTCGGAATCCCTTGGGAATAGCGAGAAGTGTGGGAATAGCAGGAGCTGCCGGGGAATTGCAGGAAACCCTTGGCCCTGCCATGGGAGCACGCCAGGATTTTTGGGATGGTTCCCCTGGACCTTGGTGGGAATGGGAAAATGGAGATGTGGGGAGCAAGGGGAGTGGCAGAATCCCTTGGGAATGGGGGAGCCGTGGGGAATATGACATGGGAGCATCCCTAGGGAATAGGGAGAAGTGTGAGAATAGCGGGAGGCGCCGGGGAATTGCAGCAAACCATTGACCCTGCCATGGGTGGGAGGGTTCCCTGAGCACAGCGGGGACGGGAAAGCAGAGATTTTGGGGGGTGGGGAGCGGGGTGTGCATCACGATTCCCGGAGAACGGGAACGGGGGATACCCCGGGGGCTGTTGGGGGGCGGCGGAGCCCGGGCGGGGTCTCGAACCCGCGGCCCCTCCATCCCCGCCATCACCCCCTTCCTCCTCCCTCCCGGAACTACAGCTCCCGTCACGCCCCGCGCGGGCGGCGCGGCGCTCGCGGGGCGCGGCCAATGGGCGCGCGGCGGGGCGGTGACGTCAGCGCGGGGTGACGTCAGGGGCGCAGCGAGAGGCTGTGGCAGAGGCGGCCGGGGCGGCTGAGGGAGCGCGAGCGGCGCGGCCGGGGTTGGGGGGGGGCCCTGTCGGCGACAGCGGCGACAGCGACGATAGCGGCGACAGCACCCGCACCCGGCACCCGCAGCCGCCGGCCCGCAGCGCCACACAGCCCGGCCATCCCCCTCGGTGCCGGGCGGCCCGCGGCGGCGCTGACAGCCCGCCCGGAGCGCCGGGGGCGGCCGCGGCCACCATGTCGTCCCCCAGCCCGGGCAAGAGGCGGATGGACACCGACGTGGTCAAGCTGTATCCTTGCCGTGCCCTCGGGCTGGGAGGGGACGGGCCGGCCCCGCTGCCCCCCCCGCCCCCCCCGGCTGGTGCCCCCCGCGCCCCCCGGGGGCGGCCCGGCCTGCGGGGCCCTGTGCGGGGCCTGGCCCGGCCTGCCCCGGGCCTTGCGGGGCTCGGCCCCTCGCGGGGTGTCCCCCCGGCCCTCCCGGGGTGGTGCCCCCGCCGGGTGGGCGCCCCGCAGCCCCCTGCCCGCCGGGGCAGGCCGGGGAGGGCAGGCCCCGGGGCAGAGAGGCCTTGGTGGGCGCTCCGTGTTGGTGTGATGGGGGCTGGTCCCCCCCCGGCCCTCCGAGCGCCTGGGCCCGGCCCGGGGGCTCCGTCTGGGGGGGCCCCGGCCCTGTGGCTCGGCCCGGGGGTGGGCGAAGGGCAGCGGGGCCCCAGCCCGTCTCCCAGGAGGTTTATGTAACCTCCAGGGCTGCCGAGCCTGTATTATGCCCGTTTTCCCCCTTCTTCCTTTCGAGATCTGTTGATATTTTTTTCCTCCTTGTTTTCCTTCTCCGGCCCTTTTACGGGGCGGTGAATCCCTTTTCTCTCTCGTCTGGGGAGTGGGTGGCGTTGAAAAATATCATCGGGAATTCGGTGCCGGGGTTGTTTTATTAATAGTTTTTTTTGTTTACAAGGTGGCGGCGTGAGCCGGGGAAAGGGGTTAGGATTGGCAAGAGTGGACGAAATGCTTTTTTTGGGCTCCGTCTCCTGGCTGTTCCCGACCTCCCTCGGCAGGGTTTGGGTTTGGTGGTGCTGCCGAGGGGGTCGGCGAACGCCGAGGGCTGGTTCAGTTCCCAGGGAGAGGTAAACAAACTTCCTTGGATTCGGTGGTGTTTTTTTGGGAAGGGGGGGGGAGGGAGGAGGAGCAGCAGCTCCTGTTTGTGGCTTATCGAAGGAAACTTGTGCCTGACGTTTCTGCCCCCCTCGCCCCCCCGGAGCTGCTCTCGGGGTGGTTTTTTACCCTGTTTCGAAGCAAATAGGAAATGAGTCCTGATGGTGCTCGAATCGGAGCTATTTTTATCCGAGGGTTTAAAGTTACACATGTCAGACTCTGCCGAACGCCAATTGGGATCGATGCTTAATCGCACCGGGAGGAGGGTCGGGAATTCCAGCTGTTTCCTGCGCTGGGGGGGGATAAAACCTTCCTTCGGGATGGATCGGCTGCCCAGGGCCGGAGAGGGCCCGAGGCCCAGCCTGCCGTGCCGCTGCTCTGCTTCCCTTTCCCCTCCCCCTCGCCTTTTTCCTTTTTTTCCCCCTTTTTTTGTTCCCGTTCGTCGCCAGCCATCGCAGCATTTTGGGAAACAAAGAGCAGGTTTTCCCCCAGTGCCTTTGCCGCTGGGTGTTTTCCAGCGGCTGCCTAGGTAGAAATCCCTGGATATCCGGGATTCCTCGCCGTGCTGGCGAGTTGCTGCTCGGCTCTTTCTCCCCCGGCTTGACAAAAGGAACCTTTTCCCAAAGGAGGAAAGGCGCAGCATTCCCGGTTTGCCGAGGGGGTGAGGGTTAGAGCAGCCGGGCTCCTGCGGACAACAAACTTAGGAAGTTGGATGTGTCAGATGACTCCTCTCCACTCCTCCCTCCCTCCCTCCTCCCTCCCAACCTTTTTTGTTTGTCTGCCTGGCTCGCCCGCAGCTCTCCAGGCCCCGGCTCCAGAGATTCCCTTGGGAATCTCCCTGCCTGGAAGCCGCAGGGAGGCTCTGCCGTGCCCCTTGGGTGGTGACCAGGGAAAAGACCCCTCTGAAGGAATGTCCTTAAGGCAGCTCCTCCCCGGCGCTCCGAGGGTTTTGTTGTGTCGGGCAGGTTTTTGTTACGGGGCTTTTCCCCCATTTTCCCTGCTGTTTTCATCCCTCTGCCGTGTCTCCGGCGGGGAATAAAGGGAGGGATTTATGGCCTGCCGAGGGGGCCACCTTTCCCAGGGTGGATAACGCGCTGCCTCCCCCGCTGTGCCAGGTTTGGGGGCTGAGCTGTTTTTCCCATTCTCAATCGCGACACGTCCGTGTCCTTTTGTGGCTCTGTCTTTGTGAGCAGGGGAGGGGAGAGGTGCCTGCTGCCCGTGGGGCTGCGCAGGGAGGGCAGGCTGGCCATGTTGGGCTGCCCTTTATTCATCGGGCTCGGGATGTGCCCCAGCTCTGAGTCACTCATTGTCCGTGCCCCGCTCCGGCCCGCGGGGCTGAGCCTGGCACTGGGGGGCCACCTTCCCTGCCTCCTGCTCTGGGCGTCCAGCTGCGGGTCTGGGTGCCCTGTGCCCCCTCGGGCTGGGGGGCACTGCCACCACTGAGGGAGAGCCCTAAAAACCCTGCTGGGTTCGCTCGCCAGCCTGTGGTTATCCATGGGGCAGCCCCCCAGGCCTCTCCAGCCGCCCCCCAGCCCTTGGCAGTGCCATGCTGGGGGTGCCCCTGGCCGGGTGCCCCCAGTTTGGGCCCGAGGGGCGGCCTTGGAGCCGTGTTTGCAGGGAAGAGGCCTGGAGCACAGCTCCAAACTCCGCGGATTGGCTGCTCTGTTACTACCCGGAAACCGGGCCCGGGGCGGAGCGAGGCGGCAGCTCCTGGGGTGCCCCAGCCGGGCTGTTTACACCCCAAATCCTCCCTTCCTGCCCCCCAGAACCCCCCCAGAGCCCTTTGGCCCAGGCTGCAGGGCTCCCCGCCCCGGCCGCAGCACCCGCTTCCTTCCCTCCCTTTTGTGGGTAAATGGTTGTGGTCCCTGAGCTCTATTTTTAAGCAGCCGAGCTGGGAAAGGGAAGTGTCACCGTGTTTTGTGCCTGAAAGGAATTATAAATAGTGCCCAGCTTTATTTGACTGTCCCTGCGCTGCCCAGTTTACCCAGGGTTTGTAACACACGGCGAGCGTTGCGCTCCCTGCTAATTTTAGGCCCGTCCTAAGTCAAGGAGAATAAAGGTCCAAAGCTCCCGGGGGGGAGCGTTTTGTAATCACCAAACTCCCCCCCGTGTTTGCTCCGTGCAGGCAGAGGGGAGGACAGAGTTTACATTTGGGATAAATTCCTTTTTATGCCCATTATAGGCTTACACCACACTTATCATCCGACTTGAACCCCTTCCAAGGGGAGTTGAGCAAGGCGGGGGGTCACGTGGCTTTGTTCTCTCTGGCCTGTCCCCAGGGAAGAGCCCGTGCACTGGAATGTCTTGTTTTGGTAGGGGTTTGTTGTTGTGGGTTTGATCTTTAAAGGCACACGTTTCTGGAAACTTTTGGGGGAGCCAGGGTGTGAATTTGAGGATTCCTCCTGCCTCCAGGGGATGGGTGGAATCGTGTGGTGATGCTGCAAAACGCACAGAGATGTGGCAGCAGCTCCATTCCAGGGCTGGGAGAGCCCCCCCTTTTCTCCCAGAGCCATCAGTAGTACTGGCACAGGTCGTGGCTGATCCGTAAAATCCAGGTAAATGTGGCTCAGGGGGTGGTGCCTGCTGCTGGGAGAACTTGAAATCCATGGATTCCTGCCAAATTCCAGCAAACTGGACCAAAAGATAATCTCTGTTGCCCAAAGGACAGCTTCCAAGGGGGGATTGTCCTGCTGCTTTTAGAGTGGAATTTGGTGCCTTTGCTGGTGGCTGGATGGGGGTTTTCCCTGAAAATTGGCTGGAATTCTCAGTCACTGTGCCACTGTTGTCAGTTGGACTGTGGAGGATATGGGAGCAGATCTGGAATCCCAGGGAGCACCTGCATCATCATGGAATTGCCACAGTTGTGGAGATCCAGTCAGGAATTACAGATTCAGTCAGGAGTGTTTGGAGTGTGCCTGTTGTGGCTGGACATCCCAGCCCTGCTTAAAAGGAGGAAAAGAGGGAAAACAAGGGCTTTGCATTGCTGTGCACCGGGGTGATTTTAACTCTTTCCTCGTCTCATTGCCAAACTTTGGAGTGGCTTTGGAATTCTGAGCAGCCCAGCAGGATTGTGCCTCTGGTGCCAGTCCCCACGTGGCCTCGGAGCACTAAATGCTGATTAAACACCTTGTAGGGGCCCTTTCTTTGCTGGGACACCTTAAGGGAACCCCAAAGGAACCATGGGATTTCGGGAATGCGAGCGCCTTGCCTGGACAAGGGTGTCCCTGCTCCCCTTCCTGCTGCATCCAGGGGGGTGCTGCTCTTCCTGCCAGCTTTCCCAGGGAAGCTGCACTTGGATTTGTAGTAGGGATTGTTTTGGAGTGTCATCACAACTCCCTTACAATCCCAGGGAGCCTCTGGGAAGCGACTCCCACGTGCCCAGCGTTTCTCAGCAGCAGCAGCAGCCCAGTAATGTCAGCTCAGAGCAGGGCTCCACACCCTGCAAACCTGGCAGGGCTGGGGGATTAAGCAGGGGATGCCCCCCTCATGAGGCTCTGCATTGTGCCCTTTGCCAGGGGGAAATTCCACTGAAGCTCCCTGGAAGTGCAGCCTGTGTTTTGTCCTGGCTGTCGCTGGGCACTGCCTTGAAATGCTGCTCTTTAGAGGGTCTGTGTTTTGGGGGCTTTCAAGTCCTTGGAGAAGCAAATCCTGTTGGACATTGGCTTTGTTGATTCCTGGCACACAGGAGGGGCTAATCCCTGTTGTCCTCCTGCCCTTCCTCTCCTGGGCTCGTGGGGAGCAGCAGTTGTGCTTGCTCAGAGTGTTTTCTCCCTTTGCTTTTAGAAGAAAATCATCTAATGGGTCCTTCAAACACATCCTGGGTCCCTGTCCTGCCCTGTGTTCCTGGAGGAAGGTTGTGCAGACAGTCTGGAAGCTCAGGGATTAAATCCTGCCAGGTGCCTCTTCCCAAGGGATGGGCACACATGGAGCTCACCTGCATCACTCTTGGCCATGGGAATGCTGAGGACAGGGCTGGCTGCAGTCCCTCTTCCCAAGGGGACAGGATCCCTGTCCTGCATCCCATGGGAAGCAGCACCAAAGCAGTGCTGGAATTCGGCCTCCTGGCAGGCTTTTCTCCCAGTTTTCTTCGGGGTTTTCCTGCTTCCATGGAGGCAAAGCAGCAGGAATTGGGCTCTTCTGGGAAGGTGCATCTGGAGCCACCCCAGGACATCTGAGTGTTCCCAGCACCTCTTGGTCCTTGTGCCCTTCTTGGACTGAGGTTTAAGCAGAGCCTCACTGGGATAAACAGAACAGGGTGTTGAGGTGGCAGAGATCCCCCAGGTAAAGCCACAGGCCCTGGATGGAGCAGATTCCCAGCCAAACAGCTCCTCCTTCCCCTGCCTCCTTAAATCAGGGGTGATTCCTTTGTGAGGGAGAGGGCTCTGAATCTTCCTGCTCTCCTGGACTTGATTCCCACAGCAGAAATGGCTGAGCAGCACCTTGATTTTTCCTCTAAAGTGTAAATGCCAGCTGAGGGTGGTGTTGGGGCCCAGCACTCATTGTGTGTCCTGTTGTGTGCACTCAGCTCCCTGCTTTCTGTGCTCCCTTTCCCAGGGCATTGGGTCCATGGAGTTCTGGAATAACGAGCTCAGGGCTCTTTGTGTCCCCTCACCAAAAGCTCCCGTGACAGGACTCACCTGGCCTTGTCATCCCTGGGGGTTCCAGCAGGAGCCTCTGCCTGGGCTGGATCCCCCACCACATCCCAGGGAATGGGGTAGACTTTACTTCCTGTCCCTACTGGGTTTTCCCATCCCTTTTTCCCCTTCCTGGGGTGTTCAGAGTTGGTGGTGTGGCTACACTTGGAGTGTTGGGTGTTGCAGGGAAGGAAAAACACTCCCTTATTCATCAATAAGGCATCTTTTCTAGTCTGTTCCCTGATCTTCCCTCTCCTCTCCCCTGTAAGTGCTGCCTCCTCATCTTCACTCTCCATCCTCTTCCACTTCCTCAGCCTTTCTCAGGATCTGGCCAAGACTGAGGATGGATTTATTGGAGAGCAGTGATTTTCCTGCCTCTTGTGTATCCATTAATGATTCCCTGCAAGCTGTGGCTGCTTCAGGATTCAGGGCTCGGACACTGGTTTATTTTGCAGCTTCCAAGGGCTGTCCTTCAGCCTTAAATCACTTGACTTGCTCCCTGGAGCAAATGGATCCGGCCTTCCAAGAGAAGCCAAACCCCTCCCAGTGCATTTCCTTGGAATGGGCTGTTCCAAATGAGTTTTCCAACTGAGCTGGTGGTTTGTCAACTCCAGTGCCTCTGAGGCTGGGAACAGCAGGGCAGGGATGTGTGTCCTGCCTGACCCACATCCAGGAGGTGGGTCAGACTCCCAGCTCTTCGTCAGTGACTCAGCCTGAGAAAGGGATGGACCCATTTGGGGAGCATTTCCAGAGGGTCAAATGCTGCTTTCCTGGGAACAACAGCTGCCAAAACCCCAGCCTGAAACCTGTTCTTTGGGGTTCTACAAAAACAGTTGGAGAGGGATCGTTCTGGAAGGTTTTGCACTACTTGGCTTTGATTTTTTGTGTGTGTTACTCCCTTTAAGATGAGTATTTTAAGTTTGTGGTGGTGTTTTTGTGAGGAAAACTCCGCATTTGTGACCCATTTAGAGGAGTTGGACCCTGGGGGGATTTTTCCTCCCCTGTGGAAGGTGGAGGTTAAAAGCTGACAGGATTGTTGGAGAAATTCTGCGTTATTTCCAAATTCCAAGGGGGTTTTTTCACCTGGCCTTGAGTGCTGGGGGGTGGAAATTACAGATGTGCAAATCCTGATTGTTCCCAGTCCCTCACCAGTGGATCCTTAATAATGCTTGGATTGGGACAGATTGTTGGGTTGGAGAAGGGGTGGGGTGAGGTGGTGCTTGAGGAATAAATGGCATGGAGAGAGGAAAACCAGTGTCCATCCTCTACTCCCAGCCCTGGACAGGGACTGGCATGCAGAGCTGAGCTTAGGGATGTTTGCACTGGGAAAACACACCCTGGCAGGGCCTAAAAGCTGAGTTTTTCCCTAAACCCAGCCAGTTTGTAGGGTAAGATGAGGTGTTTACCCCAAACAGGTAAAAGGCAGCGTGTGGTCCCACCCTGTGTCCCTGAGTCACCTGCCCTGGGGGGGGTTGGAGGCTGCAGAGCTGGGAGGGTGGTGGATCATTAACTGGGACCAGCTGGCAGTGTCTCTGAGGCCACTGGGGCTCGGCTTTGTCCTGCTGGTGGCAGGGCCAGGCCTGTCCCAGGGGACACCTGAGCCTTCCCGCAGGAGAGCTGGGTGGGGACATCAACCCTGAGTAGAGAGTGACAAGCATTGTGCTCTTAAGGGTGTTTCTGAGTGGTGCTGACTCCAAGTGGGGGTCTAAAACTGATTCTGACTCCAAATGGGGTCTAAAACTGATTCTGACTCCAAATGGGGGCCTAAGACTGGTTCTGACCCCAAGTGGGGACCTAAAACTGGTTCTGACCCCAAGTGGGGGCCTAAAACTGGTTCTGACCCCAAGTGGGGGCCTAAAACTGGTTCTGACCCCAAGTGGGGGCCTAAAACTGGTTCCAAATGAAGATGATACTTTAAAGCTGTCCTGTGAAGCTCTTCTATGAGCAGCATGGATGTGGTTGAAGAGTTAAGACCCATCTGGGGTTTAGGGGCAAATAAAGCTGCCACTTGGAGTTCAGTGAGGAGGGTGTGAAGGCCACATGTAGTTTTAGTTTGGGAAGAACCAGGTTTGGGTTTTCAGTGCGTTTGGGAAGGGGAGTTGTTGGCACTGAGAGGAACCTGGAAACCTGGGGCAGCAAACGTGGAATTGCAGGATGGTTGGGTGGGAAGGGACCTGAAATCCCATCCAGTGCCACCCCTGCCATGGCAGGGACACCTCCCACTGTCCTGGCCTTGGACACTCCCAGGGATGGGAATTCCCAGCTTCTCTGGGAAACAAGGCCATGACATTGAGCTGCTTTTGGGTCCTGGCTGTTCCCAAACTGACTTGTTTGGCAATTTATCTTTTTCTTGGTTTATTCTTTTATTTCCCTGGTTTTCCTTCCCTTTCAGATGTGGGGAGAGGTTTCTCCCTGATGGATTCAGGGAAGGGCTGATGGATGGATCCATGGGATGCTTCTTGAAGGCATCACATCCCACTTGGCTTGAGAATTTTGGGAATTCTCAGCAAGGAGTGAGGCTGAGAAATCAGCAGGTCCAGTTTGTGTGGGTAAAAATTACAGATATGGGGTGACTTCCATGTGAATTTTAGGGATGGCTTTGCTTTGGAATCTTTGTGTGCACAACTGGACTGTGAAGTCAACAAGAATAGGGAATATTCAGTAGAGAAATAGGTATTTCAATAGAAAATGGATGTATTTCAATGGAGAAGTAGATATTTCAATAGAAAAAGTATATATTTCAGTAGAGAAATAGATATTTTAATAGGGGAATAACCCTTTTAGGAGTAAAACATTTATCCTGGGACTGGGAGATCTGACTCCTTGTGGTTACACTGGTTTGCTCCTTGATGCTCCCAAAGGCACCTCCTACTTTTTAGTTTCTGTTGGCCTTTC
Organism: Thripadectes ignobilis; assembly: GCA_035584755.1. Lineage (NCBI taxonomy): Eukaryota > Metazoa > Chordata > Aves > Passeriformes > Furnariidae > Thripadectes > Thripadectes ignobilis. The sequence continues at coordinate 708,113 of JAWMRC010000039.1, read as the reverse complement.
CCCCCACTTTTTCAGGCTTTTCACCTTTTTGGGAAGTGGGGGAAGCAGAGAAAATAAGGGATGATGAGAGGAAATGAGGACTCGGGGTTTGAGAGCCCTGGGAAGTGGATTCTCCTGGCTGGGAACAGGAATCCCTGCAGGTTTAGGTCCCATTGGAAAGGTGTGGTTTTGGGAAGGGGGGACATTGTGGGAAAAGTTGGGCTGGCAGAAATCCCTGGAACTCAGAGCTGGAGTTCCTTGAGAGGGAGGGAATTTGGGAGGTGTGGACTCGCCCTGTTCCCACCTGGACACCCTCCCGAGGTGGGTGTGGAGCTCCAGGGGCTGGGATTTACACAGGTTAACCAGGAGGTGCCATGGAAAGTAACTTGGAATACTTACCCTCTTTGGAGCAGGAAGATTTCCCTGGAAAACAACCCCCTGTGGGGACTTGGCAAGGACAAGAACAGTGTTTGGGGACCCTCAGAATTAATGACAGGGCTGGGAGGTGCCTCAACCCCCCAGTTTCACAGGACTGGAGAAACATTCCCAGTGAAACTGGGACTGCACATCCTCAGGGTGCTCCCCACCTGCTGCAGCCTTTCAGACATCACTTCTCTGGGACAAATGAGGGTTTTTCATCACTTCACTGGGAGAGAGTGGAAAATACTCAGGATGAAGCAAAGGTTTGCCTGTGGGACTGGTTTAGTCGTGGCAGGAAATGGGGTTTGTGGGGATCCCAGGGGATGGGGCAGAGCCCAGGGGCTGCTGCTGCCTCTTCCCAACATTGTGCTCCTGGATCTGGGGCCTTTTTCTCCATGAGTTTTCCTCTGGAGTTGGCTGGATGGGTGGGAATTGGGTAGGAGAACACCCCTGGCCTAGTGGAAGGTTCCCTTGGAATTGGGGATCTTTAAGGTCCCTTCCAACCCAAACCATTCCATGATTTCCCTCTCCTTTGGGTCTGACCCAGCATCTCTGTCCTATTGGAGCCAAAACTTCCAGTCCTCTGCTGATAAATAGGGAATTTAATGGAGTTGTCATTTTTTTAGGCCTTCATCATTCTGTGCTTTATCTGCTTGGACACAGCGGGATTAATGACAATTAATTATAGAATACACCAGTGCCCTTAATGTGAGGTTTGAGTCCCAGGGTTCCTGAAATCCAGTGTCATCAGGACATTTCGGGATGTTCTCTGTGTGACTCCCCTCGCTTCTCTCCAGGTTAGAAGGCACAGGAGCTGGGACTTGAGGCAGGAGGATTCCATGGTCCTCTATCAAGGAATTCCCTGGTCCCCTGCAGGAGGATTCCCTGGTCCCCTGCAGGAGGATTCCCTGGTCCCCTGCAGGAGGATTCCCTGGTCCCCTGCAGGAGGATTCCGTGGTCCTCTGTCAGGGAATTCCGTGGTCCTCTGTCAGGGAATTCCGTGGTCCTCTGTCAGGGAATTCCGTGGTCCTCTGCAGGTTTCATGTCAAATACCAGCAGGGAATGCACTGCTGAGCATCCCAGGAAAAGGCTGCCCATCCCTGTGGATGGGGCTGGGATGCTGGAGGATTTTGTGCTCCTCCAAGGTGCTTCCAAGAGCAGAGCAAGCCCTTAACGAGGGTCCTGAGGCAGGAGGTGGGGAGTGGGGCATTCCCTGGCTCTCCAAGGTGTGCCATGGATTGGGGCTGAAGCAGAGCCTCTGTTTGAGGGGGAGGTGACAATTCCAGGTGCCAGCAGGACCTCCTGGGGCAGCAGGACCTTGCCACGTGCACATTCCTGCCCCAGGAAGTGGCTGGAGCTGCCCAGCCCATCCCGTGTGTCACAAACCCCACATCAGGTGCTTTTTAGGTCATTACCCAAGCGGTGCTTTAGTCAGGCCCCACTAAATTTAGCCCATGAGCCAGCAGTGAGGCTTTGTGTCCAGGTTCCTGCCCAATCCCTGCTGCTGGGCTGTGTCCCACGAGCCATCCTGCCTGTGCTGAAGGGCAGGGATGGAATCCCTGCTCCCCTGTTCCTTTGAATCCCAGGGCTTTGCTCCTGGAGGCCCTGGCTGAGGAGCTGGAATTCCAGGGCAGAGTTTGCTGAGTGTGGCAGGGCAGGGAGCTTCTCGTGGATCACGGGCTTGAATCCCTCTCCAGGAGGAGAATCCTGCCCAGATCTTGTGTCTGGAATATCCTCCCAGATGTCCCAAAATTGGTGACCTCTGGAGGGCTGCACAGGCTTTGGGGTGGGGATAATTCCTGCTCAGAGTAAAGGGGGAAAACCACTTTCCTCACTAACCTTCCAGTGTGTCTCAAGTGAGGAATATTCCCACTCCTTTTCCAAGCAGATATGAGTGAAAGGGGAGGGAAAGAGTAAGGCACAAAGGGAAATTTCCAGGCTGCTGGTTGGGCACTTCCAAGCTGTCCTTTATTTCTGCATTATTCCAGAATTCTGGCCTTTATTTTCACTCCCCTGATTATTCCAGGGTTCTGTTGCTTTCCAGAGCCCTCTGGTTAACTGGGGGATTTTTTTTGTGTGGATTAGTAATATTGTCTCCCCAGAATGGCTTCAGCTGTGTCCAGGCTGCTTTATCCTGATTCCCAAAGAAATCTGGGATCAGTGTGTGTGTCTCTGAAAGCCTCTGGGGCTGCTGGAGGTCACCTGGAACTGGGAGCATCCAGCAGAGGGCACATCCAGGCTTTGTGTGCTGGGCTGGCACAGGCTTTGGGCTTTCAGCAGCTCTGAAGGGGCAGAGCTTCCCAACCTGGGGACAAAATCCCACTTTCCAGGCAGCTGGGGACAAAATCCCACTTTTCAGGCAGCTGCACGTGCCAAGGACCAGGCTGGGCCCTTTGTCTCCCCCGCAGTGGGAATTCAAGGGGCTCATGGCAAGGGATCTCTCCTGTTTCAGCTGAGTTTCCCTCAGTGTAACAAAGCTCTGCCTTCACTCTCCGGAGCTCCACAGCCAGCCTGAAAACTGGGAATGGCAGAGCCCTGGCAGTGGGATTTCTGTGGATTTGGGGATGAATCCGGAGCTGGGGTTGGAGTTCTGGGGTTTTGTTTGACCCACACAACAAACATCCAACGTTGTCACTCCTGCAGGGAACCTTCAGGCAAGTCAGGTTTCTCTTTTCCCTGCAGGAAAACGTGGGCACAAATGTAGGGATGGCTCATTTGGGATGGTGTGCCTCTCCTCAGGGAGCTGAGAGGGAAGGGGGATAACCAGTTGTGGAATTGGGTTGGGAGCAGAAGGGATGGATGAGGAGCTCCTGATTCCAGCAGGTGCCAACTCATCCCTCTGTCCTGGTCCCTTTTTCCAGGTGGATTTGGGGAGGAAGTTTTGATTCCAAGAGCTTTAAGGAGAGCACCTTCCAAACCCTTCCTCCCTTTTCCCCTCCCTCTGGCTGTGGTAGAGTCTCCTGTCCCCAAGTGGCCTCAGTGAACCCTCCCAGGACCTTAAAGGGGCTTGGAAAAGGAGGGAGAGGGATTTTTGTATGGGAAGAGAATTCCAGGACAGGGGGGATGGCTTTGAACTGCCAGAGGGTGGGGTTAGGTGGGATATGGGGAAGGAATTGCAGGCTGGGAGAGCAGTGAGGGACTGGATTGCCCAGAGAAGCTGTGGCTGCTCCTGGATCCATCCCTGGCAGTGTCCAAGGCCAGGCTGGAGCTCCCTGGGATAATGGAAGGATGTCCTGGTGGAACAGGATCCATAGGATCACTTTCCACCCCAGCATTCCCTGATCCTGACCTCTGCCTTCCCAGGAAGCCCCCCTGGAGCTGCTGCTCCTGTCCCTCAGAGCCTGGAGACCCTAAAATCTCCCTAAAAGGGGTGTTTTCCTTCCCTGGCAGCCCCGATCCCACCTTTCTGCTGCCCAAGGAGGCTCCTGTGGGATCACTGTGGGGCTCCCAGGATGGCTCTTCCATGTCTCCCTCTGGAGCACAGTGGGCCTTTATCCCTTGGACTTCCTGGGATATCCTGGGCTGTTGTTCCTTTGGGAAAAGCCAAAACCCCTTGGAAACACTCAGGGATTGAAACCATGAGTGCTGAGCTCCCTGTGGGAATGCTGGGATCCATGGGAGCACCAGCACTTCCAGGCATAATCATAAATCATAAATCAGCTTTGACTTCTTTTTAATTTGCATTTTAAGCCTCCTTGGCCAGGTTGGGCTGGGCTTGGACAAACCTGGTTTAATGGAAGTTGTCCCTGCAGGGGGAACTGGGGGGTTTTAAGGTCCCTCTCAGCCCAAACCACCCCATTATTCCATGTTTTCCAGCTCCTACTGACCCCCTTCCCAGCCTCAGGAATGTATTTGTGTTTTCCAGGGCTTGGTACCTCCCTCAGGGTGGGCAGAGGGCTGAGGGGTAAACTCACATTTATTAATGAAGCCTCTAAATGAGGAGGGGGAAATGGCCTGGACCAAAGTGCAGTGGGATGTGGGATCTGGTTCTGGGGTCTCTGCAGGAAGCCCCGAGCAGGCCCCGTTCCAGAGCAGGGATAAAGGGCATAATTGGTGTAATAACCATGGCAGGCACTTGTGGGGTTCCTGGAGGTGTTTATGGACAGGACTGGCATGCAGGGAATTCCTGCACCTCTTCCTGCAGCACCTCCTGGGGCCAGGAATTCTGGGGGGTTTGTATTGCAGGGGACCTGCAGAGCAGGGGGACTTCATAAACTGCAGGGTGCCAGAGTGGGGAAGGGGTCTGTTCCTAAAGCTTTGGGGTTTGTAGCCAAAGTATGGAAGGTGTCTGTTCCTAAAGCTTCGGGGTTTTTAACCAGAGTCTGGAAGGTGTCTGTTCCTAAAGCTTTGGGGGTTTTAACCAGGGTCTGTAAAGTGTTTGTTCCTAAAGCTTTGAGGTTTTTAACCAAAGTATGGAAGGTGTTTGTTCCTAAAGCTTTGGGATTTTTAACCAGGGTCTGTAAAGTGTTTGTTCCTAAAGCTTTGGGGGTTTTAACCGGAGTATGGGGTTTGTTCCTAAATCATTGGAGTTTTAACCAGGATCTGTAAAGTGTTTGTTCCTAAAGCTTTGGGGTTTTTAACCAAAGTATGGAGTTTGTTCTGAAATCTTTGGGGTTTTTAACCAGAGTATGGAAGGTGTTTATTCTCAAATCATTGGGGTTTTTAACCAGGATCTGTAAAGTGTTTGTTCCTAATCTTTGGGGTTTTTAACCAGTTGTGGAAGGTGTTTGTTCCTACATCATTGGGCTTTTTAACTAGAGTCTGGAAGGTGTTTTTTCCCAAATCTTTGGGGTTTTTAACCAAAGTATGGAAGGTGTTTGTTCCCAAATCATTGGGGTTTTTAACCAAAGTATGGAAGGTGTTTGTTCCTAAATCATTGGTGTTCTTAACCAAAGTATGGTAGGTGTTTGTTCCTAAAACATTGGGATTTTTAACCAGGGTCTGTAAAGTGTTTGTTCCCAAATCATTGGGATTTTTAACCGGAGTATGGAGTTTGTTCCTAAATCATTGGGGTTTTTAACCAAAGTATGGAAGGTGTTTGTTCCCACATCATTGGGATTTTTAACCAGTTGTGGAAGGTGTTTGTTCCCAAATCACTGGGGTTTTTAACCAGAGTGTGGAAGGTGTTTGTTCCCAAATCCCCCAGTGTTGTTGTGTGTAGGATCCTGCCCGAGCTGCTCCTTTAAATCCCAATTCCTTGGGGAGCAGCAGATCTGATCCCTCGGGAAGTTGGGGCAGGCCAGCCCGACCCTCCTGGCTTGGCAGCGATCCATAAAAGGCCCAGCTCCATTTGGGATGTGCCCTCCCAGGGGAGGTGCTGCAGCAGCATCAGGGGCAGGGTTTGGGGTGCCCAGCCAGGGATTTGGGGTGCAAACCCCTTCCCCAGGCTGGAAGGGGGAATGGGGCCGCCCCAGGATTTGTCCCCCTGTGTTGCTTTGGGCCAAGGGAGCTTTCCTAATCTCCATCTTAAATTCCAGAGTCAGTTTGCTTTTATTTCCTCACGCTTTAGAATTCCCACTGGTTGGGGGATTTGGGTTAAAGCTCTTTTTCTGGGAGGATTCTCAGCAACAACCTTTTCCCAGGGAGGCTCCAGACTGCTGGAGCTGCTGGATCAAGTGGTGTGGAACAACCAGCTTGGGAATGGCCTTAAGCTGAAGGGGGCAAATTGAGATTAAATATTGGGAAGGAGTGGTGAGGGGCTGGGATGGAATTCTCAGAGGAGCTGTGGGTTCCTTATCCCTGGAAGTGTCCAAGGCCAGGTTGGACGGGGCTTGGAGCAGCCTGGGACAGTGGGAGGTGTCCAGTGGGAGGTGGGATTGGATGGGCCTTGAGGTCCCTCCTAACCCAAACCACCCTGGGATTTTATGGTTCCGTGAGAGCTCCGTCGCTCCCTCTTCTCCAGAGGGAGGAATCCTTCCCAAATCTCTTGGAGAGACCTTGTTCCTGTGCTGGCTGTGCAGGAACCCCCAGCAGGGTGGCAGGCTCTCTAGGAGGAGCTTGGCATTAAAGCCAGGATTGAACTCCTGTTGGACTGAACCTGAAGCAGCTTTGAGAGGCCCAGAGCTGCCTCATTTTCCCTGGCACTGCCCCATTCCATGCTTTCCATGGCTCTGAGCGGGACTTCCAGCTGCAATTCCAGGTAGTTGTTGCTGTGTCAGCCCTGAGGGGGGTGGTTTGGGAAGGCTGGGCTTTGTAAAGCAGGGCCTGGGGCAGGTGGGGCCCAGAAATGCCTCACTGGGGCTTTATTTCCATGTTTTATATGCTCAGAGGGGCTCTGGGAGCAGGGAAGGGACAATCCCACTGGATTCTGTCCCTGGCAGCCCAGGGGCAGCTCTGAGACCTTATCCTGATCCCAGAGGAGCAGGAGCTTAAACAGGACTACATCCTTGGAATGTTTTAATGCTTCAAGGCTGAGTCTGGGGGAAGTTTCTTCCAGAGAGGACTTGATTTTTGTTGGAGACATCCTGGGGTGGAGTGTTTATTGAGAGGATCCTGGGCATTCCCTCCTTTAACCATCCTGGGGATTCCATTCCTTACCCATCCTGGATTCCCTCCTTTAACCATCCTGGATTCCTTTCCTTACCCATCCTGGATTCCCTCCTTTAACCATCCTGGATTCCTTTCCTTACCCATCCTGGATTCCCTCCTTTAACCATCCTGAATTCCTTTCCTTACCCATCCTGGATTCCCTCCTTTAACCATCCTGGATTCCCTCCTTTAACCATCCTGGATTCCCTCCTTTAACCATCCTG
>JAWMRC010000039.1:688056-700862 GCA_035584755.1 Thripadectes ignobilis | reverse complement strand
ACCCCCCTGTCCCCCCCAGACGTGAAGTTCGACTCCCTGAGTGGTGATTACGTCCCAAACAGAACCCCAAACCCCCCCCTTTCCCCCCAGGAGGGGTTTGTTTGCCTTGGGTGCCCCTTCCCTGCCCCAGCCCAGTTTATCTGCCCGCCCAGGGCTGGGTGTGCCTGCTGGGCCATCCCGATATCCCACATCCCAATCTCTGGGCATCCCAGATAACCCCAGCCCTCTCCCAGGAATGGGATCCTCTGCTCTCCCACCAATTCCCAGTGCCCTGAGCACTGTCCAACTCAGCTCTGGATGACCCAGGGCTGGGAATTTTCCATGGGAGTCTCTGATCTGCAGGGGTGGCATTGAAGGATTTCAGGGATGGGAGATCTCCTTCAAAGCTGATTTGTGGGAATAACCCCGGAGCCAGTAGGGATTCTTTACATGCTGTTGGTGCTTTAGCAGCACAGAATTCCCATTCCCAGTAAAGGAGGAGGAAGCTGTGCTGGTTTCAGGAGAAAGGAGGGTTTGGGCAGGGCTGCTCTTCCCCTGGGCTCCTGGTGCCATGGAATGAGGCTGTGGGAATGCCCTTGGGAATGAGGAGTGCAGGGAGAGGACGTGGCTCTTCTTCCCTTGGGGAAAGCCTGAGCTTCCCAAAGCTCAAAGGGATCATTCCTGGTGTTTTCTCCATCCTTCCCCTCTTGTGCCTCATGAGAAAGGAGAAGGGTTTGGGATCCAGGAGCAGATCTTGGAGCTGGGATTTGAACCCCTGGGAGCTGCCCCATGTACAGATCTCATGGAATCACTTCCCTCTTTACACTCTGCCTCAGTTTTTCAAGCCAAGCCGTGCCAAGGTGGTCCTGGAATTCCCTGGGAGATGGTTATGGCATTCCCTGGAGGTTTTTCTGGCTCCAGGTGTCATTCCAAGCCCTGGGCTGTGTTGATGCAGAATCCCTGAGGGCAGGAGAACATGGAATTACACTGGTGTGCTGTCACATGGGAAGACAGGGAGCCCAATCCATGGGGCAGCTCTGATCCCAGAGGGATCCTAGCTGGCACTCATCTTGGGATTGCTCCTTGTTTGGGAAGAGACAACATTCCAGAGGCTGGACAAAGGTGGGGGGAGTTGGGAGCTTTTCCCCTGGAAAATAGGGAATTTTTTCTGCTTCTGGGGCTCCTCTGGAGAAGAAACTTGGGTGTGCTCTGAGTCCTGGGAGGAGCTTTCCCATGGATTGAGTCAATATCCCAAACTCCAGTTTCTTCCTTAGTTTTATCCCTGCCAGAAGCAACAGGGGCTGTGGCTTGAGTGGATTGCTGCTGGATGCAGGGATGTTCCCAGAAATGCAGGAATTCTCAATCCATTTGTCAGGGAAATAACTGACAAGGCCCATTTCCCATCCCTGCTCCGTGTTTTGTGGCAGGCATGTCCCACATCCAGGGATTTGGGTGTTGGATTGTCCCCCTGCTCCCTCCACCCTGGGCAACCTTGGCATTGGGGCTGCTTTGAGGTGGGGGGGGGGTGTCCCAATTCCCGGAATACCCTTGGGTTAGACCCCTTTCTGTGGGAGAACAGGGAAGTCCCAGCTGAAGTCTTAAACTTGGAAAAGCCCAGTTTATCTCTGGATAGTCCTTAAATCCCAGGGCATCTCTGGGATGTTTGGGATCTTGGAATCAGAGGATTCTCTGGAAGGGTTTAATTGGCAAGTCAGGACAGAGCAGACCCTCTCAGGTCTGGCTGACCTCAGGAAATCCCAGGCTTTTCCCAGGAAAGGGCCCATCCACCTGGCTATTGATCCCTGTTTCCTGCTATTATTGATCCCTGTTTCCTGCTATTATTGATCCCTGTTTTTCCTTGCAGGATTCATGAATAAAATTTTCCATCCCAACATTGACGAGGCGTAAGTAAATCACTCCTTCCTTCCTTTCTGCCCCCAAATCCTCCAGAATTCCACAGGGTTTCTCCCTTTTTTTGTCATTTAAGGGCACTTTCCTTGTCCTGGAGTCGCAGGAAAAGCTCCAGTTTGTTTTATTTGTGTGCAAATTAATGAGGAATAAATCAGGAGTAAATCTCTCATCCAGGGCATGGGAAGGGGTGGGGGGGGTTTAGATTCGACCCCCAGGTTATTTTTGGGTGTGACTGGGTTTAATTCCATCTTTCCCATGTTTTGAAGCCCTCCTTTTCCATGTTTTCCAGGTCAGGAACTGTCTGTCTAGATGTAATCAATCAAACCTGGACAGCTCTCTATGGTGAGTTGGGGATTCTCAAAGCTGGGTGGCATTCCAGGACACTTTCTGGGGGCTTTTACTGAATTTTTGGGCTCCTCATTTAGCCAAAATCCTGGGAAAAAAATCAGGTTTCCTTGGAGGTGAGGAGGTGGAATTGCATCCAATTCCTGCAGGATGTTTTGGGGATAAATGTCCTTTTTAGAGGTGGAAAAGACCCGTTAAAGTGGGATTTAGGGAAAGCTGGACTTGTTAAAGCACAGCTGAGGTTCCACCCTGGGCTTGGCTGCATTTTGAAACTGGGAAGTCCTTAAATATTCCAGTTTTTCTTTGTGGAAGAGTTTCCAGGGGGACATGCCCCTGGAATCCCTCATTTTATCCCATGAAAATCTGATTTGAGCCCCGAGCTGAGGCTTTGAAGGAGCTGCTGGAGGGACAAACCACTCCACCTTCCTCCCAGGGAAATTCCAGGGCAATCCTGGCTGGGAATTGCTGAAGCAGCTCCTTGAACTCCTCCTGGGAATGCCAGAATTCTGAGTGTAGATGGATTTACTGGGATGGGACAGCCACTGTCCCACAAAGGGAAGCCATTCCAGCGGTGCTGCAATGTGCTCCCCAAGTTTGGATCCTGCCCTGGGGCTGCAGGGAGGCCTCTGGAATGACACAATTCCCTCAGGAATCACCAATCCAAGGTTCCTCCAGCACCTCCTCACTCCCAGGGATTTGCCTCCTTGTGTGGGACGAGGAGGGAGCAGGAACAGGGAAAGGGGGAAGAACATCCCATCGCTTTGGGGAGTGTCACCCCTTCAGAGCAGAGCTCTCCAGAGGGTTTGGATCAGATAATTCCAGCAGCAGCTGAGGTGGGGAGCAGCCAGGACAGCCAGCAGGGAATTCCAGTGTCCTGGGGCCATTCCAGGCTCTGCTTCCACACCTTCCAGGAGTTTTTAGCTGTCCAAATCCCACTGAGATCCAGACCTGCTCTGGGGGCACCTTTGCCAAGAGGTGCTTCCCCAAATGAAACTCAACTTCCTGAATCCAACCTGGATCTGTGCCTGCCATGGCAGAAAATCTCCTTCCAGAGCATTCCCAGTGCTTCTGTGCCCTCACTTGGATTGGGATCCTGCTTCCCACTGTTGTGCTTCATCCTGGAAGCAGCTGGTTGATCCATGTGCCAGCCAGGACAATCCTGGTTACGGATGGAGCTGCATCCCAGAGCTCCTGGCATGGGGAGAGCACTTGGACATCTCTTGCCCTCCTTTTGGGTGGATTTTTCAGGAATTAAGGGCTCCAACACCCCTGAGTTGAGCAAAGACCGGCTTGGCATTTGGGGAATTGGGTCTTTTTCCAGGAAAAGGGGCAGGTTGGGGTGGCCAAAATCCAGGCTGGAGGGCACTGGTGCTGCTCCTCCAGGATTGCCCTGCCACCAGCAGAGAGGCTGCTCAGGGACCTCTGGAGCATTCCCTGGCCAAACCCCACAGCAGGAACGTTCCCCAGGAGGAATTCCAGGGCACCCCACCACGGGCATGGGGTGTTTGTCACCTCAGGGATGTGGGAAGAGGGCTTTGTGTGTCCCCAAATTCCTCCTGGGCACCACAGCAGGTCTCCTCTCCTGGGTTGTTTGGGACAGGCTCTGATGGCTCCAGGGTGTTCCCAGGAGCCCTGAGGGTTGGGGTGGGTTGGAGGAGGGATTTGGGGGAGGTTCTTTCCATTAGCACGATCATCCAAAGCTCTGGAAGACAAGATATGTGGCTTTAGGATTTCATGGAGTCATGGAATGGGTTGGAAGGGACCTCAAGGAGCTCCAACCCCCTGCCATGAGCAGGGAGCCTTCCATGGAGCAGAAGACATTCAGGACAGTGGGAGAGGGAGGGAGAAGAGGAACTCAGTGGGGGTGAAGCACAGCAGTTTGTTCTCCTTTTTCCCAGTTTTTGAGCCAGGATCCTGAATCCGGAGAGGTGTGTCCATCCATTCTCTTTTTCTCCCAGCAGTCCTGTCTTTCTGGGCTGGATCCTGAGCACTCCAAAGGTCCCAAGGGAGCTGCAGCAGCTCCTGAGCATCCCTTTCTTTATGTGCTTTATTGTTAGTTTATATTTATTCCCTCTGGAAGCCACTTGGTGCTCCTGATACGTGGTTTTAGTCCTGGAGTCATGGAATGGCTTGGGTTGGAAGGGACCTCAAGGAGCTCCAACCCCCTGCCAGGTCAGGGAACCTTCCATGGAGCTGAAGATATTCAGGCCAGTGGGAGAGGGAGGGAGAAGAGGAATTCAGTGGGGGTGAAGCACAGCAGTTTGTTCTCCCTTTTCCCCAGTTTCTGAACCAGGCTCCAGGATCCAGGCAGGTGTCCACCAGTGCTTTGGTCCCCTGTGTGTCTGGGCTGGCATCTCAAGCACTCTGGGAGCTGCAGGAGCTGCCCAACACCCTCCATCGCCATTTCCCCTTCCACTCCCCTTGCTCTCCTTTACACCCCCTGTTCTCCCCGGGGTGTGTCCCCCCTCCCTGGCTCTGGGGGCACCTCTGAGGGTGTGTTTGTTTCCCTGCAGATCTCACCAACATCTTCGAGTCGTTCCTGCCCCAGCTCCTGGCCTACCCCAACCCCATCGACCCGTTGAACGGAGACGCCGCCGCCATGTACCTCCACCGACCAGAAGAGTACAAACAGAAAATCAAAGGTGAGCCCTCGGCACCCAGCCATTCCCACCATCCCAGCCTCGGGAAGGGGGCCTGCCTCGCCTCAAAATCTGGGACTCACAGCCCCTTCCTTCCCCCTCATTCCAAGGGCTCCTTTTTGGATGAGCTGTTGAGTGTGTGGGTCTGAAATCATCAGCAGACCCTAAATATGGGCACGGCTGGAGGAAAACTGGGATGGGATTCCGTGGGATTTTAGAGGAGGGGGAGAAATGATTCGGGGTGTGACAAAAAAAAAGGCAGGAAAAGAGTCAGGAGCATCCAGGGCTTGTTTATCCAGCATCAAAAGGGGCTTGTTGTTCCTGAGGGTGGGAATGGAGGGATCGGTGGTGCTGCTGGAAAAGGTGGGTTGGTGCTGTGGCAGAGCTGGAATTTCCTGGGAAATCCCAGATAATCCTTGCTTGCCCCTTCCCAGTCCAGCCAAGGTTTCCTGCAATTCAGGGATTTCCACTGGGAAGCTGCAGAGAATGAGGAAAGGCTGGGATCCATGGAAGGCCTCCCAGGTCCTTGGCATGATCCTGGCAAGGTGGGGAGCCAGGCACAAAAGTCTCAGGAGCCAGGCTTGAAATTGGCCTCCCCCTCAATCTGCCAGCCCTTTCCTGATGTGCCAGACCTCTGGCAAAGCCATGGATTTATGGATCCATTGGGCACAACCAATGTTTCTGCTTCATTCCTGCTGGGAATTCCCAGCCCTTGGCCCGGGATTGCTCCCGAGCAGAGCTGTTGAGACACCCCAACTTGGTTTTTGTTCCTCAGTAACCATCAGGTTGTTTGTCAGGTTGTTAACCCAGGGGAGCTGTGCCAGGAAAAGGAATGGGAGACTCCCTGAGCAGCATGGTGGGAATTCCCAGTGCGAGGGGGGCAGCTGGGAAAGGTCAGGAATCCCAGGAATTGTGCAGGGATCAATACATTTTCCATTTTGTTGGGAAACAACTCCTCAGCAGCTGCACTTCGGGAGGGTGGAGCTCAAACCAGGCTGTGCTTTAAATCCTGGGTTATCCTGCCTCCCTTGCCTGGCTCCTCTGCTGGGATCAGGGAGTCCATTCCCTGCTTTTCCATGTGGAGCAGCTTCCAGGGAAAGTGGTTTGTGAGGTCAAATCCCCAGGGGCAGCAGCAGGGACACGGTGAGTCCTCTGGGCTTTAGTGAGAAATAAAGATACTCCCTTAAAAACCCCTCATAAAGTGGTGTCCAGGCCCAAGGAGCATTCCCTTGGGATAATGGGATACCCTGCTCCCTAATTCCCATGGGGACACGGGATCTGGAAGGAGCTCTGTGACCCCATAAATCCCAGATCCTGCTCTGCTGCCTCTTCCCAGCCTTGCCTGACAAGTTTAGGGTGGAACCAAACTCTCATTGCTCACTTTTTAAAGGAGCTTGGATGTGGAGGGAATGGAGCAGCTTTTCCACTCTGGGAATGTTGGGAGTGCAGATCCATGACTTATTTATTGCTGCTCTTCTTCCTCTCCTTGTGAACAGATGGACCAGGTGGTGTTTTCCTGGTGGGAACTGGGGCATGATTTAGATTTTCCAGGTTTCTTTTCCCTCATAGACTGAAAATCCAAGTTCAGCACAACGTTCAGCATGGAAAATCCCTGGAAATGTGGCCTTTCCTGGGTTAATCCTGCAGGAAAGGCCAGCCCTGGGTGGCTTTTTAGGGTACAGAGTGGCAGCTGAAGCTTGAAGGGCTTCAAGTTGTGGTTTAGGCTGGAGCAGGACTTTTCCAGCCATGGGAAACAGCAAATTCCACGTTGGAATGTCCCCTGGAAGCAGCCAGTGAGGAAGGGCTGGAGGCTCCTGTGTCTGGGAGCTCCCAAGGTGTGTTCAGGTGGATTTGGGATAATCCCAGAGGGAATGGATTTCTGAGGTTCCCACTGAGGGGGTTTGACATCCAACGTCTTGCAGCAGCAGCAGCACTTGGGTTCCCTTTGGGAATGTGCAAGGAATAACAACTCTGGGCACCCCTCCCTTTTCCAGAGGGGTATTAGTTCTTGGAAAACTCTGGGAAGGGAGGAGGCACCTCAAGGACATGTCCTGGAATCCTGGAATGGTTTGGGTGGGAAGGATCTTACAGCCCGGGCAGGGACACCTCCCACTCCCATTCCCAAGGAGGGAATTCCCAGATGGCTGGAGCCAGGAATTCCTGGGATGGAGCACAGGGCTGTTCTCTGTGAGGGTGATCCAAGGCCTTGAGCCATCCCTGTTTACAGAGCAGTTTTCCACACTTTTATCAGCCCTTACCAGGTCCTTGGAAAACAGCCTGGAGCAGGAGAATCCTAGGATAAACAGGGTGTTTGTGCCTCACTTCCAGCAGCATTCCCAGCTTTTCCAGCTGCTCCATCCTGGGAGCTGCTGTGTCCATAGGGTGCTCCTGGAGCAATATCCAGGCTCTGTGTCCATCAATCAGGAAAACCAGAGTCCAGCCCTTTGGGAGCCTGTTTGCCTTTCCTTTAGGGAAGGCTGGAAGTGCAGAGGGAAGGAGGGATGGATTTGGGATAAGCCAGGCTCTGCACAGCTCAGGCTCTGAACCTGGGCTGGGTTGCTGTGGGGTTATCTGTGTCCTCCCACAGCTCCATCCCTGCTGATAAACTCTGGAATACAAAGCAAACCTGGGCTCTGGGAAGGGAGAGGCTCCTCCTGGAGCTCATTCCCTCTGAGGTCACATTCCCTCCTTCCCAGAGTGTGCCCTGTGGGATACTGGGAGTGCATGGAGCCAATTCCTTGCTCTGAGATGGAGTAGAGGAGCTAAAACCCAGGAAAACTGGAAGTTTGGTGCCAGGGTTTCCCTCTTTCCTCCATTCCACACACGTGTTCCAGGGATCCTTCCCGCTAGGAGCACCTGCCTGGATCCTGGATGGGCCACTGGGAGCCTCCTGCATTCCCAGGCTGATCCCATCCATTCCCTGGGTCCCTCAGCTCGGAGGGGGCCGTGGAAGCCACACAGTTCCCTCCCCTCCTGCAGGAATCCCAGTAAAGCAGATTTCCTGGCTGGAATTCCAGGGGTTCTGGGTGCCTGGAGGGGTTTGGAGCCCGAGCTGTGGCCCTGCTCCCTGTGGAGCTGATCCCATGGAGCTGCCTCGTGCAGGATTTGTCCTTGGAAAACCCGAGTCTGGAGCGGCCCTGTGTTCCTTGTAGGGCTGGGAAAGGGAATTTTCCCTTTTTATGCCAGAAAATCCAGCAGTGCCAGCTGTTCTGGGGGAGTTCCATGCCCTGCTGGCTCTCTCCATCCTTATTACACTCAGCTTAGGCAGGATTCAGTCTGGAATTCTACTCTGGCTCTGAGCTTGGCTTTGCTGAGGGTTCTGACCAGCAGTTTGAACCCAGATTACAATTTCTTCAAGTCAGGCTCTCTGTGGTTTTTGGATTTGTCCTAAATCACCAGTTTTGGGAGTAAATCAGCTCCTGTGCTGGTACTTGGGGTCCCTGCCCTGGGAAGGACTTGGGAGTTCCCAGCTCTGAGTGTGTGTGATGCTGGCACGGGATCCTTGGGATCCTCCCTGATTCCAAAGGTTTTCCCATCCCCAGGGCCTTCCCCAGTGGATCCTCCTTCATTCCCAGGGTTTTCCATCCCCAGGTTCTCCCCCAGCTGTTCCCCAGTGGATCCTCCTTCATTCCCAGGGTTTCCCATCCCCAGGTTCTCCCCCAGCTGTTCCCCAGCATTGTGGGGACAGCCCTGAGGAAACAATCCCAAGGGAATTCAGGGATCATCTGAAGTGTGAAGGGACACCTCCCACTGTCCCAGGTGGCGCCAAACCTCATCCAGCCTGGCCTTGGACACTCCCAGGGATGGGGAATCCACGGCCTCTTGGGGCAGTGTAGAAATCCATAATTTATGTGTAATTTATGTATAATTTATGTGTAATTATAGGATTTATGGAGCGCGGCACGAGCCGACGAGCTCCCTCCCCCCTGCCTGTGGGATCCCTGTTAACATTCCCTCTTTTCCCGCTCTCCCTCCCAGAATACATCCAGAAATATGCAACAGAAGAAGCACTAAAAGAGCAGGAAGAAGGCACCGGGGACAGCTCCTCGGAGAGCTCCATGTCCGACTTCTCGGAGGACGAGGCGCAGGACATGGAATTGTAGTAGCGGAGCCGCCCTGCTTTTCAGAGACACTCGGATTTCCTAACCATGAGAAGCAGACTATAATATTCATATTTAAACAAAGCAATTTTTTTTATTACTAAACAAGGTTTTTATGAATTATAGCATTGATATATATATATATCTCACCCCGTAGGTCCGGGCGTTCCCGAGGAGCGTTAGCGTATTCCCACATTCCATTTTGGTAGCAATATGCAGTCGGAATGCATGAATTCCCATCCCATCCGGCCAACTCCGTGTGCTGCTGGACTGTCCCGGGACAGCTGCCCCGGCAGGGAGGGAAGGAGCGACCCAGAGAGAGCAAACCCGGAACGGGGAGATTGGCATTTGGCTGGTTTGGTTGGTTTGGTTTCCCTCGGCGTTCCCCGCCCGGGCTGCGGCCGCGTGGAGGGCGGGCAGTGGGATGGAGGATGGAAGGAAGGATGGAAGGATGGAAGGAGGGGGCTCCTCCTGGATTGCCAGCGCAGAGAGGGCAGCGTGGAGCCCGAGCCCGGAGCCCCTGGAAGGGTCGCAGTGGGGACTTGGATCGTGAGCCCGTGTGTGCCGTGGATCCCTCGCCCTGCTGAACAGACTGGGCACTGCCGGCCACGGGCGTGTCCCCTTGGGAAAGGCCCTGGATGTGCCTCGCCCGGGCCCCACGGACCAGCCCTTCCCTCCTGGCGGGGAGGAACCGGCGGATGCTGCTCCTGGAACACTGGGATTGCCCGGGAGCACGTGGGAGTCGGAGCCTGCCCTTGGTCCGGAACCTGCTGCCTTTGAACGGCTTCCAGTTGGCTTTGGGGGTTGGTTGGTTTTTTGGTTTTTTTTGGTCCCTCTTTTTCGCTTGGAATTTGGGTAAAACACCTCAGAACACTCTCCTGGGAAGCTCCTGGGACCACATGGATCAGCCTCGCCAGGAGCTCCAGATCCACAGGGATTGTCCCACGGGCCGGAATCCACGAATCCATCGGCACTGATTTGATTTGTCCTTCTTTTCCTCCCCCTCCCCTTTTCCGCACCAGCTTGGTTCCCATCTGCTTGTGTGTGTACAACGGGAATGAGAAATTCCCAAAGAGTTAAACAAAGAGAAAATGATCTGGAAAAAAAAAAAAAAATCCACAAAAAAAAAAAAAAAATTGGAGATGAATAAAAAAATGCCTAAAAAAAAACCAAAAAAAAGCACCACTTGAGGAAGCAGCTGAATCCTCTCTCTGTGTTCTTGGGGGTGGGTTGGTTGGTGGTTTGGCTTCGTTCTGTCTGGGATGGTTGGGGATTGGAATGTTGGATTTGCAGCCAGCGGAGGTTTCTTCCTGTTCCTTAAACTTGCCAGGATCCTGGAATGGGGAGGACGTGGAGATTCCAAGGGAGATGGATGTTTAAAGCTGAGCAGGACCTGCTGTGTTACTGGGGAGGTTTGGAGGGCTTTGGATAGGATATCCCATGGGAAAACCAGCCCTGGAGCTGGGTCTGGAATCTCCCACTGGTCCATTTAACCCACGGGAAAACCAGCCCTGGAGCAGGGTCTGGAATATCCCACTGACCCATTTAACCCACGGGAAAACCAGCCCTGGGGCAGGGTCTGGAATATCCCACTGACCCATTTAACCCACGGGAGAACCAGCCCTGGGGCAGGGTCTGGAATATCCCCCTGGTCATTTCTCCTTTTCCCAGGATTTTGGGGGCTTTGTTTATTTCCCTTCCAAACACCACGGAGGGAGGGCTTGGACTATCCCAACATTCCCCAGCCCTGGAGCACAGGGGTGTTGGTTTGGCTGTTTTGGGGTCGAGCCCTGCTTTGCTCCCCGGGGGTTTTGGGAACCTCCCTCCTCTCCCCATCCCTGCCCGTTCCGGGCCCGGAGCGGGGCTTTTCCCACTGCCTGGTCCCGGTTTTCCCTGGCAGTGACCTTAGGGCTGTGCCTGCTGCCTGTCCTGGAGTTGCTGTCCTAGCATTTGTGGCTTGGGGAGGGTTCTCAACTCTTCATTAGCTCTTGAACGTGTCCCGGTGTAATTAACTCTTACCTAGCACGTGGTTTGCTCATTAACTGGGGGGAGGGGCCACTCTTAATTAGCTTCGCTGCTGCCCTGGCAGTTTGCTTGTGCTTTGACCTTCTTGTAGGTGCTGCTTAGGAGTAGATCCAGTGCTGGGGGGGGTGGGGAGGGGGAATTCCAGCTGAAAAGCTTCCAAAAAACCCCCCCAAAAACAACAAAAAAGGGGGAAAAATCACAATAAAAATCTGTATTTTTCCAAGACTGTATAAAAATAGTGGTGAATTCCCCCCCCCCTCGCCCTGCAGGGCTTGTTTTGCCAGCACTCTGTCCCCGGAGGTGGATTTGGGACGTCACTCCGGGTGTTCTCCTCCCCCCTTGGGAATTGCTGAGCTGGGATCCCCAAAAATCCCAGGAAGGCTGGGAAAGCCACAGGTGGTTCCTGACCCGGCCTGAGGACACGGGAGGGCTCGTGGAGCTTTTCCAGCCTCCACCATTCCCGGGCTTGGCCTGGGAGGGAAAAGGGCCAAAATGCTGCGTGGGAAAAGGTCCTGGAAAAGTGTCCAGGTGGAGCCTGGCCCTGCTGCTGCTCCCCCTCCAACCCTTCCCACCTCTCTTGTCCCAAATCTCCCTCTTTCCTCCCTAAAGAACCTTCCCTTCCAAGAGTTCAGCAATAAAACCCCTTTTGCAGATGGAAAGGTGGAGCCACCAGGGCTGGTTTGGGTCACCTTGAGGGTGTTTCCCTCCTTTCCCCGGGAATTCCTCAGCCTGGGATGAGCCCCCTGATCCCAAACTTTGCCACAGCCCTCGGTGCCGTTTTGGGAACCACCTTTGCCTTCGGCCCCTGTAATTCCCCCCTTTCCATGAAATGAGGAGCAGGGCTGTGGTCCCTCTGGGGGGCACTCCCGGTTTTCCTGCCCCTGGAGAATTCCAGAGGCTGGAGCAGAGCTTTGCCCTCGCCCGGCTGGCTGAGCCCGACCAGGGGCAAGGCCGGGAGCTTCTTGACCCTTTTCAAAGATTTTTCCCTATTTTTTCCCATGGTTTTTTCCCTCCTCCACGTTCTGCTGCCGCTTTGGAATGGCCACAGTTCTCCTGCCCGTGTTTGGGCCCCGTCGAGTGGGACCTGAAGGGACCTCGGGCTGTTTCCACTTCCCTTCATTAATCCTCCTTTTCCCTCCTGTTTTCCCTTGTGCTGTCGGAGCGGGAACAGCGGGAGCCTCTCCTTGTTCCTGGAATGGCAGGACTGGAAACTCCTTTCGGGAACGAAACCTGCCCTGCCTCGAGCCCTGGCCGCTGTTTGGTGTCCCCAAACCTGGAAGCCCCAGGACAGCCTGGACTTTGTGAGCTCAACCACGGCCCCAGAGCGGAGCTTTGGGATTGGGGGCTGGAAAAGAGGGCTCGGGGCATCCATCCCATCCCTCCCCTCCCTCCTCCGGGTCTCCTGGGAGCGGGACCCGCTGGGAAATCCCGGGATGCCGTGGCAGGGCTGGATAGTGGGTGTTTCCTGGATAATCCCACCGAATTTGGGCTCCGTGTTTTACAGGGAGGGGGGTGTCGAGTGCAGGGAATGCCACAGGGAGCGGGAGCGGCTCAGAGCGGGTGTTTGGGGGCCCGGGATGTGCCACGGGATGTGCCACGGGATGTGCCACCAGCCTGGCACGGGGCTTGTCCTCGCTCACCCCGCCTGGAATTGCTGCCCCAAATTTGCAGGAGCTGAGCAAGACCTTTCTCCCCATCCTCCTCCTCCTCCCCATCCTCCTCTTCCTCCACATCCTCCTCCTCCTCTCCACGCTCCTCTTCCTCCCCATCCTCTCCTCCTCTCCATCCTCCTCTTCCTCCCCATCCT
>JAWMRC010000039.1:604356-619634 GCA_035584755.1 Thripadectes ignobilis | reverse complement strand
TGGAGGGCCAGGACACAGGGAATGGCTTCCCAGGGCCAGAGGGCAGGGCTGGCTGGGCCATTGGGAAGGAATTGGTGGCTGGGAGGGTGGGCAGGGGCTGGGCTGCATTGCCCAGAGAAGCTGGGGCTGCCCCTGGATCCATCCCTGGCAGTGCCCAAGGCCAGGTTGGACAGGGCTTGGAGCACCCTGGCACACTGGGAGGTGCTGGTTGGGATCAGATGGACTTTGCTGTCTCCCCCAACCCCAACCCCTGTGAGTCTGCCCCAGGGGTCGGCTGTGCTCTCACCCTGCGGCTGCGGTGGCTGCGCTTCTGCTGCTGCTGCTGCTCCACGAGCTCGATGGAGTAGGTGGGAGGAGAGGCCGCCCTCATGCTCCGGACCACCTGGATGCTGTCCTCGGGCAGGGGGGGCAGCCCCAGCTCCTCCCGCCGCCGCACCTTCATGGCCTGCAGGGCCTCAAACCCGCCCAGTGTGAACTGGGGACCAACAGGAGAGGTGAGACAGAAGGAGCACACACCCCACCTGGAGCCTGAGCTGCCAGGGAGCACCAGGCTGGGGCATCAGACTGCAGAGCTGAAGATCAAGGGACTGTGTTCTCCAGACCACCCCACATCTGCATGCTCAGCCCACCCTGGTGCCAGGGGAACCTGCCTTGTGTCAGCTCCCTGTGCCTCCTAAACAACCTCGTGATGGTCGGGTTGGGTAGTGGGGACCATCCAGGCTGCAGCAGCACTATTCCAAAATAAGGTTCTGGGGAAAAGGAAGGGTTTGCGCTCACCAGAAGCACCTTCCAGAGCAGGAGCAGGACCTTCTTCATGGGGAAATGTGGAGCGTGGCCACTGCAGAACTTGGTCACCATCGTGAAGAGCAGAAGAGCAAAGGGCTCCTCCGTGTGCACAGGGAAACCTGGTGGGGAGAGGGACCAGGAGCAGCTTCAGAGCAGATCCCCCTCCCCTGAGCTCTCCCACTGGGCCAGCACGACAAAGGGACCTCGACAGGGCACAATGGACACTGTGACTCACTCAGCTCCATCCGGAAGGTCTCCCGGCAGGTTTTCCACTCGGGCGGGTCCGTCTCCTGCTCCACACGGATGTTCTCCACCATCAGGTACATGACACTGAGCAGGACCCTGCCGGGACAGCAGCACAGTGAGGCTGCCAGCCAGAGGCCACCCTGTCCCCAGGGGCTGTCCCCCCTGTGCCAGCTCCAGGGGTACCTGAGCTCCGTGCTGTCAGCCAGGGAGATGGCCGGCTTCCGCAGGGCGCTGCTGCAGGCCTGGCTGTTCCTGCATGGAACAGCACGGGATCAGCACCAGCCTGGCCTCATTCTGACCCACAGCCAATGGGATGGGGATGGGAGAGGGCTGGGGGAACACTGGGATGGGGATGGGACAGGGCTGGGGGACCTTCCTACACATCCATGAGGAGCAGGAGGAAGGAGAGAGGGAGGAGGATGGGGAGAAAGAAAGGGAAGAAGAGGGTGAGGAGGATGAGAAGAAAGAATATGAAGAGGAGAAGGGTGAGGAGGATGGGGAAGAAGGGGAGGGTGAGGAGGATGAAGAGATTAAAATGAAGAAGATGAGAAGAAAAGATGAAGAGGAGGAGGTTGAGGAGAAGGGAAGAAGGGGAGAAAGGAGATCATAAAATCACAGAATCACTTAGATTGGAAAAGCCTTCCAAGATCATTGAGCCCAAGAAGAGGAGTGGGATGAGGGTGAGAAGAAAGAATGAGACGAAGCAGAAGATAAGGAGGATGAGGAGGGCGAGGGCAGGGCAGGTCCCCTCACTCAATCTCCATGTTGAGGAGCTCCAGGAAGGCAGAGAAGGTTCCCAGGCGGTACAGGAGGAAGCTGTTGTGCCGAGACCAGTGCAGGACATCGCCTTCGTTATCACAGTCTCCAAAGACACCTGGAGAGGAGAAACCCCAGGGACAAACACTGGTTAGGGGGATCTGCCTTTGAAACCCATGGGAGCATCCCAGGAAGGAGCTTCACTGCACCAGCCTGGCACAACCCCGGGAGAAGGGCTCTCCCAGGGCCCATGGCAGTGGACACAGGGGGTGTGGTGCTTACCCTGTGCCAGGTAGAGGATGGCCCGGGCCACTCGGAGCCTCCTGTCCCTGTTGACCACCTCCAGCCCATCCAGCAGGTGCATGACAAAGGCCTTCTGCTGAGCCCCATCCAGCTCCAGCCACCTCCTGCCCGGCACTGGCAAAGGGACATGACCACCAGCCAGGGGCTCCCCCAGGGGTCCCACTCCCACCCCATGGGGCTGCCCCGAGCCCAGGGCTGGTACCTTGAGCGTGGAAATCCTCCTCGAAGCATCTCCTGTTGTGGCTCAGCTCGGGCTCTTCCGTATAGCTGTAGAGCTCTGGTGGAGAAAGGGGTCAGCAGGGACATGGAGGAGCTTCACCCTCCTCCTCATTGCCAGATTCCTTGGGGAGCTTCCAGGGACACACAGGACAGAGACCTAAACCAGTCCCTGAGCTCTCCTGCAGCTCCAAGGGGCATCTTGGGCCACCCAGTGCTGCCAAATTCATCATCTCCATCCCTGTGTCCGGGCTAGGCTGTGCCCACATTCCTGCTCCTGCTGCATTTGCGATGTCATTGGGGTTTTGGGGGTGATCATTTTAAGTCAGTTAAGGCAGTTTGGGAGGGGGGAAATGCAGGAAGCCCCAGGCATGGATTCCCCAGCTCGGACATTTTGGGACCTGCAAACAGGGGCTGGACCTGGAGGCACATGACATTGCACCTATTCTTCATAATCTGCTTGTTCCTACAGAATCCCTACCCGTTCCTAGAGAATCCCTGTGGTCCTGCAGTGCCCAGCAGCACCGTGGGGGGCTGAGATGATCCTGCAGGGCAGGAGGAAGGATCCCCTTGCAGAGGAAATGTGCTCCTGCCAGGGCAGCCCGTGCGGGTGAGACACACACGGCTAAAAATATCCCCGTGTTCGGGACACGTTTGGGGCCGGGAGGTTACGGGGCAGCAGCAGCAGCAAATACGGGCAAAGACATGACCGCCGTGATAAGGGGTGACACCGCCAGCCTGGGCTGTGTCCCCGGACACCCCTCCCTCCTCCCGCCGTGCCCAACCGGGGCCATTCGGAGTCGGGAAATCCCGTGTCCCCACCCGGCCCCTCTGCCCGTGCCCAGGGAGCGAGTGGCTCTCTATTAATAAACCCTCTTGCTCTGTTAGCACAGGGATGACACCACTCCGTATCCATCCCCCATCCCGGAGGGATCTGTATTTTCCCTGCCTGCCTATAAACAGCAACGCAGCCCCCCCAAATCCGCTTCACCTGCCAGCTCAGCGCCGTGCCCGTCGGCATCCCCGTACTCGAACTCCAGGCTGGGACAGTCCACGGAGCCCTGCGGGGAGCGGCGCGGGGTGAGCGGGGGAGGCTGCACATCCCCGCGGGGATTTCGGCAGCGGGACGGCCCCTCGGAGCCGGCTTTGCCCCGGAGCTCCTCCGCTGAACTGAGAGCACCGTGCAGATGGGGAGGGGCGAGCGCAAAAACAGCGCTTCCCAAAGCCCAGGGGAAAGCAGAGGCAGGACTCGAAGCGCCGGTGAATATTTGACGGATTTCACAGCCCCACGTGCCACAAAAGCCAAGCCTGGGGCTGGCTCAAAGCAGAAATCCCCGTGAGGATGCGGCTCCACGCTCAGCATCCCCGATCCGACAGCTCTCGGGGCCGGGCTTTGCCTTTCTGAAGCCCTTGGTGTGCATTTCCCCCTCCTCCCGTGCATGAGGAACTGGAGCATGAAACTCCGCCGGAGGATCCCGGCGGGGCAGGGGAGGGGCGGCCGCACGGAGCCCCGGCCGGGGAACACAAGAACGGATAATCAAGCAAATTAACATAATTCCTCGCTGCCAGTCCCAGCGTGCCCCCCCGGCAGCCGGGCCGGAGCCGATGCGCATCCTCCCCGTTAATACCGATGGCCCTGGCTCAGAAACGCCGCGTTCTGCCCAAATCCTCCGCCGCTTTGGGCGGCCGGGGGGCCAAAGCCGCTGAGGAATTCGGCCGAGCGCGTGTAGCCCTAATCCGCTCCGACAGGGCAAACCCCTGATCTGCCTCGGCCCCGGCAAAAGGAGCCCCTTTCGGGGCCGGGCAGCCGCAGCTCCCGGGCGGGAGAGCAGTGTCCCCGTCCTCTGCCACGGGGGTCCCGCGGTGGCTTTAGGGTGACCGGGGACATCAGTGCCCAGCTCGGTCCCGCTTCCCCAGCCCGGCACCAGCGAAGCGGGCTGTGCAGAGCAGCCCAGAGAGTGTTGGTGGTTCCCCCCGGCCCGGCGTTCCCGGGGCAGGAGGGTGAAGGGAGGTGGAGGGGGCTGTGGCCTCCGGACCACCGTGAGAGGTGGGGGAAAGGGTGCCTGTAGGGTGTGGGGGAGCCCAGGGTCCAGCCCGGACCCCAAAACCCTTCTGCCGGCTCTGGGAGTGGCGCAGGGAGGTGCCAGTGCTGGGGCTGAGACCCCAAACCCCTGCTGCTGGACCCGGGAATGGGGCGCGGATGTTCCAGTGCCGGGGGCAGCCCCGCTGGGGACCCCCCCCCCCCAGAGCCCTGTGGACCCGAGCTCGGTGTGAGCGGGACGCCCCCAGGAACCCCCGCCCGGCGTGGGGAGCCCCGGGGAGCCTCACCTCGGACTCCTTGCGCTGGGTCCTGAACAGCTCTCGGCCTTTGGGCTGTGCGGGGGGCTGAGGCTGCGGCTGCGGCTGCGGCTGTGCCGGGCGGGCCCTGCCCGGAGGGGCCATTCCCGGTGCCGCTCCCGGGGCCATTCCGGGGGCTCCGCCGCCGCCACCAGGGGCCATTCCCGGTGTCATTCCCTGGGCCATTCCCGGTGCCGCTCCCAGGGTTCCGCCGCCTCCCGGTGCCGTTCCCGGTGCCGTCCCCATTGCCATTCCCGGGGCTCCTCCGCCTCCCGGTGCAGTCCCCATGGCCATTCCCGGTACCGTTCCCGGTGCTGTCCCCATGGCCATTCCCGGTACCCTTCCCAAGGCTCCACCGCCCCCCGGTGCCGTCTCCATCGGCGCCGCTGCACGTGGGGTTCGGCACAGGCCACGCCCCCGACACGCCCCCTCCGCTCCCATTGGCCCGCCGGGGCGGGGGCGGGGCCGCAGGACACACCCCGGCCCCGCCATTGGCCAGGGGGAATTTGGGAAGGGTGGGAGGGGGTACCCCGGGATGGGGGGGGACAAAGGGGGGTACACGGGATTTGGGGTGTGTGGGCTGTCCCTGGGTGATGGGGGCATGGAATGGTGAGGGGGTCAGTTATGGGACATCCTTGGGATGCTTGGAACAGGGAATGTTGGGGAGGGGCGGTTATGGGGTGTTCTTGGGGTGCTGGGAGCATGGAGTGTTGCGAGGAGAGGGATAATGGGGTGTGTACTTGTGTACTGGGAAGATGGAATGGTGGGGAGGGTGGGTGTGAGGTGTCCCTGGGGTGCTGGGAGCAGCTCCTGGGGGCTGGAACAGGGGTGGGAGAGAGGGGCTCCCACTGCCCCCTCCTCCTCCCCACCCAGCATAGGGGGTCGGGTGTTTTTGGGGTCACTGGGCAGGGGCTGGACACCCCATCTCGGTGCCACTGGTGTCCCGTGTCCTTGCAGAGCCAGGGGCAAGCTGGAGCCCCGAGTGTGTGGGTGGGATGTCCCCGTGCAGCGGGAGGTGACAAAGAACGGGATTGCTGCTTCCCCAAGGACACGGCCCAGGAGCCAGAGCAGCTCTGGGAGCTGCCCCAGGGAGCTTCCCCAGCCGGGACCACCCAGCAGGAGTGGGAGCTCAAGGACTTTGGGGACAGCATCCCATCCCATCCCATCCCATCCCATCCCATCCCATCCCATCCCATCCCATCCCACCCCTTCCTACCCCACCCCATCCCATCTCCAAAATCCCCACAGGACCCGAAGGACACTCGGGAGAAGCTGATTTTCCAATGTTTTATTTGTGTTTGAGATTACAGAGTCTTTATTGCTGATCTAATACAATCACTCAGACATTAATATTTAAAACATCCTTTTGAAATGTTACGGTTGCGACGGTTTCGTTCCCTCACTGCTGATGACGGGTTTTGCTTTGTTATTCCTAAAGTTCAGAGCAGAATCAATTTCCTTTAGACGATTTTGCTGGTGTTACCTAAAATCTCCTTTTTCCTAAGTCTTGAAAAAAAAAACTGTTACATAAAAAAAAAAAAAAAAAAGATAAAAGAAACCAAACCCCATTACATTTAATTTAGAGATGATCACAGGATATGATTCCAGGTTGATTAGGAAAAAAAGCCAAGCGAGCCAAAAAGCTTTACAGGAGAAGCAGAACATGGAGAAGAGCTTTGAGAATCGAGGTGGGAAAGGCCAGGTGGGATCTTCTAATTAACGCTTTTCCCCTCTTATCTACCTGGAAGATGAAGGGGGCACGAGGGACCCGTGGATGGACAGCAGCACGGGCTGCGGCACAAGCGACGGGCACGGGGCGGGCAGCGACGGCGGGAGCTGCTCCGGAGGGCAGAGAGGGTTTCCCTGGGCACACTCCAGGCTGAGCCTCCCCGGGAACGATGACGGGAACTTGGGGCTGACCCGGACCAAGGCGGACCCAGACCCGGCCGTGAGGTCTGCAAGGGCTCGGGGGGCTCTTCCCAAACAAATCTCAGGATCCGACTCATGGGCGGAGATTATTTCAAGTTTGTGGTTAGAGATCAGTCTATGATGAAGCTTCTCAAAGCCCCCAGGTCTCCTCAAGGCCTTCACGTCTTCCCAGGATGTCCTCGAGGTCCTCCCAAGGTCTCCTCAAGGTCTTCCCAAGGTTTTCCTTGCAGGGTTTGACAGGTTTCAAAGACAAGCTTGGAATCAGCCGGCACAGGGAACGTTTGCTCCAAAGGCGAGTGGCTCGTGGTTGAGCTGAGTTCAGGTCTCTTGAGAGCCACGAGAAGGACTTGGATGCAGAGACCAAAATTCCACAGTTTTTCCTTCCTTGTGCGTGAACGAGATGCCACAAAAGAGTTTTTCATGATGGCAAAGAAGCCCAGAAGGACAAAACATGAACCTGTAGCTGATGAGACTCAGGAACCAAAGCAGCAACCAGAGGATAAAGGGCTTGTGCTCACAGGGTCGGGCAGTTTTATTTTAGAAGGATCATGCTCTCCACCTGGATGATGAAAGTGACTCTGATGAGACACCAAGGCTTGGGAAGTCACCTTGGGAAGCGTGTCAGTGCTCTGGAGGGACATCCTGGGATAAAACAAGGAACTGTGGCCGATTTACTCTCCCTCAGCTCTGATGCATCGAGATCTGAGGCGACTGAAGGGTTTTAGTGACACCAAATTGATGGGGAGGTTCCTCCACCAGACATCTCATACACTCCACGGGGGTTTCCAGATTCATAAATAAAGCAATAAAACAATAAACCCAGAAAAGAAAACTCCAAACACTTCCAATGAGGACTGAAATTCAGCTGGAGAAAGACCTGGCGTGGACAACACAGGTCCTCCCAGCCGGGATGTCCGGAGAGCTCTGCTTGGCTTGGGAAGAGCTCCCGGTGTGTGAGCAGCATCTGCTGGGGAGGCTCTTCCAGCAGCACCGGGGGAGCTGCCCCGGCCCCACCGGGAGCACGGCTTTGGTTGATCCATAGAGGTTGGCACTCGGAACGAAAGCAGCAGGAGAACACTGCAGGGCTGCGGCGCGGGAGCGGGACGGGCTCTGCCCTCGGGCTCGGCAGGCTCAGGGCTCTCCCCTTCCCTCCAGTGCTAAGGCGCCAGCCCTCGGACAGCTCCACTGCACGGCCAGAGGCTTCTCCAGCAGCGCCCACCGAGGCAGAGCCTGGAGCGAAGGAGGAGTGTGGCTTCCTTGGTGTCCGGGAGCGGGAGGAACGCGGAGCCGGCACACGGGACCCTGCGGGGCCGCAGGGAGCGCGGGCGTGTGGAGGGAACCAAGGGGCACTTCCAGGGCGGCTCCCGTGGGCTCAGCGGTGACAACGGGCCGTTCCACGGCTCGATCCCACCAGCGCCTTCCTCATCCTCCCAGCCCCGAAAAAGAACGAATCCGAAGAGAGAAATGAGAGAGACGGAAAGAAGGGCAGCGTGTCCCAGTCCCGCGGCAGCACGAACACCAGTGGCAGAGGCCGCATGAACAGTGTCTAATTTAATAAATAAATAACCTAAAACACACGGTGACTACGGAGCGAGCCCGGCTCGGGCGTGGGAAGCTTGCGCGGGGTCATCCTGTACAGTAGTTGAGAAGAGACTTGGGCGCTTGTTCCTCGCCATTCCCCGGGATCCAGCGGCAGGAACTCAGTATCTGGGAGAGGGAAAGAAAGGGGGCTTTGCTGAGCACGTGAGGAAAGGAGGGGAAGCTCCCCAGACTGGATTTTGGGAGGGGGAGACACCAAGGAAAGAACTGCTGGAGGAGGGACTCGGTCCTTGTTGTCTCTTTGTCTCCACCCCATGGTGCCTGTGGGATGTTTGAGGGGTCGTGGCTCTCCCCCAGTGCAGGGAATTTCCTGTGACCCCCTAGTCATTCCACCCTCTCCATGTGTGGGACAAAACACACTCCCCACAAGGCTGGGCTACACCAGACACCGAAACCAGGCAGAGAATTCAACCAGAGGGATGAGAATTAAACCAGAAGGAATTCCTTCCATGGCCCTCTGGAAGCACCAGAACTTTGCACACAATGGGAGCAGGAACAAAAGCTCAGGATTTGGCAAAACCCACTAAACCCCAAACTGGGAGTGTTCTGATCTGGAGGTCTTCTCTCCAAAGATCTGCCCACCAAGAAAATGCCTTTTCCTGCTGGAGAAGGCTCTTGGCCTCACCCCCTGAGGAGCTGACCCATGTTTGTGCAAACCATTTCATGTTCACGGTGGGACTCCGTGGCAGGGCTGGCTACAAACACAGCTGCGGGAAGGGAAGCAGCCCAGGGGCTCCTATGGAGAATCATTATTATTTCTGGGAGCTGAGCCTGCCGGAGCAGCCCCGGGGCCAGAGTCACTCTGTGCCAGCTCATCCTCACTCAAACTTCAAAAATAAAGCTGTCTGGCATCGCTCTGGCATCTGCCACGTCTGGGGACAGCTGGGGACAGCTGCTGCCACCACAAAGGGCTCCTGCCCTGCCCGCTGACCGTGCTGGCCCCTTCCTGCTTTCTGTGGGATGATGGGAATGAGCCCCTAAACGTGCTGAGGGGACGGGAGGGATGGAGCTCCGAGCCCTGGGCCCCCCACGCGCGGGGCAGGAGGAGCAGAGGGCCGAGGGCAGCACCTGTAGTAGTTTGGTTTGAAGGGTCCGTTCTTGTTGAGCCCCAGGTACTTGGCCTGTTCATCCGTGAGCTCCGTCAGGTGGGCGTCGAAGGTCGGCAGGTGCAGGCTGGCCACGTACTCGTCTGCAAGGGCCCCACACCTCGTTAGTGGGGCCACCCCAGGGCCGGGGCAGGAGCCACCAGGCACCCCTGGCAGGTGACACCTCACCCTGGACCCGGGACGAGCCGCCCTGTCTCAGGAGACACAACCCCAACCACAGGGCCCATTTCTGCAGCCACAGCCTCCCGTGTCCTCGGGAGGGGCTTGTGCTGCTGGAGCTGCTGGTTGGTGACCATGCTCCCTCCCGTGGGACAACCCCCTGCACGGGGAGGGTCCACCTGTTTTCCTCAGGTGGGACAAGGAAGCAGCAATGAACCCAGAATGAGCAGGAAGAACCTGCTGGAAGCCTCTGAGCTTGGCAGGGAGGGGAACGAGCAGGTGCCTCAGCCCCAGCCCAGGGACATCCTGTCTGTCCCACCCCAAGGCAGAGGGGAGGGCAGTGAGCAGGACCTCACCCATTTTCTTGGGCAGCAAATACACGTCCTGCTTGTAGCGGCCCTCGGGAGCGTTGTAGAGCTCGATCAGAGCCAAGGCCTGCGGGAGGAGACACCCAGTGAGTAGGGGCTGCCCTCGGGGCGGGACAGGGATGGCTCTGGGCCAGCTCTGGGCCCGCCCTCCGCACTCACCTGCGTGGTGGCCGTGATGGACAGGACGAAGGTGGGGACGGTGGAGCAGCTCAGGTTCAGCAGCCGGCCCTGGGAACCAAACAGAGCTCGTTATGGGGGCACCAAACACACCCTGTGAGCACAGAGGGAATGAGAACCACCCGTGTCCCATGGGCATGGAACGGTGTCACCTGCACAGGGATCCCCAGGTGCTGCCTGCCCTGGCTAAGGGAGAAACCTTGGAAGGGGATAAATTCAAACATGGGAGCTTTTCCATGTCCCAGTAACTCAGGGGGGGACCTTGTGGCTCTGCAAGTCTCTGGTAGGAGCGGGGAGCCGGGGCGGGTCGGGCTCTGCTCCCAGGGAAGAGGGACAGGAGCAGAGGGAAGGGGCTCAGGCTGGGCCAGGGCAGGGGCAGGGGGGACACAGGGAGGAATTTGCTGCTGGCAAGGGTGGTGAGGCCTTGTCAGGGGCTGCCCAGGGCAATTGTGGAGTCACTGCCCTCAGTGGTCTCAGAGAGCTGTTCCCTTGTGTTCATGGAATCATGGAATCGTTAAGGTTGGAAAAGCCATCAGGTCCAACTGCCAAGGCCACCAGTGACCATGTCCCAGGTGTCACATCCACAATGCTCTGAAATCCCTCCAGGGGTGGGGACTCCACCCCTGCCCTGGGCAGTCCCTTCCAATGCCTGACCACCCTTTCCAGGAGGAATTTTCCTGAAGTTCCCTTGCACAGCTTGGGGCTGCTTCCTCTTGTCCTGTCCCTTGTTCCCTGGGAGCAGAGCCTGACCCCCACCTGGCTTGCTGCTCCTGCAGGGAGCTGCAGAATGTTGGGAACATTTCCTCCATTCCAGCACTCAACAGGAGTCCCTTGGTAACTGTGGCACTGCCGACCCCGGCTGAGGCCCCTCTGGAATCTGACCTGATTCCCACTCCTGTATCCGTATCTGGCAGTTTGTGGTGTTGTCCCTCCCTGCACATTTTGCCCTCTGGAGGTGCCGCAATCCAGTGGCAGCTCCGACCCTTCGGCTGCCTCCTGTGTGGGATACCAGGAACAAAAGCTCCTTCTCCGGCTGTGGGAGATGTTGATCCTGGCAGACTCTGGATGTAAACGATCTCCGTAGGGTCGAGACAAACTGAGCCAGTGCTGAGGTCATTCCTTTCTCCCTGGCAGGATGGAGTGGGGAGGGACTTGGGCACCCGTGTGTGATCCGTAAGGAGCAGCCCAGGCAGTGATTTGGATTTTGGGGTTTCCCTCTCTCCTTGGCTGCTCTGCAGGGAACTGCCTGGCACAGATGGGAGAGGGGCTGGCACTGAGCCCTTTTGTCCTGGAATTCAAGCTGGATCCATTATCTGCTATGTCTCTGGGGGGATCTTGCTCCTACTGTCCCTCTGCATCTGTTTGTGAGGTGGGAACAGCTCGACCCCATAGCCAGTCTGGGAGAGCTGGGGGTGTCCATCTGGAGAGGAAAAGGCTCCAACGAGACCTGAGAGCCCCTGCCAGTGCCTAAAGGGGCTCCAGGAGAGATGGAGAGGGACTGGGATAAGGCATGGAGGGCCAGGAATGGTTTCCCACTGTCAGAAGGCAGGGCTGGCTGGGATATTGGGAAGGAATTGCTGGCTGGGAGGGTGGGCAGGGGCTGTCACAGGTTGGGCAAAGAAGCTGTGGCTGCCCCTGGATCCCTGGAAGTGTCCAAGGCCAGGTTAGACAGGGCTTGGAGCAACCTGGGACAGTGGGAGGTGTCCCTGCCCATGGCTGGGATGGCACTGGATGGGCTTTCCCACTGAAACCATTCTGTAATTCCCCCATGTTCTC
The DNA here is from genome assembly GCA_035584755.1 of Thripadectes ignobilis. Lineage (NCBI taxonomy): Eukaryota > Metazoa > Chordata > Aves > Passeriformes > Furnariidae > Thripadectes > Thripadectes ignobilis. The sequence continues at coordinate 607,876 of JAWMRC010000039.1, read as the reverse complement.
CCTGCAGTTTCTCCCCAACCTGGCTGTCAGGAGCCACCATCACACACACTGTGCTCCCTCCCAGCGCCGGCGTGTTCCTCCTGTGGCCCTTTTCCCTCTGCTCTGCTGTTGTGCTCTGGGAAATGTGTTGGAAACAAGTGTAAAAGGAGGTGATGCCTAATGGAGAAACCCTCTGGATTATTGGAAGGGAAACTGAAAGGCGCTGACTAAGGAAGAGGCAGTAATTAATGAGGTGGGTGGGTGGCAGTGCCAGCGTGGCATGGCCATGGGCTCGGGCACAGCAGGAGGAACCCTGGGATCCAGAGGGACCCTGGCAGCTCCGAGGGGCAGGCTGGGAACCCTCCGGGGCAGGAGGGGCCACTGGATCAGGGTCCAGAGGGATTGGTGGGTTCCCCAGGGCAGAAGGGACCGTGGGAGCAGCCCAGCCTGTTTTTAGGCCCTGGGTAAATGTTGGCAGCCCTGTAATTATCACCTAGGGTGCTGGTGGAGTGGGCAGTGGCTCTCCTGGGAAGCAACTGGAATTTGGCACCAGGTAAAAATAGAAGAAGTTCGTTCCCCAAACACTTTTAGCATCTCTGGCCGTACAGAGCCGTGGCTGGACTTGGTTAAGTAGCTCTGAATGGGTGTTGGGATCCTCATCCCCAGGGAATTGAGCCACAGCATCCACTCTGGGCCAGGTCATGGAATCAGAGTCATGGAATAGTTTGGGTGGAAAGGACCTTAAATCCCATCCAGTGCCACCCCTGCCATGGACAGGGACACCTTCCACCAGCCCAGGTTGCTCCAAGCCCCATCTAGCCTGGCCTTGGACACTTCCAGGGATCCAGAGGCTTCTCTGCCCAACCTGTGCCAGGGCCTGCCCACCCTCCCAGCCAGCAATTCCTTCCCAATATTACATCTATTCCTACCCTCTGGCAGTGGGAAGCCATTCCCCCTTGTCCTGTCCCTCCAGGCCATTGTCCAAAGCCCACTTCACTTGGCAAACAGGATTCTCCAGAAACTTTCACTAAAATGATAGATTCTGAGTTGTGCTTTGTATGGATTTCGGAGTGTCAGTCCCACACCCAAGGAGGCAGCACAGCCTGAGCTGGGCAAAGCTGTTTCTGTGGGGTTTGGTTCTGGAAGAGCCATGCTGTGTTTCCACGAATGGGATGGGAGATCTATGTCCACCCACCGTGTGTCCCAGGGTGTGAGGCTATCACCTCCATGGTGGGCACCAGGGGATGTGCAGGCTGGATTTTAGGAAAATTCCTTCCTGGGAAGGGCTGTCCAGCCCTGGCACAGCTGCCCAGGGCAGGGGTGGAGTCCCCATTCCTGGAGGGATTTCAAAGCCCTGTGGATGTGGCACTTGGGGACATGGTCAGTGGTGGCCTTGGCAGTGTGGAAGTGCTGGTTGAACTCCATGGGCTCAGAGGGATTTTCCAGGCTAAATGATTCCATGATTCCACACAGCTTCCCTTGCTCCACATCACTTCTGATCCTCTGGGTTCAAAGGAACCCCCCTGCACAACCATCCCACCTTCTCCCAAGCAGGTGGCACTGTCACCTGGCTGCTCTTAGAATCCCACATGGTTTGGGATCTGAAGGAGTCTTTAAAGCCCACCTGGGATCCCTTAAAGTGGCTCCCGGGCCCTCACAGCTTGGCACAGTTTTCCTGGAGGGCTTTTCCAAAGGGATCCTTAGCTCTGGCCGTGGGCTGGGATCAGCTGGAGGGACCAGCCCCGTGGGTGCAGTGGTTTGGGGGCCCTGGGGCCATGTCGCCCCGGGATTTCTGGAAGGCTTCCTGTCCCAGCAGTGGCTCGGGGTGAGCGAGTGGCAGCTGCGGAGCCTTATCAGTGTCCTGCTGCCAGGAACGCTCCGGGCCGGCAGCGCTTTCCTGGGACGAGCTCTCGGAAACAGGCGTTTTTTTTTTTTTATTTAATTACTTCCTCTTCTGCCTTAATGTTTCTAAAGATAAACACGGCTCTCCCTTGGCACCGGATCAAGGAACAGCCGGGCTCTGCCAGGGAGCTCCGTTCCGTATGGGAATGTGCCGTGTCCGCTCTGCAGCCCCGCGGTTTGTGCCGGAGATGGTGGGAAATCGCCAGCCCCTGCCAGGACAGGATTGATTCCACACTGAGCTGCTCTCCTTCACCAACCATTCCCACATCCCAGCATCTTCCCTGGCCCACTGGGGCATGTGTTGAGTGCCATGCTGAAGGCATCGTGTGTGGGCAGGAGCAGCGGCATCCGCTGTGTGCGGGGATCCGAGTGGATCTTCCCGCAGGATCTGACGTGGTGGGAGAGCGGAGAGCCCCACGTTCCACGGGCCCACGGGGCTCCTGGGGTTTTCCAGCCATAAGGATTTGCCAGCATTCCTGATCCTGTGAATCTGCACGTCCAGGTCCTGGCAGGGCTGGTGCTGCCCCAGGTGTCCAGTGCCTGGCTGCCCCTACTCTGCCCACCCACCAGGGCCAGGCCCCACAGCCAGGGGAGAGGGGATCCCACTGACACTTCTCATCCTTAATTTCAGAGGCATTAGGAAGAGGCTTGAGGAGAGAGAGGGGACTCAGAGCAGGGCTGGTGTGACAGAGATTTAGCTCCCTGTGAACACCATGTTCCTGTGGGGCTCCTCCAGAGCCTCGAGAGCAGTGGCCCCAGGAGAGCCATGGCTCTGAGAAAGGGCCCTGCTGGGAAGGAGGGACGTAGCTCCTTGGAATTGCTGTGCTGGGAAGGCGCCCTGGTCCCACCACCCCGCTCTGGCCATCCCTGCTGACTCTGCTTGAGGATGTCGTAACTGGAAGTGAGTGACCCCGGAGTGGAGGGGTTCTCCTCTGGGAAGCATTCTGTCACTGGAAGGAGTTTTTCCAGCAGGGAGCTGGTTGGAATTGCATGCAGACAGTGCTTCATCACCCAGCTCTGTGTTCGGCCGTCCCAAACTGCCTGTGCTCTGATCATTATCACCCGTGTTTACAGAGTCAGGCACGTCCTCAGGCATCACCAAGGCGATCCTTAAACACAGAGGGAGGCCTTTTTTCCTAAATTTCCCCTTTTTTTAGCTGTGGTCAGGGCAGGAATTGGCATTCCGGGTGCGACTTTGTCTCATTGTGAAGAGTTTTGCCCTAAATGCCCTCAAAGGCCCATTGGCAGAATGGAAGGTGTCCCTGTCACTCTGCTCCTGCCCTGCACACCTGCAGGCACCTGGTGTTCCTGCTGTCTGGGGAAGGCCTGGTCCCTTCCCAAGCTCCTTGTCCCATGGAATTGCACTAAAACGTGAAGTGAGGAGCACAAGTGGGTTGTTATTCCTTGGGATTATTACATGAGCCGCCATGCTGTGCCAGAGGACGCAATGGCCGTGCCCACAGCAGGGACCTGGCTTTGGGGGCAGCTGGAGGGGACAGTGGGAGATCAGTAAGTGCCACATAAGGAGGAATTTCTCCATGGAAAGGGTGGTGAGGCCTTGTCAGGGGCTGCCCAGGGAGGGTTGGAGTGCCCAGGGCTGGAGGTGCCCAGGGCAGGACTGGCTGTGGCACTCAGAGCT
>JAWMRC010000039.1:592297-604256 GCA_035584755.1 Thripadectes ignobilis | reverse complement strand
GCCCTGGCACAGGTTGGGCAGAGAAGCAGTTTATTGCCATTATCATCGTTCTCATTATTCTCATTTTTAGGGTTATTGCAGTGTCTCTGGGCACAAGCCAAGGACTGAAGCCCGTGTTTTTGCGGCTGTGTCGGTGCAGAGCGACGTCACATCCAACATTCTGGGCCAGTTGGAGGCAAAAGGACAGGGATGTGATCAGCCAAGGAGAAGGGATGTGGAAGAGGCTGGGAAACAGAAAGGTATGAAACGCTGCAATCTCAAAGGCCGTTTCAGGATCCACCAGGTTTAGAAACAAGCAGGACAAACAACTGGCAAGAGTGATGATCCAGAGTGTCCAATTCCCAGCTTAAGTCAGTCACAAACCCTGGGCAAGCTCAGAGTTTGGGATGAGCTGGAGGAGAGTGGAGTGAGAGGGGAAAGGGAAGTGAGGGAGAAAAAGGAGAGGGAGGGAGAGGGGGAGCTCGCAGGAACCTCCCCAAAACTCGGGAGGGAGTGGAGCACTGCAAGGAGCCGGGCAGCAAAACCTGGAAGCTGAAGGAGGATTTCAAGAAAGAAAGGGCTGTAAAGCATTTAATGGGCTCCGAGGCATCGGAGAGGACGACGGGAGGAATGTGAGAGGGCACTGGAGTTAAAGGAGAAGCAGCACATTACTTTGTGCGGGGAAAGTGATGGCAATTCCTCACTGGACTGAGCTGATGCTGTTTCCTGCTGAAGTGAAATGAGAATCCGATTCCACAGCAGATTTCTCCCTCTCCCAAGGATCAGAAAACTCGGTCTCGGAGATGATTCCAGTCTCAGAACGGGCCTTTGAAAATAAAACTCTTTGAAAAGTGCTGGCAGGGATTTGAGGCTGTGGCAGGGGAATATCCCTTCCCTTCCATAGAGGTTGGAAGACCAGAGCAGGCTCCAGCAAAGCCCCAGCTCCTGCTGTGGAGTGGGGCTTGTGCTGCCCCAGAGCTGGCAGAAATCCTACAGAATTCATCATCTCCTGGTGCTACAGACCCTACAGAAAAACACCAGGTTGTTTTGCATACCCTCGACCAAGGCAAAATCCTGACCTTGGGTCTGGTCCTTTGAGCTCCTGACCAAGCGTGGCCCACCAGGGTCAGTGTAGGATCTTCACCCTCCTCCCCTTATAAAGGGTGCAGACCTCAAACGGGGTGACTGACAGGGATGGAGTTTTCCTGGGAAAAAGGTCCCATCCTGACCTCAGCACACCCAAAACCCTGGTACCAGGTGGGCATGTCTCCATCCCATCCTGGCACGAACCCCTCCCGAGCAGCTGCTGTGCACACAACCCAGGCAACGTGCTGGGCCGTGCTCGAGGATTTATCTGGGAAAACAGTGGGTATCGGCAGAGGAAGGGAGAGGCTGTTTGGGGAGGGAGGATGGAGCTGCTGCAACAATCAGGGCTCTGTGAGCAATGCCAGGGGTGCCCACGAGGGAGGTGGGGGCTGGCATGGGGAGGGCAGCGAGGCTGGCATGGCTTTGCCTGGAAATTGGGCACTTTGGGACAAAACAGCCCTGGAAACGCAAAACTCCTTCCCTTAAGAGCAGTGGCTGGGTGTAGATCTGCAGGACACGCCCTGGTTTCTCGTACCAATCGTGGCCACAAACAAAACTGAGGCCAAAAAGGAGTAAAACAGCTGTGGGCTCAGCCTGTTCCACCTGTTTCTGACTGGCTGGCATGGAAATACCTCCTTCCCAGCCAGGCTGGGGATAGACATGCTGCCTGTGTGTGGTGGAACCAAGCTGGACCCAGTCTGCCCCACAGGGTGTGGAGCAGAGGTGGGACACAGGCACATTATCCCCCAAATCAGAGCCAGTCAGAGCCCAAAAGTGAGCGAAGAGCAAGGTCAGACATCGATGTCAGATGTGGGTCCTCTTTGCTTTCAAGGGACAGAGGGGATAAGAGGAAACAGCCTCAGGCTGGGCCAGGGCAGGGGCAGGGGGGACATGGGGAGGAATTTGCTGCTGGCAAGGGTGGTGAGGCCTTGTCAGGGGCTGCCCAGGGAGGGTTGGAGTGCCCAGGGCTGGAGGTGGCCAAGGCAGGACTGGCCGTGGCACTCAGAGCTCTGGGCTGGGGGCCAAGGTGGGCATGGGGCACAGGGTGGGCTCCGTGGGCTGGGAGGGATTTTCCAACCCAAATGGTTCCTTGGTTTTCTGGCACGTGATAAGCAGAGGTGGAAGGACTGAGGAAACCCCGGGTGGACACTGGGGTGCTCTGTGTGGACACCCACACTTGGATCTCAAACAAAGAAGGAACACCCACTTTCTTCCTCTCCACCACAGCCACTGAACCAGGTGTGGCTAAGCTACTGAATCAGGTGTGGCTGAGCCACTTGCCTCCTGATTGGCCATTTTCCCTGGAATTCTCCATCCAACCTCTCCATGCCATGGGGAAGAGCTGGCACCCTGTGGCAATGTCAGAGACAGGACTGATTGCTGGGACTGGCAACTTTCACAGCCTGCATTTGCCCACCCCTGTGATGTCCAGCCCTGAAAGCAGTGCTGGGATATGGAATCAGCAGCCAGGTGTGTGGCAGAGGGTGGGACAGCTCCATGTGGATCCTTTCCACCTCCCTCCTCCCAGGTAAAAGCCACTGTTAACCAGGATGGTCCCAGCTCCTCTCCAGCCCCACAGTGATCCCACTGCAGGGGAGCTTTTCCCAGCACCACTGCAAGCTGAGCCTTCCAGGCACGAAGGAAATGAGGGAAAACAAAGATTTATATGGAAGTTTTTCAATTCTTTAAGACTCCAGCACCCTCCTGGAAGCCAACAGAAGGTCACCATCCTGCCAGGATATGGAATTCCAGAGTGGAAATCAATACCACCCTATAACATTATCTGACTGTCCCTGTGTTCCACTGATAGGAATTTTGGATGATTTTGGGATGATTCAGCATTTGCCCACTTGATTCCAGCAATGCCATTTCACTGCAGCCATCAGTTCCTCCTGGCAACATCCCTGTGACCAGCCTGTGCTACCTGGAGTCCTCATTCATCAAATTACAGCAAACCAGATGGATGGGTAATGCCAACCTTTGTCCCTGGGCAGTGTATCCATAGGGAATATGATCCAGATTACTTGAATCCTCCCCGTTTTGCCCCACTGGAAGCTCTGGAGGTGCAGGGGAGACATGAGACCCTCTCTGGTTTGATCTCTGTGCCACCCCCAGGAGTCTGAGCTTTTCCCTAAGGATACTCGAGGAGCAGCCAGGGCAATTAATTGGATTTTGGCAGCCAGTGGGAGACAGCTGGGTCACCCAGAGGAGGAGATTTGTCCCTCAGCTCCTTGAAGCTTGCCAGGATTTGGAGGGAGATGATGCTCTTGCAGAAAAGCTCAGGGAAATGTGATCCCACCTTGTCCTGGAATGGGCACCCCAGGGGGCTCCAGTCCCTTCCCTGGTCCCACATCACGTTGTGGGGAATCAGAGAGGCTCTCCCTGCTCCAAAGGGTGATTCCCTGCATGGAGTTCCCATCAGCAAACCCAGGCTGTGCTCCCCATCCCTGTCCCCTGGGCACGTGGGAAAGGGAAGGCAAAGGCACCTCGCCACCCCCTGACTCTTTGTTTTTATTCCAAATTATCCTTATTCCCCTGAGCAGCTCCCAGGGAACAGCAGGAATCAGGAATTGGGCTGAATTTATCCCATCCCCTTTAACCATCATTTTTTAAATAGTGGGGTTTGGGGGTTGCTTCTCATTTTTCCACGCTGCTTCCATCTTCCAAGCCTCTCGTCAGGAATATGGGGTGTTCCCCAGGATAAAGGCTCTTTTCTGCCTAAAAACTCACTGCTTTGTCCCCATGTGCCAAACTGGGGGGGATTTTTGTGGGGGGAGGAAAACAGAGGGGATGTGACAGTCTCAGGACATCTCCTGTTACTTCCACAATTAAATATTTTAGCTTTTTGGTTCAAAATTGCAAATCACTGAGGAATTGTTTTGTTACAACTGAGTTTTCTTTTAAAAAAAGAAACTCATAAAAATAAGATACGTATAAAGAGAAAAAAAACCACCCACAAAAATAATATATATATATAGACAAAAAAGGCCCCAAAAAATAAAAGATAAAGTTTTTGTTTCACCCTGGACAACCCAGCCTTTACTCTGGAGCAGGATCAGCCAATCCTGCTCACCAAAAACCATCAGAAAAATGCAATTTTCACTGACCAATTGCACCCAAAAGTCAGGGGCTGGGCTCTGGGATAACCCAGCTGCATCATTCCCAAGTGACATAGAAAAGGGTATTTTCCAAAAGCATATTTATCCCTAAAATGCACCATCCACACAGCACTGTGGGAAACACTGGATGCCCCTGTGGGAGCCCAGTGAGGCGCCCAGCAGCCCCCCAAACTGGTACTGGGGGATATTTAAGCCCGTAGTGCCACCTGCTGGCAAAGGGCCCTCCCAGTGCTCCCAGTTTGCTCCCAGAGCCTGGCCAGTGTCCCCAAAAATCTCATCGTGGCACCCACAGGCATTTCCCGCCCCTCACCCCTGCCTTCTGCAGGTGAAATGGGGCGTTCAAAGCACTTTAAGGCAGTTCTTAAGGCACTTTAAAGCAGCTTTAAGCACTTTAAAGCAGTTTGTAGCAATTTTTAAAGTAGTTGGAGGGTTTTAAGACACAGGGCAAGCTCCCTCCCTCCCCCCTGCAATGTTTTCCCACATCGACCCCTCCTCAAAGAGCCCAAGGCAGCCACCAGGAATGAAAACTTGGTAAATTTAATACTGATACAGGAGGGTTTTTCTTTACACAGCAAAAATGAACCCGTGGAGGCCGCTGGGACAGCGAGAAAGGCAGGAGCCACCCGGGCCTGGGTAAAAACAGGAACGGGGATAATGGGCAGATACAAACACCAGCAGGGACCAGAGTCCTCCTGCATCGGGACTCTGCCGGGTTCCTGCAACTTGGGGGTTTTTCCTTATAAAAATAATAAAAAAAGCTTTGCTCAGGGGGTTGGTGACCCCGAGGTTTTTAAGGTTTTGGGGTTTTTTTTGCATTGTGGCTCGGTGAGTGCCGGTGCACCCCGAGGCGCTTCCCATCTCCCATCCCACCAACCCTCTGTTTCGGGTCTGGCTCAGCCCTCTGGGAAGCTGGAAGGCACTTTGGGCCCCCTGAGGGAACAGGGGTGGACCCAGACAAAGGGGTGCAGCCCAGGGATGACCCCGCTGGTGCTCCATGGCTGGGCTCATCCCGCCCCCCGCTCCAGCACCCAAGCGGAGGCCGTGCCCGGCGTCCCATACAAAGATTAAAAAACCAGAAATGTAAAACAAAAATCCCTATTGGCACAAGTGTCTGTGAGCTCTACGTACCTCTCTAGCTGTGGGTGGGGCAGAGCAAGGGGTGTTGGCACCTTGGCATGCGGGACAAAGCTGCCCAAAATCTACCCTGATCTACGCTCACCCGCCGCTGGTGCCCTGCAAAGGGGGCGTCCCCCTGGTCCTTAAATCCCTGCAGGAGCTGGGGGGCAGCTGTTCCACTGGCAGCCCGTTTCTCTTCTCCCGGTGATGCTGGAGGGCACCCCAAAACCTTTCCTGCCAGGCTGGGACGTGCATCAAGTCTGGGTGTTGGCGGGAGAAATGCCATTCTCTGAAGGGAGAATTCTGCTGTGGCCGGGCTGGTGGGATGCTCGGGATGGACCCCGGTGGGATGAGGTGGCATCCAGTGTCTCCTCGCAGGCTGCCAGCACTGGCTGAGCCGTCAGCTCTCACCCCAGGCGTCCCCATCCCCTCAGAACACCCCGGTGGGTTCAGAAGTCCGAGTCGGCGTCCAGCAGCTCCGCGTCCACCAGGTTGGTGCGAGAGTGGATGGGGGCCAGCCCGGCGCGGCGACCCTGAGTCCTCTGCCCCCCAGCACTGGGGGCCCACAACGCGCCCCCGTTGTGCTGCCAGCGCCCGGGGCTGGGCACGGGGCTCTCCTCCTCCAGGGACCCGCTCTCGGGGCAGAAGGGGTTGCTGATGAGGTGCAGGACGTTGGCTCTGCGGCGCCCGTCCCACGGCCCCCCGGGGAAGGCGGCTTGGGGCCGGCCGGGTGGGAGCCCCGGCAGGACATCGGGGGCAAAGGCAACCAGGCAGGGCTGGGGGGGCAGGCGGGGCAGGCGAGGGACGGTGCTGGGGGTCGGGGGCACCATGGAGCCCCCCAGGCAGCGCTCGGGGCCCGGGTCCACCTCCTTCTTCTTCTTCCTCCGCTTCTTCTTGCGGCTGCTGCGCTTCTGCAGCTCGGGGGACACGTCGGCTTCCACTATCCAGAGGTTGGCCCTCTCCTCTGGTGGCACTGTGGGACGTGGGATGAGTAGTGTGACAGCAGCCCATCCCGCCCTGTGTCCCCCGCCAGCCCCAGCCCCCCGGCTCTGCCTCTCAGCACATCCCCAGCACCCCTCAGCCTGGCCTGTCCCCCCAGTAACTCCCCACGTGGGACTTGCCAGGTGTTGCCACGGGTGTCACGGAGATGTCCTGGGGCAGGATGGCCCCTCTCCTGGCCACCATCTTGGTGACGTGCTGGGCCCAGGCCGAGGACACGTCAGCCGACGGCTCGTTGATGTCGAACGCTAAACCGGCTGCAGAGACAGGGCAGTGTGGTCAGGGGGGACACTGGGGACCCCGGGGTGCTGCTGGGACAGCCCCCTCCCCCGGGCACGTACCCACGGGGCCGTCGTGTGAGACGGTGTGCATGCTGAAGGACAGCTCCTGGCCCGGGTCACGCAGCAGCTCCTTGCGCTTGGAGAAGGCCTTGGCGATCATCTTGCTCTTCTTGATCCTCTTGGGCTGGTCGTCGCTCTGCCCCGTCAGCCTGGGGACACAGCAGGGACACGGGGTGGCACGGGTCACGGCTTGGAGCACAGGGACCCTCCCCATCTCCCTCTCCTGTTCTGGACGGGGCTACCAGTCTGGGGGATGCACTGGATGGGTGCCCTGGGGATGCAGGTGTCCCATGAACAGGATGTGACATTTGCCAGGTGGGAGAGGCCACCCCGTTCCCATGTCACTGAGCCCACAACTCATTGTGCTGAGGGGCAAACGTCTGGGGATATCTTCCAACACCTCAGGATGTTGGACAGGGCAGGAAGGGCCCCACGAAGATGGGGTGACAACCTCAGCATCCCACCTGCACCAGGTGCGCTTCCAGATGAGCAGCGTGGCCTTGGTCCAGACCCAGGTGCTCATGGACACGCCGGTGCCAAACATGGCAAAGAGGTTGATCTTCTCCACCAGCAGGCTCGGCCGGTTCTTGATCTCACAGTCCGGGATGGGCTTGTTGGTCTGCGTGGCGATGGTCACGTTGGCCTCACACCTGCAGGGATGGGCAAGGGACAGTGACCGTAAGGAGAGGGGACACCTCACAACCCCCCACAGCTCTGCAGGGTGGAGATGTGGTGGGGGACATGGGGATCTCCACTCTGCAAGGTGAGGTGCTGGGATGCCACTGGTGTCCCCCTCGCCCTCCCATCCCCGTCCCACTCACAGGACGTATTCCCGAAAGCTGCGCTCCCACTCCGCCTGGTTGAAGAAGTCATAGAAGTGGCAGCCAAAAGTGATGAAGACGAAGCCGAAGGCCAAGAAGCCAAAGATGCCTGGAAGAGAAGTGGGACATTCCTGGTTGAGCCAAACGCCAGCGACACCAGGACAAAGACACTGCACCGGGGCTGTGCCACCATCACTACATCTTTGTCCCCCACTGCCACCACCCCTGGGAAAGAGCTGTCTGACCTCAGGGGACAGAACATCCCCATTCCCACTCCAGTTCCCATGGGAACGGTGCCAGAGGAGCCCCCTTACCCAGGCGCAGCATGGTCTCGTTGATCTTGCTGGCCGCCTTCTCGCTCAGCAGCCCAGGGTGGTTGCTCTTGATGGAGAAGAGCGTCATGACCCCTGTGGTGGAGGGATGAGGGGCTCAGGGTGGGGGGAGACCCACGGTGCCCCCAGCCCTTCTCGGAGCTGAGCCCACACCTACCCCGGATGAGGAAATAGCCCCCCACGATCAGGACGAGCCCGATGGGCGCCAAGACAAAGCCGGCTCGGTAGCGGTAGTTCTTGTAGCCCACGAAGCAGATGCCACTGACAGAGTCACCATCCACCTGGCACAGACAGGGGCAGGGGGGTCAGCTGGCCCTGTGGGCATCACCCTGGCAGGGAACTGCCACATGATGGCGGTCCCGTTACCTGTGCCACAGCCAGGATGGCCACGGTGAGGACAAAGGGGATGGACCAGGTGATGAGGTGGAAGTAGGAGGTCTTGCCCAGCAGTGGCTGGTAGGTGGTGCCCAGGGCCTTGAAGGAGGTGTGCCAGGCGTAGGTCAGCATGACAAACCAGATGACACCCGACATCAGAGAGTAGTAAACGATGACAAAGATGATGACGCAGGAGAGCGTCTCGTTGGACCTACAGGGGCAAGTGAGACAGAAACGTCACCAACCTCTACGAAGAGCCAAGGAGGAGGAAAGTGGTCTCATCCTCCATGCTCACAAGAGGCCAGCAAACCCCAAGAGCCCTCCTTGGTCTCTGGGAGAGCACTCGTCACACAGCTGTGGTGGGATGGGGACGAAGGGGACACGTACGTGGGCTCCCCCAGTCGCATGGTGCCATCAGCCCGGCACACGATCTCGTCACGGGCACCATCCATGAACTGCGCCAACCAGCCGATGCTGCCCACGAAGAAGCAGGCGTTGACGTAGAAGAGGATGACGGCGGGGTAGCGGTTGGAGTTCCTCCAGTCAGCAACAAACGTGGCCTGGTGGGGCGGAGAGAGCGACAGCTTGGTGCCCGGTCCCGCTCTGGGCACACCGCCCCACGTGGCCCTGAGCCTCACCAGGGTGAAGAAGGTGCAGAAGATGGTGACGGAGCTGAAGGCGGCGATGTAGACGTGCATCTCGCGGTGCTCCTTCTCGGTGAACAGCGGGTTCTGGCACTGGATGCCACAGCCCTCCACGTCCTCGTACCAGCTCTTGGGGTTGTCCGTGCGCACCAGCGGTGCCTCGCACTGCCCTGAGCTGTTGAACTTGATGTTCTGCACCTCGTTCTGCCAGAGGGGAAAGGAGGCCGTGAGGAGGAGGAGGAGACAGCCCCATGGTGACATCAGTCCCCCACAGAGGGCAGGGGACATCTGGGCTTCATAGAATCATCACACAGTCATGGAATGGTTTGGGTGGGAAGGGCTATTAAAGGTCATCCAGTTCCAACCTCATTGCCACAGGCAGGGACACCTCCTACTAGCCCAGGTTGCTCCAAGCCCTGTCCAGCCTGGCCTTGGACACTGCCAGGGATGGATCCAGGGGCAGCCCCAGCTTCCCTGCCCAACCTGTGCCAGGGCCTGGCCACCCTCCCAGCCAGCAATTCCATCCCAATATCCCATTCATCCCTGCCCTCTGGCACTGGGAAGCCATTCCCTGTGTCCTGTCTCTCCATCCCTTGTCCCAGATCCCTTTCCAGCTCCCCTGGAGCCCCTTCAGGCCCTGCAAGGGGCTCTCAGATCCTCTTGGAGTCCTCTTCTCCAGGCTGAACAATGCCAACCCTTTTCTCCTCCAGAAAGTGACTTTTCCTTCCCAAAGGGTAACTTCTCTTCCCCTGTGCCCTGTGGGACGCAGCCTGGCAGGGCACCCCCTGTGCCATCCCCGCCGTACCGGGCACCCCTCGGGGAAGCGGTCGGTCGTGCACTTGAGGAAGTCGGGCCAGCCACGCTCGCGCTCCACGATGGTGCAGGGTGCCCGGGTGGCCTGGCACAGGGTCTGGCTGGGCAGCTCCACCTGCCCATCCTCACACTTGGGCATGTAGACAGCACAGAGCAGGGGCTGGATGACGTCCCAGCAGCGCGGGGCGTTGCGCAGGCCTGCAGGGACAGTGGTGTCACCCCCTGGGCACAGCCACCTCCCGCCATCCCCCCACCATGCAGCCCCCTGGGGAGGGGGCAGAGCACACATGTGTGGTGGGGAGCACCCCTCTGTAACACCCCTGGGGTGCTGCGTGTGTCACCAGGTCCCCTGCTGTACTGCTCCCCTCTATACTGCACCCATCCACGGTCCCCTGCTGTACTGCTCCCCTTTATACTGCACCCATCCACGGTCCCCTGCTGTATGGCTCCCCTCTATACTGCACCCATCCACGGTCCCCTGCTGTACTGCTCCCCTTTATACTGCACCCAGCCCTGCTCCCCTGCTGTACTGCTCCCCTCTATACTGCACCCATCTATGGTCCCCTCTATACTGCACCCATCCACGGTCCCCTCTATACTACATCCAGCCCTACTCCCCTCTACACTGCACCCATCCACAGTCCCCTCTATCCTGTACCAATCTCCAGGCCCTGCTATAAATCTTTCTACACTGCATCCATCCCCACGTTCCCACTATCCTTCTCTCCCCAATCCTGCATCCATCTCCTGTTCCCCACTATCCTGCTCCCCCTCTATACTGTATATCTATCCCCTCTACCCCACTACCCTGCTCTTCTCTATACTGTACCCATCCCCAGGTCCCTGCTATACCATCCCCTGTATCCCAGTCTCCTCTGCCCCTTCTCTCCAGTTCCCTGATAGAAGTTTTCTATCCTGTACCCATTCCCAGACCCCCACCATACTGCCCCCCTCTACACTGTACCCATCCCCAGGTCCCTGCTACACCATTTTCTGTACTGTACCCATCCCTTGTTCCCCTTTATACTGTACCCACCCCGTCCCACACTTACCCCTTTCCTGTCCCCCATTCTACTGCTCCTCTCTGCACTGTACCCATCCCCGCTCCCCTGCTATAGTTTCCTATACTGTACTTATCCCCTGACCCCCATTTTACAGCTCCCCTCTCTACTCTACCCATCCCCACACCTCTGCTGTAGTTTCCTATACTGCACCCATCCCCTGTACCCCACTGATCCATCCTTGTACCCCATTCTAATGCTCCCCCTTCTACTGTCCCTGTCCCCACACTGCTCCTATACAGTTTCTTATACCATCCCCACCCCCAGGCCCCTGATACACAGTTTCCCATACTGTCTCCATCCCCAGGTCCCTGATACACAGTTTCCCATACTATCCCCATCCCCAGGGCCCTCCTATACAGTTGCCTATAGTATACCCATCCCTTGATATAGTTTCCTACACTGTCCCCATCTCCACTCCCCTGACACAGTTCCTTATCCTATACTCATCCCCAGGCCCCTCCTAGACAGTTTCTTGTCTTATACCCATCCCCACTCCCCTGATACAGTTTCCTATATGTCCCCATCCCCAGGCCCCTCCTATACAGTTTCATATCCTATACCCATCCCCACTCCCCTGATACAGTTTCTTATCCTATACTCATCCCCAGGCCCCTCCTATACAGTTTCATATACTATTCCCATCCCCACTCCCCTGATAGAGTTTCTTATCCTATACTCATCCCCAGGCCACTCCTAGACAGTTTCCTATCCTATATCCATCCCCACTCCCCTGATACAGAGTTTCCTATACTGTCCCCATCCTTAGACTCTTGCTATACAGTTTCCTATACTATCCCCATCCCCAGGCCCCTCCTATATAGTTGCCTACACTATACCCATCCCTTGATATAGTTTCCTACACTGTCCCCGTCCCCACTCCCCTGATACAGAGTTTCCTATACTGTCCCCATCCCTAGATTCTTCCTATACAGTTTCCTACAGTATCCCCGTCCCCAGGCCCCTCCTATACAGTTTCCTATCCTATCCCCGCTCCCTCATAGTTTCCTACACTATTCCCCCACTCCCCCTCCACCCTTTACCCCTCCCCAGCCCCCCAACAGCCCACTCCCCTCCACCTCCATCCCGCACCGCTCCCGCTCCCGCTCCCGCCGCCTCCATACCCGACCACAGCAGGAGCTTCCCGTGCGCCTCCTCCTGCGAGGCGGAGTCGGCGGCGAGCAGGGTGGAGGTGGCGGTGTAGGGCAGCGCGGAGCCGAGGCAGGCGGCGAAGCGGAGGCGCTCGCAGGTGGCGGGGCGGCGGCAGCGCGGG
>JAWMRC010000039.1:539339-565080 GCA_035584755.1 Thripadectes ignobilis | reverse complement strand
AGTGCCACGGCCAGTCCTGCCTTGGGCACCTCCAGCCCTGGGCACTCCAACCCTCCCTGGGCAGCCCCTGACAAGGCTTGACATGGAATGTCCCTGCCAAGGTGGGTCATTTGCGAGCTCCAGACGAGCAGAGAGACCTCGGTGGGCAGGGCTGGGTTTGGTGGTTGGGCACCAAGAAACCCGAGGGTGCAGTTTGGGTCAGGGCTGTGCTGCTGCCCAGGCAGAACCAGGGTCCTGGGCTGGGTCCCACCTCCCTGCAGCTGCCTCCCTTGGGAGAGGCTGGCATTCCTGGCTTATTTGAGGAGTGATTTAGACTTCCAGGTCTGGATTCTTCTGCTTTTTATAGACATCCTCAGGGGAGTGCGAAGAATGGCAGGAAGCGCAGTGGCCCGGCCAGCGCTGGGCCAGCCACTATTGTTCGGCGCTGACGGAAGCTGCTCACAGGCAGGGCTGTCCAGGGACTTTCCCCTGCCCCAGGAGCCTCAGCCGTGGCCTTGCAGCCTCAGGGAATGGTTCCTGGCCTTGGGTGAACAGCACTGCAGCTCCTGGTGTGTGTGGGGGTACAGGACGTTGTCTCCTGGGCCGGGGGCTGCACCCCGGCCGTGATGTCTCCTGCTGCTCTGGATCCCTGGAGGATCCCTGGAGGATCCCAGGAGGATCCCAGGAGCCTGCTGGGACACGATGGCCACACTGCAGCTCACCTTGACTGTCTGCTCACCTCCATCCCGAGTCCCCCAGGCTCGTGGCCCTGGCAGTGCCAGGCAGGGCTTTGGCCAGACCAGCGGCTGAGTTTGGTCTTGCGCAGTGCCCTGCCCATGGCACTGCAGCCCTGGGCCTGGAACTGTGGGTGCCCTATTGCCAGGGAAGGTTTGTCTGCTTTTCTCACCCAGAGCTGCTGAAGCAGGTTCCTTGTGGCATTGTCCCTTTGTGGGATCGAGCCCCTGGAAACCTCAGGAGTCAGAAATGGGCACATCCCCTCTGTACCAACCCCAATGCCAGGCATCTGTGCGTGCCCCTTTTGCCACAGCACAACCCCACCAGCGTCTCTCTGTGCATTACCACAACCTTCCTGACATGGAGAGGAGCCTCCAGATGCTTCCCAGCTCTTCCTGGGGACAGTTTTACTTCGACTGACTTGTCATTTCTGATCATGTCATGTTTGTGAGGTCACTGGGGACCAGCTGCTGTGTTACTGGGAGCCTGCAGTTGTTGCCCCGTGTCCCAGAAAGGGAAGAAGCTCAACAAGAAACAGGGAATTTGGACACGGGTGAGAAAAGAGTCAGAGTCAGGCAAGCAAAAGGCAGAATTGCCATTCATGAACAAGAGGAATAAGAGTCTCCCTGGAGCTCTCCCTGCTAGTCTGAACAAGGCCCCTCTGGCTCCACAGACGGCAGGATCCTCAGGGACTGTGAGGGTTGGGATCCTGGCGCTGTGCAAGCTGCAGTCTAAATACATCGCAGATCATCTGCATAATTTATTCTTCTGTGAAGATTTTAATTTATCAGGTCCAATAATAAACTCATAAATCTTCTTTGGCTGTTAGCAGGGTTGGGAGAAGATGCTCATATCATAAGTGGTTAATTTATCTCCTGAGCCACTTCCCGTGCACATCTGTGCCTTGGAGTGCTGGGTGGATGTTCCCGTGGCTGACATTCCAGTGGGTCCTCTTCACCTGAGGGCACGGAGATGGTGTTTGAGGGGTCCTGTGCAAGAGGGCCCAGGCAGTTCTTTTGCTGCTCTGGGGCTCAGGGTGGGATGGAGACAGACCCAGGAGGAAGAGCCATCCCATGAGGCTGCTGCCCATGCTGGGGTCACTCTGGGAGCGTTCAGAGCCACCCTTGGGTGTCCTCACCACAAGAACCTCTGCATCAGCCTGCGAATTCACACCTTTCCGGCCCTCGGGGCTTCCTGTGGCAGAGACCTGCACCATCTCCTTAAGGGGGATGTGGAGAAGTATTTCCTTTCCTTTGTGTGAGATCCCACGACATGTTCCGCTCCCCTCACACTGCCAGATGAAAAGAGCAGCAGCATCATCTCCTTTCTGCAGACTGTTCAGGATGTTACAGCCTTTTATCTCTGTCCCCTCTTATTTGCCTCCTTCTAAGGCAGCAATCTCTGCTCTTTCCTCTCTCTTCCTCTGACAGTTTTTCTTGCCCTTTGGTCGTTCCTGCCTCCTGTTTTGGAGTCCCCTTGGATCTGTGTGTCCGTGGGGAGCCCTGGTGCTCAGTCCTGCACCCATTAGGGGTGGGCTTGGTCCCGGATCTGGCTTTGGATATTCTTGCTCTGTGCTGCAACGAGGGATTTTGGGTGCATGGGTGGGAGGGAGGCTGTGTAGGTGTCCAGCCTATGCAGCCCTTGGTGTTTTCCCTCATCCCTAAGCCCCGTAGGGCTGTGCTCAGGGGGGTTTGGTGTCCCTGCAGGCACATCCCCTGTCCCCCCTCCTGCCCTGCTCCATATTCCCAGCGCCAAGGGACAGGAGAGTGACCCAGTTCCCTGCGGTCACTGAGTGTCCGAGCAGGACACGCTCGTGCCTCGAGCTGTTTGGTTCGGGTCCTACAGAAACAGCTGGGCTCTGTTTCCTGTGTTTGGAAGGCACAGGTGTCCTGGGAGGTCTCCTCTGGAGGGGAGTCAGCAGGATGGTGGCAGCTGTGTGTGGAGCATCCTGCTCCGGCCCCTCTGGGACCTCGGCAGCGTCGTTTTACAGAGCCACACAATAGGCTGGGTTTTCCAGGTGCATCTGTGATCCCCGTGCCCGCCGAGGATGGAGCCTACCTCATGAAATGTTTAAAGGCTGGTGGCACCCACGTGGGCACGCCGGGAGCTCGCTGCGAAAACGGGACCCTTGGCACGGCCCCTTCCCCCCCCAGCTGCGGCACAACAGCCGCGCGCCGAGAAATCCCAAGTCATACATTTTTAATTTTCTACAACAGAGCAGCCATTTCAGCCACTCACCCAGAAAGGATCTTTAATGAGCAGCGGGGAGAGAGAGCATGCCCGTTTGCAGCACGCAGGAGAGCAGAGGCATGATGGATACACTCTTCTCTTTTCCTGGCTGCCTGTAGCTGTTCCTGAATTTAGCCCGGGGCGCTTGCGGTGTCGTCTTCTGGAGGTGGGCTCAGCTGGGCACTCTTTCCTGTGCCAAAGGAGGGAAGAAGAGGGTCGACCCTGTATGGGAACTGACCCTTAGGACTGCTGGTACTTCAGCTGGAGCCTGAGCTCGCTCTGGGGCTGCATCCCGGCCAGGGCTCTGCCTGGGAGTGGATGAGACAGGGTGGAAGAGGTGCTGGAGGACCCTCATCACTCCAGGGTGGGACAGGTGCTGGAGGAACCCGCTGACCCAAGATGGGAGAGAAGCTGGAGAATCTCACTGACCCAGGGTGGGAAAGGTGCTGGAGGGCCTCTGTTGACCCAGGGTGGGAGAGATGCTTGGACCCCACTAATGCAGGGCAGAAGCACATGAGGTTCCCCCCACCCCAGGGTGGCTGCATCTGTCTTTCCTGGCTTTCATGCCCGGGTCATTCCCTTGGAAGTGGCATTTCCCTCACATGTGGTCTGAGCAATCCATGCTGTGGGGCCAGAGGGGCCAGGGGGCTGCCAGCCCACCAGACTGCCTGGGCACGGGGCAGAGCCCCTGTGGGGAGCAGCCCATGGGGTGAGGATGGGCTTGTGTGGGCAGGAGGGCTCACGACAAGAATGGGCTTGTGTGAGCAGGAGGGCTTGGGTAAGGATGGGCTTGAGCAGGCAGGAGGATTTGGGGCACAGTGTTTCACCTGGGCTCAGGGGGCCAGGATGTGCTGCTGCTGTGGTTGGCAGGTGTTGGTGCAAGCCATGGGTGACCTTCCCTCTCCCTGCTGTCCTGCAGGAGGTTTGCTCTGGGGATGCTCTCATGCCCACCCCAGTGGGTTCCACCTCCCTGCTGTCCTGAGGTGGGTGCACTGATCCTGTCCCTGCTCTCTCTTATCCGCAGGTGGATGAAGAAGGAGTGCTGTGACCCCCTGCCCTTGACAGTCATTTCAGGTAAGTCCTTTCCTTTGTGTCTTCACCTCCTGACAGGAGGAGTGGGAGAGATGGGCTGATGGGGCCCCTGCAGCCTTATCCCAGTACAGGGGCACCTGGCTGGGACCCGGTTTGGTGCTCAGGGGTGCCTTTGTGGAGAGCTGAGAGTAGGAGTGGGGCTTGGGAGGGCTGGCAAAGGCTGGCAGGGCTCGGGCTGGAGGGCACAGGACATGTCAGGTGTCTGCAAGTGATGCAGAGCAGTTATGAGTCAGGGGCAGGGCATTGCTGTGTGATGTGCTTTGAGGAGGCACCAGGAGGAGGGGACTCCATGGGGACCATCTAACCAGATCCCTCCAGGCTCATCCATCTGGAATTTGGGATCTCTGCCTGGGACAAGCACCGTTGGTCTTGGAGAACAGGAGTGGTCCTGGACATCACACTGGTGTGACTGCTGCTCCCAGCCCTGGCTGCTGGGTTGCTGCCTCCTGCAGTGGGGCATTTTCCTGCCCTGCCTGGGGACACAGGACCCTTTGGAAGCGCTGCCTGTCCCCAGCACTGGTGTCACTGGTGATGCTGATGAAGCAGTTGGAGCCATAAGGCACAGCTGGGGAAGGGCACGGAAGAGATGTCCCATGGGGTGGGAGGTGGCAAAGGACAAATGTCTCGATCTGGCTGGTATGTCCCCTCCCTGCTGCAGGTCCTTTGCTTGGTGGCTCTTCCCGTCTCTGCCCTGAGTCCTGCTGTGCCTCGTGCGTGCTCCCTGAGCTCCTCCCCTCTTTCCCCACAGGGGCTCCGTGGTGCCCAGCAGGGACCCCAAGCCCTCCCTGGCACAGCACGAGCGGGCTCCTGCCAGGGGAGGGTCTGGTGAGGCTGTTCCCACTCCAGGTGTGCACACCTGGAGAATGTCCCACCTGCTGCCCACCAGTGCTGGGCTTGTAGGGAGTGGGACTTCAGCTCCTGCCCCTTCCCCAGGCTGTCACTGCCTATCCCATTCCCTGCTGGTGATGCCATGTCCCAGCCCAGGGCAGGGATGAGCCGGGGAGTGACGGACACCTCAGTGGGGCTCAGGGTGTCCCAGCCTCCTGCAGCCCCTTCCTGCTGTGCACCAGGCGGGCTGAGCTGTAAGCACAGCAAGCTGTGTGTGTCAGCCTTCAGGATGAAGTCTTGGAAACCAGGGGATGAAACAAAGGAAGCAAAATGCTAATGCACAGGAACAGAGGGTGCTTTCTTTGGCTCCAGCAGGCTCTTTCCAGAGCCTGTGGCTTCATTCCAGGACCCCTGAAATGGGTTGCCGCTTGGTCTTGTAACTCCTCCAGGTGCTGGGGGCTGCCCGAGCGGGGGCTGAGCCGTGGGGGCTGCGCTGTGTGTTTGCAGGCAGGGGCTGGATGTGCTGCGTGGGCTGTGCCGTGTGGGCCGTGCTGCGTGTTCCTGTGCCGTGCTGTGCCAGGTGCTGCAGGGCTGGGGAGAGGCGAGGAGAGCCTCCCTGCAGGGCTGTGCCAGGTCCCCGAGCCCCGGCTGCCGTGCGGGGCAGGTGCAGCCGTGGGGTGTGCGTGCTGGGGATGGGCTGTGGCTGGGCTGAGACGTGGGCATTTCTCCAAACTCTTCTTCCACCGGCTTGTGCGCGTGGTGAAATCAATCCTGCCTGGTCCCAGAGCGCAGCCACGGCTTGCAGGGCCCAAATCTCATTGCAGGGGCAGCATAAATTCTGAACAGTGCCAGCAGGTCACTCTGCAGAAGGCAGTGTCTGACCCGCTCCTCTTCATTCTGCAGCGGGACAGCAGATCCCAGTGGGAGCAGGGCCTGTGCTGCTGGGCAGTCCCTGCTGTGGGGCTTTGTTCTGAGTCCTGAGGGGCAAGGATTGTCCTCCCCTGCCACAGTGGGAGCCCAGGACCGTGGCACACGAGGAGGCTGTGGCTGAGCTGCTCTCTGTGGCTGCCTGGAACCTGTCCCTGACTTCTGCTGGTCCAGCAGCTCTTCCCTGTGCTGCCTCCGCAGGGTGGGACAGGCTGGAGGGGTGCAGGGAGGGGAAGATGCCAGAGGTAATTAGTGTCTCAATCCCAGACAAACAGATGGAGGCGGCGTTATCCTCTTACCTAAGGGCTAAGCAGGAGAGGCTGAGCGGAGTGCCCGGGCTGGAGCTGGGGGCTCTGCTGGCAGCAGGATGTTTTCCTGGGGTGGGAGCCACCCCAACACCAGCTCTGGATAGTGTCTGCACCTGGGCACCGCTGAAGCCCTGGGAACAGGTGAGAAAGACACTCCTGGGCTCAGCACTGGCAGCCCTGGGTCCTGCTCTGCTGCTGAGCATGGAGCTTTGGCAGGGAGGCTTGGGAAGTGCAGGGGCTGTGCTTGGAGGGGCCAAGGCCATTGCAGGTGTGGCTGAGCGAGGGGACAGCGATGGGACCTTGCTGGTGTGATGGTGAGCGGGTGGTCCAGGTTGCTTTGGGGATTGTGTAATTCCTGGAGGTCTTCAGCTCTCTTGCTCCTTGCTGTGTCGTGCTCTTCCCAAGCTGGATCCGCCGGGGCAGGGAGGTGCTGCAGGATGGAATCAGGGGCAGGGGGGTGCTGCAGGATCGAACCCGGGGCAGGGGTGTGCTGCAGGATGGAATCAGGGGCAGGGGGGTGCTGCAGGATGGAATCAGGGGCAGGGCACTCCTGCCAGCTGTGCAGGACAACCAGCTGGGCCAGCCGGGGCCATGGCAGCACCCACACTCTGAGGGTTGAGTGCTTAGCTGGGTGCTGCCCAACACAGAGGAGCTTGCTGGGGTCAGGGTGGGAGGTGTGGGAGCCTCCTGCTTGGGTTTGCTCATCCATGGGCTGTGCCACCTTCCCAGGTTGTGTGTACCTGCGGTGATTTGGGGACACGGAGGGAACAGATGTGCCAGGCTCTTGTCCCTCCTGGCTGTGTCCTCACATGTGTCTGCCCCAGGAATGCTCCTCTCCTGCCTCGATGGGCTGGGAGTGTGTGTGGGAGTTCTTATGCTCTGGCTCCGTGGGAGAAGCAGTTCAGTGACTTGTGGGATGGGAGGAGCAACCAGCCCATCCAGGGTGTCCGTGGGACCCTGGAAGGCTCTGACTCCCTGCTCCAGTCTGGGTGGTGATTCCCAGCTGCTCCCGTGGCACAAGGAGCGGTCTGTCCCTGCTCCCACTGGTCCCATGTGGCAGCGTGACCTGCTGGGTGGTGGTGCAGCCTCAGGGACCTCAGGGGTGCACAGGGCCCTGCACGTGCTCCAGGAGAGTGTGGAGCTGTGGTTTCCAAGGTGACTGTGTTAAGTGATGTTCCTATGACTACACACCACTCGAGCTGGAGTTACTGAGGGGGGGCGTGCGAAGCCCCCAAGATCCCGGTGCCTCCCAGAGAGACTATTCTGGTTGCAACCATCCCCTCACTCCTGCCTTGGAGACCCTTTCCCGAGCTGGGAGAGGCTGCAGGGGCAGCTCTGGGTGCTGCAGACCCCAAGGGCTCTGGGGCTGGACCAGCCACACTGTCCCTGCTTGGGACTGCATTCCAGTTGGGAAGGATGTGAGGTTTGCAGACACCCCTTGTTGGGACAGACCCTCCATGGTGATGGAGCTCTGCGACACCCTCCCCACTAGACCAGCAGCCACCACATCCCTGGAGCCCTGCAATAGTGGTGCCAGGTCCCTTGGGGTGCCCTCACAGCACATGGAGCCCATAAATCCCAGCTGCATTCCAGGGAAATAGGTCAAGCTTCAAAGTCTTCAGCTTGTCTCCCTTTCCCCAGGCTCTGTTCCCCCCTCAGCCAGGTGCTGCACTGGTGTCCTGTGGGGACAGACTGGGGTGCTGTGTGGGCCATGGGGCTGACTCTGAGCTCAGGGAAAGGTGGGGGAGCCGGGAAGGAAGGACTGTGACCACTGATGCTTTGATGGGATCCAGGACAGATATGGGAGGCAGGCAGGAAGCAATGGGGACTCACCCCATCTCTGATGGAGAAGAGCTTGGGGAGAGCTGAGATGTGGGTCAGTGAGGGAGAGGGGATGCCTGGGACGTGGTTCTCCACTCAGAATTTGTACTGGAGTGAACTGGGAGGCTCCAGGGACTGTCCTCACCTGGGCAGTGTCCCAGTGGTGCTGGCTGTGCCCAGGCAGCTGCTGGCATCTCTCTGCTGCTAGTGGAGCCCCACACAGAGATGTTCTCCCTGAGAGGTGGGCAAGGCTGAACAGAGCCCAGGGAACGAGGCTGGGATGCTACAAAGGCAAAGCTGTCTGAGAGTTTAGTGTTCCTGTGAAAGATCAGGAGCTGGCTGGCTCAGAGAGGGGGCGGAATAGCCAGAGTGGAAGCAACAGACCTCGTGGAGGTGGTTTTGGGACAGAAACATGGGTTTAAGAGGCCACTGATACGGCCAGGGCTGTGAGTGCAGCCTGACAGGGCTCATTACAGGCTTCCCACTCCAGCCCATCGCTCCTGCTCTTGTGTCACTGTTGGTCGCCCCTTCTGCTTTCCAGGGATTGCTGGAACTGTGAGCTGCTCCTGCTTCACCAGGATAAAATGGGCTTGGTTTTAACCTGGGCCAGCTGGCAGTGTGGGCTGCCTGTGTGTCTGCATGGCCAGCCTGGGGTGGAAGTGAACACGCAGGGATGGGGACAAGGACCAAACCTGTGTCCTAGGAGTGCTGCTGAAAGACCTGTGTGGTGCAGCCTCAGCTGTCCTGTCCCCAGACCACTGTCCTGCCCCCTAGACTGCTTTCCTGTCCCCCAGACTGCTTTCCTTTCCCCTAGACCACTGTCTTGCCTGCCAGACCACTGTCCTGCCTCCCACACCTCTCTCCTGACCCCCCAGACCTCTCTCTTGCCCTTCAGAGCTCTGTCCTGCTCCCCAGACCTCTGTCCTTCCCCCTAGACCACTGTTTTGCCACCCAGACCTCTGTCCTGTCCCCTAGATCTCTGACCTGCCCTCCAAACCTCTCTTCTGCTTTCCAGACCTCTCGTGCTCTCCAGACCTCTCTCCTGCTCCCCAGACCTC
This sequence comes from Thripadectes ignobilis, assembly GCA_035584755.1. Taxonomy (NCBI): domain Eukaryota; kingdom Metazoa; phylum Chordata; class Aves; order Passeriformes; family Furnariidae; genus Thripadectes; species Thripadectes ignobilis. Next base: position 556,103 of record JAWMRC010000039.1, on the reverse strand, counting down.
TCTCCTGCTCCCCAGATCTCTCTCCTGCTCCCCAGAGCTCTCTCCTGCTCTCCAGACCTCTGATCTGTCCCCCAGACCTCTCTCCTGCCCACACAGCTTGCCAAGGGAAGGGCACTTGTGGCCAGGCTTGGGCACCGCAGGGACAGAGAGGGTTTCCTGGGCTATGCCCCTTCCTCCTTACTGGGACCAGTGGCTGCTGTTCCCCAGCTGAGGGGGCTGTCAGCTCCTTCTCTGCCCTGCACAGGCTGAGGGGAGCTCTGCTGCCCACCAGGCCACCTCTGAGGGGTCTGGCTCCTTCCTGCCAGGGGCACAGCCCCATGTCCCCACTGGGTGATGATAGGGACATGCTGTGCCCTGGGAGGTCGGCGGCCACGAGCAGGGCTGTGACCTGCTGGGAGCACACGTGTTTGGGGCTGGGATTACCACCATCTGTCCCTAGAGTTGGTTCCTGCTGGCAGAATGAAGGGAAGGAGCCCAAAGCCTTTGTTTTGTCCAAGTGGAGCTGCCCCAGGGATAGGCCAGCAGGGAATTGGCTTTGGTGGTTTCCAAGCCCTGGGATCATCTCCTGCAGCAGCCGGGCAGGGCAGGAGGGGCTGCAGGGCAGCTGTTAAGGGAGTGCTGTTAGAGGGATGGAGCACCTCTCCTATGAGGAAGAGAGAGAGACTTTCACAAGGGCCTGGAGTGATGGACCAAGGGGTCCATCACTCTGCCAGAGGGCAGGGTTAGATGGGATATTGGGAAGAAATTCCAGTTTGGGATGGGGAGGGTGGGCAGGCCCTGGCACAGGTTGGGCAGAGAAGCTGTGGCTGCCCCTGGATCCCTAGGAGTGTCCAAGGCCAGGTTGGATGGGGCTTGGAGCAACCTGGGCTAGTGGAGGTGTCCCTGCCCATGGCAGGGGAGTTCAGGGGTGCTCCTGACCCTCTGCTGGACACTCAGAGACACAGACAAGCCCCAGGTGGGCACAGGATGCTGCTCCTTGTCCCACTGCCCCTCACTGGGGTCAGTCCCACACTGCCATCACATCACCGTGGCACAGCCATCGCTGGCACAGCAGGTTTGCTCCCCACAATGCTGCGCTGTGGGACTTGCCCTTTAATCATGTGCACATCCCCGGTGACCCAGTAACCCTGGCAAACGGGGAGAGGGGAAATCAATGGGCAGGAGAATTACCCGTCAGGCATTGGAGGACAGTGCAGCACACAGGGGCTGATCGATGAGCACCGTCCCTGCTCCGTCCCTCAGCCCTGCATGTCCTGACCCTCACTCTGGGGCTCCAGTGAATGCAGTCCTGCTCCTTTCCCTGCCCTTCCCCCTGCGTGCCCGGGTTCCTTCTGGAGGGCATGGGCAGCGGTGGGCAAGGACAAGGTTGGGCCGGTCCAGGCTGCTTTGTGTCCCTGTCACGTGGGGCTGGGACGGAGCCACAGCAAACAGCAGGGCCGACTGACCTGTTAGTGCCCAGATAAGCCATGAGGACAGCCCTGGCATCCCGGAGCTGGCAGGGTACCAAGGACCAGCCCTGGCCCCATGGGAAGGCGATCTGTGGAAACCCCAAAGTCCTGACGCCCTGCGTGGGGCTCTGAGCTCAGCTTTGGGGTCAGAGCAGCACAAACCCCCCCGTGCCCCATCCCCCCTGCTGGGGCCTCCGTGCCTTGCCCAGGGTCTGGACCCATCGAGCCATCGTGTGTTGCCGCCCCTGGTAAATCAGTAACGCCTGGGCTGTGCAGCACCACGGCCGAGCCACTGTGGACGCTCCCTGATCCTTCCTGGTGAGGGCTGGGGGTCCGGGCAGGGCTCTGAGCCATGGCCCGGGGGGATTTGGGGGTCCGGGCAGGGCTCTGAGCCATGGCCCAGGGGGCTCTGGGGGTCTGGAAGGGCTCAGCAGCTCCCACAGCAGAGCTGGGGTCGGGCTCGGGGCTGCTGCAGGAGTGGAATGTGGGGTGGGAGCTGCTGGAACAAGTGTTGGAGCCCAGCTCTGGAGGGGCAGGGATGGCCTGGGCACCACAGCCACGTCTGTGGGGTCTGCCAGGGCAGGGCAGGGCAGGGCTGGTGCTGGGAGGGATGTGCTGCCAGGTCCTGGTGGTCCTGGTGGACCCTGCTGGTCCTTTCCCAGGTGGGGTTGGTACCCCAGCAGCTGTTCCCAGTGATCCCAGTGACACCTGGCAGTGACACCCACTGGGATTCCCCTTGATTCCAGTCTGTATCCCCCACAGCCCCAGTGCCACGTGGGGAGTCCTGGAGCACAGGGACCTGGTCTGTGAGGGAGAACGGGGAGTGTTCCTCGCACACACCAGCAGGGCACAAGTGCCAGGCTCCTGCCAGGTCGGAGCTGCACTGGCTGTCACTGCCTGCCATCTCTGCCAGGAAAGCAGCACTGTGCAGCCTCTGGCACCGGGTCTGGGGTGGCAGCACCTGGGGACATGGTGATCCAGGTGCTCCCATGCTTGCCTGCTCTCTGGAGACCCTGTTCCTCAAGGGGCCAGGCCCTTCAGGACTCTGGGTATGTGAGTGTGGAGGAGGCAGCTCACCCGCCCTCCATGGATGGGAAAGCAGGTGCTGGCAAGGGGAGGGAGTTTAACCCTGATTCTGCCTGGGAAAACTGCCAGCCCAGTCAGGCTGTAGCAAACTGGGGCTGGGGGACTTCTAGGTGCAGGTCAACCTGCTCAGGGGTCTGTGGGCACGATACCTGGGAAGGTGGCCCACAGTCCCCGTGGAGGAGGAGGATGTGGAAGGTTCCTTTCTGCTTTTTCCCCATGCTGTGACTCTCCAGTGCCCCTCGATTCCGGGAAGACTTGAGGTATCAGCTGCTCCCCTGCTTGTTTTCTGTTTCACTGCTCCCTGGCAGACTGTTCCCATCTGTGGGGCTGGAGCTGAGACCTCCCTGAGTGCGCTCAGAGAAGGGGGGTTTGAAGCCTGGGCAGGCACAGGACTCCTTGGATTGATGTTATTTTATGTCCCTGAGTATGAATCCAAGGGACCCCTGCTCCCTGCAGCCTGAGTCTGTGCATCCCTCCAGGTGGGAAGGGGTCTGCCCTGCACTTGTTCAGAGCCAGAGTGAAGCCTGAGCGTGGCTCTAACTGCTGCCTGTGACACGGATATAAATACTGCCATAAACAAAGGAGGAGAGAGGAGCTGCACAGGCTTCAGACAATGCTGACGCAAGAGGAGGGTAAACTAGCCGGGAATGTGTGGGCTAGAAATTAGGCCATTCCTCACCATCACAGCGAGGGAGGGTCTGAAACAGCTTTCCAGGAAGAGGAGAGGAGCGAGAGGAGACCTGGAGGAAGGAGCTGGGCAGGAGGCTCTTAGAGGGGTCTCTGAGGGTGGCAAGAGCATCCTCTTGCTCTCCACAGCCTGGCACTGTGTGGCTCTGGCTGTGCACAGCTCCGGGCACAGCTCCCAGGCTGCAGGAGCTGGTGCCAATGCTGACAGTGGCCACAGGTCCTTGCACCCCTGTCTGGGCTCCTTTTGGAGCCTGTTGGACACACTGCCAGGGCATGGAGTGGCAGCACCTTCCCTTCTCCTCAGGGAGGTGCCAGCTTCCCTGTCTCCGGAGCAGTTCCAGATGGCACCACTGCTGGGAGTGCCTTGGTTCTTCTTCCTGCTCTTGTCATGCCCTGGGGCTGCTTGTCTTCCTCAGACCTTATCTGTTGCACCTTCCTAAGTCCCACCACTGCACATTTCCCAGGATTCTCCCAGCTGGATGCCTTCCCTCCAGAGGGAGAATAATTCAATGACAGACCGAGGGATGGTCGTGGTTCTGAGTTACCTCTAATTCAGGGGAACCTGGAGCCCTGAGGGAGAGCCCTGCAGGTGCCAGAGCAATGCTGAGCAGCACAGTGTGGGATGATCCCTGTGGGATGGCTGCTCCTGGCAGTGGGATTTGGGAGACATAGGAAGGTGGCTTAGGCTCTGTAACACCGGGATGATGGAGAGGCCATCAGGGAATGCTGTTCCTCACAGCAGGAGAGGTGAAGTTGGCTCAGCTGTGAACCTCTTGGGAGTACTCAGCAATCCAAAGAATACTCAAAAATCCAAGGAAAATGCTCTGCTTTGGGTTTCACTTGCTGCTGGTCCTGGTGGCACGTGCAGGGAGCTCTACTAGACTGGCAGGGCGTGACTTTCTTTGATGAAAGTATTGCTGGTTTGTTCCTGTCACTAGAAAATCTTCTTGAAAGATTTTATAACTCCCTTTGATGATTTTTCACCAGTTTTTCCTGGTGTTAGAATAAAACTCATTGGATTATGATTACTGAGATACTCAACTTGAAAAAAAGAGAAGTGATACTTTCTTTTCCTCAGCAGAGAGGTTGATTTAATAAGAGAACCTGAACGTGAATGACTCTGCAAGTCTGTAATGGAGTTTGGGGGTGGCCAGTGCATTTTCCCAACCATTCACAATTGTGTCTTAAACATTATTGGGAACTAATAAGGTACCAGAAGATTGGGGGGAAAAAAGCAAGAATAATCCTGGTGATTACCATCTGGAGCATTTAATTTCTCCCCCTAGTGAAATAACAAGACAGAAAAAAAAAGGGAAATAAATAAAATCAATGATGGGGAATAGTTGAACAGAACTCAGGTGGGCACCACTGCCAGGCTGGGCAGAGGGGGGTTTGCTCCTGAGGGGCCATGGGACAGATCCCAAGGGGCACTGGGGCTGCAGGATGGATCCAAAATACTCCTCTCTGCTGACTTTGTGTTCCTCCTGCTCTTGTTCCTGATCTCTTTAGGGCCTTTTCACTTGCCTGCTCCCAGCTTCATGCCCCATTTCATTAAGGTGTTCTTAGATACTTTCTTCCAGGTCACTAATAAAAGTCCAAGTCCTCATCTCGGGCCTGGGGCAGGATGGTGGTGACAGCACATTTTGTTTCCAGCCTTTGGCTACTTTCAGGCCCAATTCTCCCTCTCTGCCACATCTGGAAAAGCTGTGCCCTTCCTGTGGCCACCTCTGTGCTCAGAGAGCAATCCCAGCCAGGGAAACAGGAAATTTTGCCATGGCTTCCCAGTTAGAGAATCACAGGATGGTCTGGGTTGGGAGGGAACTTTAAAGCCCATCCACTCCCACCTTCCACTATCCTGGCTTGTTCCAAACCTCCTCCAACCTGGCCTTGGACAGTTCCAGGGATCCAGGGGCAGCCACAGCTTCTCTGCCCAACCTGTGCTTCACAGGGAAGAATTGCTTCCCAATATCCAATCCAACCCTGCCCTCTGGCAGTGGGAAGCCAGTTCAGACTCTCTGTGCTCCCTTTTCTGGTCCTTTCTTCCCCAGACTCCTTTGCCATCTCCCTTCCTGACCACCCTTCCTCCTTTGTGCTGTGAGAGGCACAGCCCTGGCTCCTTCTTGAAGCTGATTGTGACTCACACTCATCTCAGCCACCTCTTCCCCTGGTCAGCCCCACCTTGTCCCTGGTGTCCCCAGCTCAGAGCTGCAGAGCCCAGCCTGTCCCCTGCAGCCCTTGCTTTTGCCACGTGGCCTTGCCTGCTCCAAAGCTGCTTTTCCAATGCCACTGGTCTTGGCTGTGCAGGGCCGTGCTTGGAAGCCGTGTCCAGACTCTCTGGAGCCATGGCAGGAGTGATGCTGTGGGACAGGCACCCTGGGAAGCCATGGGTTTGGCTGCATTTGCTGCTGGGCAGGGATGTTTTCTCACACCTTACAAAGGGACTGGCTCAAAGTGAGTCCCCCCATCCAGGGCACACTGAGGGTCCGGGTGATGGGAACGCAGGGTGCAGGGGACTCCCAGACTCCCTGCTCCTTGCAGCTGTGCAGCAAGGAGGGACCTGTGGCTCCCCAGCAGATGTGCACTGAAGGAAAGGAGGAGCCCAGAGCCCGGCCAGTTGCTCCTGGGCTGATCTCATTGTCCGGATCCAGCCGTGGTTTCCGTTCTCGTGCCACGGAGTCGCGGTGCTCGTGCTCAGGACCCTGTTGGGCTCACCCCATGACCTCAAACTTGCAGGTCTGTGGATGGAGCCGTCCCTGCTTGTCTCACCTGTTCTGCCAGGGCAGGGTGTTTGCAACAGGTGCTGCTCCAGCTGGCAGAGGGTTCTGAGGCTGGATGTCCTGGCAGAGTCCAGCTCCCGGTGATTCCTGCCCTGCGCAGTCCCTCGGCCTGGGGCGGGAGGGCCGAAGGAAGAGCCATTACTCATTTCCTGGACAGATCCAGGCCATCCCGTAAATCTCTCCAGCTCTCAGTGGTTTGGGGGCTATTTCTGTTGAAGGATTGTCACGTAGATTAAAGCCTTGAATCCCAGCCAGCCATGGACCGGACACGGTCCCATGCACAGTCCTGCAGGGCTCAGCCCGGCATTCCATCTGCTCCTGGCAGGACAGTCCCTGGCCTGGCCCTGCCTGGGAGTGAGGGCTTGACCCTGGGCGGGCAGAGCCCTCCTGCCCTTCCTTAGCCCTCAGTGGCACAGGGAACAGCCCGGGGAGGTGGCTGCTGGTGTCTCTGCTCCACATTGGAACTCCACACTGGAACTGTGCTGGCCACCACGCCATGGACTTCCCTGTCGGAGACAGCTCTCTGGGGTGGCAACATACGTCAGCCGTCCTCCCATTCCCGAAACTTTGGCATCAGGGCACAGCTGCATCCTGTTGTCCAAGTATGAGGCCCTTTGGGAACCCCCTGGCAGCCAGTTCCTGGCCCGAGGGAAGGTGAAGAAGCTGCTGGAGCTGCACCCAGGGGTCAGTCTGGCTGTTTGGGCCTCCAAGAAGGGGTGTCAGTGACCTCATGGTGGGCAGAACTCCAGCCACTGCAGCATCAGCAGCTGTACCGGGCCAAAACCAAGGCTTTTTCCTGTAAGACCCCAAGACAGGCTACCATGAGCCCCACGAGTCACATCCTGCTGATGTCCAGCCTCCCTCAGGAGTCCCCCTGGCAGCTGGGGAAGGAGCCAGGCAGGGATTCCAGATGCACTGGCGCAGATGTGGAGGTGGGGGATCGTGGTTGCAGATGGGGGACAGGGCTACTGGGACGGACTGGAGGCATTGGTGGTGGAGTGCAGACAAGATCCAAGGAGCAGAGCAAGCTGCAGAAGCTGGGACAACCCATCCTCAGCTCTGAGGTGCTGTGTCCAGGCCCTCTGTGCTGCACCCCGAGCCCTCCCGGGGTGAGCAGAGGCTGTGGGTGTCTGCACACCTGGGACAGGGTGAACCTGGGGCAGGTCCCTGCTTCACTGACAGGGTGAGGAAGGGTCTGTCCTGGATGGCTGAAGGACACTGCAGTGGGCGCCATGGCCACTGTGGGGCTGGGGAGGGCAGGCAGTGTGTGGAGCTTGGGGAGGTCTGTACGGTGTGGAGCTTCTTGGAGAGGTACCTGATGGGGGGATTCCCATGTATGGTGGGGGTGGTCCTCTCCAAGACCCTCAACACAAGGATCCCATGGGGGGTGTCCCCACAGTGTCCCTGCCATGAGGAACCCTGTGGGGTGGCTTTGGGAGAATCCTGTGTGGTTGGCTGGGGGTTCCCAGGTGAGGGCCCCAAGATGGAGGATCTGTGTGTGGGGCAGTTATGGGTCCTGCACGAGGTCCGTGTTGGGGTGGCCTGGGTGGAGAGTGGGGGTGCCCACCTAGTTCCCCAGCAAAGGCTGGGCATCCTCTGTTGAGCCCCTGCTGGGGAATGGTCCTTGCTGGGGGATGATCCCTTCTGGGTGGGCTTTCTGGAGTCCCTGTGGGGATGCCCATGTGCAGAGATGGGGTTTGGTCCTGGGACCTCCTGGGGAATAGTCGCTGCTGGGGGGCTTGCACAGGGTCCCCACGGGGATGTCCACGAGCAGACTGGAGGTCCTCTTCTGGGAGATGGTTGCTGCTGAGGGATAATCCCTGCCGGAGGAGTTAGTGCGGTCCCTGTAGGGATGTCCACATGCAGAGTGGGGCTCTGCTTTCGGGTGCCTCCCGGGGAATGGTCACTACTGGGGATGATCCCTGCTGAGGAGCGGGTTGTGGGGTCCCTGTGTGGATACCCATGTGCACCATGGGGGTCTCCTGCCGAGGCGTCCCGCGGGGTCCCAGCCGGGATCCCTGTGTGCAGCATGGGGGTCCCCTCCCGAGGGATGCTCCCCGCCGGGGGTCCCCGTGGGGTCCCTGTGGGGATGCCCCTGTGCACCATGGGGTTCCCCTGCCGGGGTGTCCCAGCCGGGGCTGACCGCGTGTCCTTCCCCCCGCAGGGCCCCCGGGCGGGCTGTGAGCGCGGCCGGCGGTGCGGTGGCGGTGCGGGTGCCGGCCGCCCGCCGCGCCGCACGGAGCATGCCTCTGAGCCCCGCCGGCAGCCAGCATGAGAGCCCGGAGTCGCCGCCGCCGGAGCCGCCGCCGGAGCGCCAGCCCCGCGCCGAGCCGAGCGCCGGCCTGCGGGAGGAGACGCGGCTCGACCCGGGCCGGGGCCCCGCCGGGCCCCGCTCCCCGAAGCTGGCGGCCCCGGCGCGCATGGAGGAGCCCGCGCCCGGCGCCATCGTCGTCCGCATCGGCATCCCCGACCTCCAGCAGACGGTGAGTGCCCGACCGGCCGCGACCCGCGCCGTGATGCGCACCCCGCGCTGTCCCGACCCGCACCCGAGCGGTCCCGACCCGCATCCCTCGCTGTCCCGACCCGCATCCCGAGCGGTGCCGGCCCCGCTCCCCCAGGGCTGCCGCCCCGGCGCCACCCGGCAAACTTCGCATCGCCGCGGGCCCGGCAGGACGGGTCCCCACTGCCCCGCTCCGCCCTGCCCCTTCCCCACTGCCCCATCCCTGGTGCCCGCTCCTCGCTGCCCCAGCTCCCCAGTGCCCCAATCTCTCGTGCCCCTTCCCCACTGCCTCGCTCGCCTCTACCCCTCTTCCTGCTACCCCCATCTCTTCTGTCCCCATCTCTTCTGTCCCCATCCCCGCTGTCCCCGTCCCTGCTGCCCCCATCTCTTCTGTCCCCGTCCCCCCTGCCTCCCTGACCGGTACCTTCTCCCCGGTGCCCCCTCCCCTCTGTCCCTGTCCCCGGTGCCCCCTCCCGTTCCCCGCAGAGCCCGGCGCGGACAGCCCCGCTGGCAGCGCTGCGTTCCCGGGCTCTCCGGGCCCCGGTGCGGCCGCAGCGCGGGGCCATTCCCGCACCCCCCGGGACCGGGCTGTGTCCCAGTGCCAGCCCCGAGCGCGGGGCACGGCAGGGCTGGGAACGGGGTCGGCTCCGGAGGCTCCAGCAGCATCCTGGTAGCGGTGGTAGAAGCGCAGCGGGATCGGCTCCAGCAGGAGCTGGGCCGGGCTGCGGGAGAGCAGAGCCACCACAGCGCCGGGCTCGGAGGGCCGCCCTGTGCGGGGGCTCTGCACGGATGCTCGGGCTGTGGTGGCGGCTCGTGGTTCCTGGGGTGGGTGCTGTGGTACAGCGGGGTGTGATGTGCCGGTCACGGGTCCCATGACACAGGTGGGACACGCTGATGTGTCCATGTGTCCTCCCGGGAGATCAGGTGTGATCCGGGAGGGCACAGGCTTGGAGAGGTGTCAGCCGGGTGGCACAGCTGGCACAGAGCGGGCAGAGGGTGGCATGACGGGCGGTCACCTCTGGCACAGCGGGGTCTGGCAGAGCACAGCGATCCCCGGAGAGCGGGGGTCAGCTGGCACCGGGTGCTTTGTGGGGAGGGAGTGCCTGGGAACAGCAGGGAAGGGTTGGCTGAAGGGCTGCGGTACCAGCGGCCCTAAAGAAGAGCCCTCATTCGAGGTGGAGTGCTGGGGACAGTGGCTTGGGGCTGGGCACAGGGAGCCTGTGCTCAGGACAGGCATTGCGGGCACGAGAGGGGATGGCCCTTTGGCATGAGGGGGGGAAGATGAGGCGACAGATGTGGGGCGAGCAGAGCGTTGCTGCGGGTTGACGGTACTCAGGGAAGTGAGAGCTCTCCTTTGTGATGGGGAGGAGCTCTCTTCCTGGGACAGGCGTGGGGACAGGTTTTGGGGACCCCTGAGGAAGGGGCGGCGGTGAGGGACGGAGCGCTCACTGGAGGACAGAGGTGCTGGGGCTGAGGGCCGAGGTGCCGCTCGCAGGGCCGGCTCTGCAGGCGGAGCTGCCGTGCCGGGGAGCGGCAGGGCAGGCACAGGCGAGGCAGCGCTGCCGCTGCTGTCGAAGAACCGGCCAGGCGCGCTGCTCTAGCGGGGACTGACCTTGTGCTGCAGGAAGGGCTTTGCCACTGCTCACTGCCCCCGGCCCGTGCGGGGCTGTGAACGAGGGGCCGCTCTTTGCCCCGGGTTAGCCCCGCGCATCGGCTCCTCCCGTGTCCCCTGCGCTCCCCCCGGCCCGACCCGCTGCTCCCGCGGGGCTCATCCTGCTCCCCCCGGGTCTCATCCTGCTCCCCCCGGGCCCGGCGTGTGCCGCAGCACGGTGGGGAGCGCTCTGTGCATGCCCACGGTGCCCAGCCCTCCGCTCTGCTGCTCCCTGGGCACTGCTCCGCACCTCCCGTCCCTGCCGGGGTTTGCCTGCGGGGAGTGCGTGGGCAGCGGAGGAAGCAGCGGTGACTCCTTCTCTCCGGCAGAAAGCAGGAGTCGGGCTGAGGGCAGGCTGTGACCCCCGCCCCTCCCTTCATCATTACAGTCCTCTCTCTTAAGGGTCTTTTGCGATCTAAGGATTGTGCCCAGAATCAAAGTGAAGCCGCTCAGCTTGGCCAGACCCAACATCCCTCGAGGCACTGGAGGGAATGGGGCACTTCAGGCAAAGCGGAGCATCTTTGCATGTGAATAGTAGGAATTTCCCTCCCACACCTCTCCTCCCTAGGGGCGCAACCTCCGTGGACTTGGGGTGGGAGCTGCTGGGGAGGCTGGGAGGGTCTCAGGGGGCTGGGGGTGTCGTTCCTCTAGCCGGTGGATTTGGGGGACAGGAAGCGCTGTGGGTGCTGTGGGGAGCGCTGGGGATGCTGGCAGGGGTCCCACTTAAATAAAGGGAGGTTGGAAAAATCCCAGCTGGCTCAACAGCCGGCAGCCCTAAGAGCTGTGTAGTGCCCTGTGAGTGGCCCTCAGCTTCCCTCGGCTCCTGCTCGTCATCCCTGTGCACCATTTCCCTGATCCAGGCACTCCCAGGGCTCATCCCTTGTGCCTTGAGCAGCCAGGCTTGGTCCCTGTCTGCAGAGTGACATCCAGGCAGGTGGGGCCTGACCACAGTGAAAAGGGGCAAGAGGAAAAAGAGCCACTGAGCCCATCCATGAGGAGCTCTGGGATGTGTTGGAAGGTGTTTGCTGTGTTTTGGAGCAGCTCCTTGGACAGATGCTTTAGAGCAGTGTGTGTCCCCTGCCTCTTCTTCCCCTCCTTCAAGACATGGGGTCCTTTCTTGGTCTCACCCACTTGGAAAGCAGGGAGGATCCTAAACCTCTTCCCTGCTCCAGCAGGGCTGTGTGGTGCCAGCAAGGGGCTGGTGTGCTGAGCTCCAGCCCTTGCACAGTCTGAAGGGAGCCTGTACCTGCCTCCCACAGCTGTCTCTGCATCTGGCCCTGTATCATCCTCCCACTGGTGTCTCGAGGGCTCTGGATCTGGCCCCATATCCCACTACCACTGGTGTCTCGAGGGCTCTGGATCTGGCCCCATATCCCACTACCACTGGTGTCTCTGGCCCTGTATCCCATCCCCACGGGTGTCTCTGGAGCTCTGGATCTGGCCCTATATCCCACTCCCCCGGGTGTCTCTGGAGCTCTGGATCTGGCCCTGCACCCCACTCCCACTGGTGTCTCTCCCTCTGTGGCTGATGTACCACAGACTTTACTATACCAAACTCTTCTTGAAGGTGGGAATTATCTTTTGGGATTTTCAGGTGCAGGGTGGACAGACAGCTTTTCAGTACCCAGTCAGACTCCTTTTGCTGCCAGGGTTTCAGAGATCAAGACTTCAGCTGGGCAAAGTTCAGTTTTTTTGAGTTCACATCTTCTGTCAGAAGCCTCCAGGTGGGATGTTAGACTGGGAAGCTGCTCACTGACTTTTCAAGTCGAGTTTCTCAGCTCTCTTGGAGTTGTCTCCAAACCTCTTTTAGGTTCCTTTGCAACTCTCCACCATTGTGTTTATTCATCCCAAAGCCTTTGAATTCAATGGTAGTAGTTTCTTTTGTGACGAGCAAATCTCCACCCAAGCTGTGAGCTTGTCTCTGGGGAAAAAGAAAGTCATCTCCTCCAGCACATCCTTGTTTATACTGGCACTTTGCAGTTAAATAATCTGAGCCACCTGCACCTAATCCAAGCTCAGGGAAGAGGCTAAACTGCCCACACCTGTGCCAGCATCCTGATTAAAAGCAACCTGGGGTATTTATACCAGAGTACTGAATACCAGACCTTCTTGTTGACAGTCAGAGCTTGTCCTGGGAGCTGCAGTTTCTAAAACCTCTGGAAGTGGTTGTAGCCTTAAGCCTACCTGAGTTCAGGAGGTGTTTGGACAATGCCCTCAGGTACATGGTGGGGTTTTTGGGGTTGTCCTGTGCAGAGCCAGGAGCTAGGCTTTGTGAACCCTTCCAGCTTGGGATATTCTGTGACTCCATGGGCATGGGACAGCTCTGCAGGTAGTGGTGGCCTTGAAATGTCCTGGTGCTGTGGGAGGTGAGAAGTGCTTGGCACATGCTGCTTCTGTGCTGGTCAGCAGACAAGTCCTCTGCCCTGCATTGCTCCTGGCAGGTGACTCCACTACTTAGGTGGATGCTTCCCAAAACTTCTTGTTCCCTCTTCCCTCTCCGAGGCTTCCAGGGTAAGTGTTTAGGGAAAGGAAGGTGCCCCAAGACAGGTGTATCTTGTTGCTTCAGTTTTGGGTCCTTTCCTGCTCCATTTCCCTTCTCTTTCCTTGTCCTCTGGGCCTGCCCAACCTGCTGGGGGGTCCATGGTGATGTGGCCCCTGCTCCTGTTCTTCCCACCTGGACTGTGGGTGCTGTGCTCCTGCAAGCTGGTTTTGGGGGGATTGTGGGTGCATAGAGGGTGGCTGCTCTGCTGGGAGCCTTGAGGTGGAGTGAGGCTGGCACAGGTCAGGTGGCACAGCAGGAGGAGGAAGGACAGTGTCTGGGGATACTGGGAATGTAGGCTCTGCTCCTCTCCAGTGCCAGGAGGGAGCTGCTGCCTCTGTGGCATCTGTTTGGGAGCAGTCCCTGGTCACAGCCTCGGTGGTTTCAGGTGACACCATCAGTCCCTAAACCAGTAGGATCACAGTCCTCGTGGATCTGCAGTTCTGGGCAGAATTTGGTCCCATCTGCGAAGGGAATGATGTTGAAATGCAGCCCCTTAGCCGGGAATGCCTGGGTGATGCTGAAGGATCACATCCTGTGGAAGGATGTCCTGTGGTGTCCAGGCAGGGGGGCTGGCCTGTCTTTCCTGTGCTGGCTTCTGTCCCACTGGAGGGCTCCTCTGAAGCACTTGGGTTTGCTGATGTGGTTGGGCCAGTGACGGTTCCACTGACCAAGGGTCTGGGGGGGTGGGACCATCCCACTCTGTGAGAGGCTTCTGGAGGTCCCCACTGAGCCCTGAGCCTGGTTTCCTGTGGGGTGGAGTTTTCCTTTCCCTCTGTGGCTGCAGAAAAGGCTCAGGTTTGTATTCTGTCTTTTCTCCTTAATGCAAATGAAACAAGAACCCAAGACTCAGCACACAAAGTGTTGGTTCTCCTCTTCAGCCAAGGGAAGTGAAGAAATAAATTTTCCTATTGTTAAAGAAACAGGCAGAGTTTTCCTGAGCTTCTGCTTAGCTGGTGGTGGGAAGACAGGCTACCAGACTGTGTGGCTTGCCATTCTTTTGGGATTTGATTTGAATTCTGTGTGCCACAAGCCCAGGAGCGGCACAGACAGAAATGCTGAGCTGTTGGAAGCAATTGATATGAAAAGGCTGAATGAAACTACTCCAAATGTTTTTTGTGGGTTAAAAATCCAATAGTAAAAATGAGTTAAAAGCTGCTGGTATGTGTGCTTTATAGAAATTGCTGTCCCATGTTGATCCTGGGTGCCTTCAGGGGTTGGCAGAAGGGGAGAGGCTCCCGGGGGCTGTGGTGGCAGCAGGGCTGGTGTAGGTGATGTGCTGGTTTTGGGTGGATCAGCTCTGTGTGTTATGAATCGTGGAACTGTGGAATGGTTTGAGTTGGAAGGGACCTTAAAGATCATCCAGTCCATCCTGCTTGCCCTTTGGCTGTGCCAGGGAGGCTCTAGTCTGGGAGCTGGATCCCAGTAAGCTCTGGCACTGTCCCACTCCCTGCTCAGCTGTGCTGTGTTTCACTGGTCCCAGTTCAAGGCTCTGTCACCATCCCGCTCCCCTTTTGGCTGTGCCAGGGAATCCATGGTGAGGGTTAGGGTTCCAGTTCAACCCCCCAGCAAGATCCCACTCCCCTTTTGGCTCCATGGTCTGGGTGCTGGGCTTGTGGGTGTGGAGCTCCATGTGCCTGCTTTTGGTGCTGTGCTGGTGTTTCACCCCATGGAGCTGTTCTGTGTGGCAGGGAATGGATTTGCTTTGGTAGCCTGGGCTCTGCAGACTCCCAAGACAGCAATTTATTTGGAGTTTGATAGCCTGGAACCTCCCTCCTCCCTACCCCAGGAGCTGCTGGTGCCCACCAGTGCTGGCCCTGCACAGGGAGGGTGTGTGAGCCTGGGCAGAGGAGGGAGGAGACCAATGCACAAGGGCCTGAGGATCCTTTGGATGCTGGTGGAGCTTCTCTGCCTTACCCACCTGCTCCTGCATCCATCCCCCAGCTGCTGATTTTTGGGAAGTGCCATTTCAGCCCAGCCTGTGGCTGTGTGTTGCTCTGTGTGAGGGGGTGGTGGAGACCCGGGATAAAATTATCCAAACCACCCACAAGGTTTATGAGCTTGTAGCCTATTTTTTAAGAAGGCAGGAACATGCCCAAGCTAAGGTTTGGTTCTCTACAACAGTTATGAGTTTTGAGTCTGTCATTAAATCCCATTTGGAAACCGATTCCCAGAGTTGTGCAGCAGGAGCACTTTGGAAACAAGCTCGTGACCTGGTTTGGAAAAGGGGGCAAATGCAGAAATTATCCAGGGAGAGTGGAAAAGTTGTCCTTTGTGTCTGCAGCCCCGGAGCCCTGCAGGGTGTCTGACCAAGCCCTGGGATGCATCCCATGGGAGAGCACCTTCTGAGCAGCCCTTTCCACGTGGCCACCACCGTGGCTGTAATTAGGGAGCGCTCGGGCACAAGTTTTCCATTTACTTTCTCGCTGGAAGCAGGAAAAACTTGTTCCAAGGAATCACAGCTCAGCACATCGCATAAAAAATGTATATGTAGAGAGATAAGAGGCTCTTGCCTGAGTGGTGCTCAGGAAGCTGCCAACTCTCAGAGAGCTGGAGCTCATTGGAACAGCTAGGAAAGATCTAGAGGGGCTGAGATGTACAGCTGGGGATGTTTCCTCCTGGAGGTTTCCAAAGGTTTTTCTTCCCCATTGTGTGCTGCCAACTCTTTCTTTTCCCTTTTAAGTGGTGTGAAAGCCACACTGAGGAGCTGCTCCAGGTTAAAATAACATCCCTGTTGGATTTAGTCAGATGGAGCCCAGGGAGGTGATGGGGCAGGGGAGGCTAAGGAGGCTAAGGGGGTTGTCCAGCTGAATTCCAGGTGTTTTCCCTGCGTTGTGAGCTCCTGGTGGCACGGGGAGGAGGGTGGGGTGCCTGCTGTTTAAATGCACCCACCCACACCCCAGTCCTTTGGTCCTGCTGTCATGGAGAGGGAACAAGCAGTTCAGCATCCTGTCCCTGCCCTTTGTCTTCTCCGAGGTGGTTTTTAGCTGGGGGCATTCCCAGTTTTGCTCTTGCTTTACCACAGGGGTCTGTCCCTGAGAGGTGAGGAGGAGACCGGGGTCCTGAGGCTGTGTGGGAGCACTGCTGGTTGTGGCTCCCTCCAGAAGGGTGAGGAGAAGGTGCCAACTCATGCAGCCTCTGTGCCTGGAGAGGGGAGGAGCGCATGGAAAAGAGGGGGATGAGGGCAGTGGGGCTCACACCATGGCTCTCTGGGGAGGTGACATCCTAGTGTGGCCACAAGCCAGGGTGCCAGCCCTCTGCTCCTGGGCACTCCAGCTCCTCACCCCCATCCCAGGCTTCACCACTCATGGCTTTCCCAGTACCACATAGATCCTAAAATTCCCTTTTCCATGCTCTGTTACCTCAGCCATGTCAGCACTGGGGAGGGGAAAAAAAAAAGAAAATCAGTAGAACTTTATTGCTGCAAAGAGAAAATCTGGAGGTCGGGAATCGACCTCCGGAATGGCCTAAACCTGTGCCAAAAACTTTGATCCTTGGCCAAAGCATCTGCTTTCCACTGCAGTGAAAATCTTTAGCTGTCAATAGTGGTATTGGATTTTTCACCCCTTTTAGGGGAGAATCAAACCACTTATGCACACGCTTTGAGATGCTTTTTGATTAGAGCTGCACATTGTTTTTCCATCCCCTTTCGGCTCAGCCCGTGCTCCGTGAATGAGGCAGCTGCTCCGCTTTTTTCCCCTCCTCATTGCCTGTGCAGCTCCACGCTCAGAGCGGCTGCTGCGGCACCAAACACGAATATTTTAAAGTCCTTTTGGAGCTCTTTTTTTTTCTGTGTGTGCCCGTTTTCCTAAATGAGACGTTTTGAAGGCTCTTTCAGCGCCCAGGTGGTTGGATCTGAAGGAGAGCGGATTTAGAGGCTCCCTGTAAGCAACCCATTGGTGCAAATCAAAGGCGTGATCCCAAAGAATCCCTTAGTTAAAGGTGGGGAAGGAGTTCAGGTACTGACTCAGCTTTTAGCCATGAATCCCTGAATAATTAAGGCTGGCAAAGCCCTCCCAGCCCCCAGAGCCCACCCTGTGCCCCATGCCCACCTTGGCCCCCAGCCCAGAGCTCTG
>JAWMRC010000039.1:493447-514511 GCA_035584755.1 Thripadectes ignobilis | reverse complement strand
CGGGGCGGGTCGGGCTCTGCTCCCAGGGAACAGGGACAGGAGCAGAGGGAAGGGGCTCAGGCTGGGCCAGGGCAGGGACAGGGGGGACATGGGGAGGAATTTGCTGGTGGCAAGGGTGGGCAGGCACTGGAACAGGCTGGAGGAGCTTCAAATCCCTGTGGATGTGGCACTTGAGGACATGATCCGTGGTGGCCTTGGCAGTGCTGGGGAAGGGTTGGACTCAGTGGGCTCTGGGGGCTTTTCCAACCTTACCAATTCCATGATTCTGTGATCTGGTAGACCAGAGCAGAGCTGGAGAAGGGGGCTGGAGGCAGAGTCACGGCAGAGCGTGGGGTGAGGAGGCTCCCAGGAAGAGGGAGGGGATGAGTAAGGATGTGCTTGTTTACTCGGGCTGGGTACAGGCCCAGCAGAGGAGCATGGCAGGACTTGCAGGTGGTGAAGGAAGAACCTGCCGAGGTTCTCTTCCCCCCCACCCATTCCATCAGTCATCTCTCCTGAGTGTTGGTTTTCTTGCTGAGAAGCAATAGGAGATGTTTGTTTTCCCAGGGAAGAGAGAATATTCCTCTATTCCAAGGCACAGGGTTGTACTCACTGTCAGCTTGGGAAGCAGGACTATGGCAAAGTGAAAGGATCAAAGGATAATTCTGGTTGGGAGCAGGAGGACCCCAGGCCAACCTCCACCTCCCAGAAGAGTCAGCTGTGACACAGATCATGTTCCTCAGGGTTTTATCCACTCTGGTCTCTCCCTCCAAGGACAAGGATCACCCCCTCCCTGGGCAGCCTCTTCGAGCCTGTCCCACTGCTTGGCATAAAATTCCTCCTTTTTTCCAGCCGGGACCTCTCATTTGAGCTTTGCCCACAGCCTCTTGTCACCCCACCATGTCCTCATGGTGAAACCCCAGGTTGGTCTTCATGATTCCCACCCAGAAGCTGCTGCAGATCCCCCAGGTCATTCCCCCTGCAGACTGGAGCATCCCAAGTCTCTCCAGGTGGAGCAGAGCTCCAACCCTGGCCACCATGGGAAGCGTCTGCTGAACTCACAGGAGGTTTTTGCTCTATTTCTGGTGGTGGGGACCCAAAACTGGTTGTGGCGTCACAGAATCAGAGACACAGAATCGTTAAGGTTGGAAAAGACCTCCAAGGCCATCAAGTCCAACCTTTGGCCCATCAACATCACAGGGGTGTCTCTGTGAGGGAGTGAGGGAAGACTCTGCTCTGCCTGGTGCCTTTGTCTTTGCCCAGGACGCCGTTGGCCTTCACTGCCCACCAACCCTTCACATGCTTTTCCATGGAATTCCTTCCCAGCCAGCCACACGCCAGTGGTGAGGCTTTCCTTCTTCCCAGGTTTGGGATTTGGCATCTGTCCCTGTTGGGATTCATGGGGTCCCTGCTGGTCCATTCCCATGGAGGTCCTTCTGAGATGTCTGGCTGGTTATTGCCTTTGACAGTGCCTTGGATGGGCTTTTCTGTAACCTCCCCTCCTCATTTAAGAAAACATGGAGGAGATACAGGACCTGGTGGTGTCCCAGTGTCACCCCTGGTCCTGCAGTCACTCCCAGGACATTCCAGAAGGGCAGTCCAGCTTCCCCACTGGATTTCCTGCAGTAGCTCCATGCTTGGCACAGCCGTGCCCATCTCCAGGCCGGGGAGCACATTCCCCGGACGAGCTCTCCTGGCACTGGGCCATGTCCTGTGACAACCCAGGCGTGATGACCAAGCTCGATGGTGGCCAAATATCCTTGTTTCAACTCCTGGCCACTCGCAGAAATAACCAGAAAGCAGGACTGGTTTTTTGGATCTCGATGCTGCCGAGAACATGACATTGTCTCTCCTGAATCAAACCATGGCTCCATCTAGTGCAGGATCCCATCCCAGGCACTGCTGCCGAGCAGATTCCTGCGGGGGGAGGGAAAACAGGGCACGGATGAGATAATTCTCCTGAATTCTCAGCACTCAGGAGTTTCAGGGCACAGAACAGCTCTGAAAAAGCTGCTCCATGTCTTTGTCCAGGCTCCCTTTGAACCTGTTCCATGCTGCCAGTTCATTATCCCGCCTAGGGATTGCAAATCCCCAAACTGTGTTTGACAAAAATAGCCCGGCTTTGAGCACGAACAACAGCATGGGATGAAAGTCCAGTGCCAAAATCCTCCCTTTTGTCCCCATTGGACTCTGCCTTGGGTGGAATTGCTGACGGTACCGGGCGCGGTTGCCGGAGCTCTTCAGTGCCAGTGGACAGTGCAGGAAAAGCATTTTCTGGAAAGAAAAAGCTTTAGAGGCAAAAAAGAGCCCCAAATCCTCTCGGGAGCAGTTTGAGACCTTGGGCACAGCGGAACAGGGACTGGGAAGGAGCTCTGGCAAGCAAGGGGTGAGCACGGGGAATTGGGGATTGGGATGGAGGGGCTGAGGCCAAAGGCTGGAGCCTATAGGGGTGGGAGTTGTGGTATTCATGGTTTGTAGGATCATGGAATGGCTTAGAATGGGTTGGGTTGAAACAGTCTTTAAAGACCATCCAGTTCCAGCTCCTAATTTTTCCTCCTCTTACTTTGAAATCCTCCCAGTCTTTCCCAGAGCATTCCCAGTGCTTGGAAAAGCTCTGGCTGTGCACGCAGGGAGTCAGTTCATAGTAAGAGTGACAGAATCCAGCTTCCTTGGGCGCTTCCAACACTTGAAATCCGTCACTTGCGTTCCTGCTAGACCCTGCTGAGCTCAGTCTGGCACATGGGAACATATGTAACCCCTCAGGGAGTGGGGAAGTGTGACGGGAGCGGAGCGTGCGGAGCCCGTGCCGGGGCGATGCCGCGGCGGGTGCCGGTGGCACTCGGCTGTCTGGCACGCTGGCAGGTGGTGTCGGGAGGGTGGATGGAGCACGTCGGCAGCGCTGTCACTGGAGAGGGCTCAGCCTGGGTGGGAAGGGTGGAGCACAACTGCCTGGGGGAACTGAACCGATGGGAGATGGTGTGGCTGCGCCAGGGGTGAGGAGCAAAGGCCAGACTGAAACACTCATGGAGTCATGGAATGGGTTGTGTTGGAAGGGATATTTAGGCTCATCTCATCCCCCTGCCATGGGCAGGGACACCTTTTACCTAGACCAGGTTACTCCAAGCCCTGTCCAGGCAGGAATGACAGATTGGTTTGGCTTGGAAGTAACCTCAGAGCCCACCCAGTGCCACCTCCCTGTCATGTGTAGGGACACCTTCCACTATCCCAAATTGCTCCAAACCCTTTCCAGCCTAGCTCAGAAAGATGAAAAGTCATCTCTGAAAGAAAATGGGGTAGGGGAAGCAATCCCACCACATCATTGGTGAGACTCTGGCTTCTCTGGGAATGTCCTCCCTGATGTCACTGTTCCCTTGCTTTCCAGGTGAAGACGAGAAACTTGCTGCTTCTTTGCTCGACGGGAAGTTTCCCCGGAGCACATCCATGCAAGACACTGTTAGGGAAGGACATGGGATTCCACCACCACCCCAAACAGCCCCACCCCCACCTCCTTCTCCATATTACTTCGACACAGGCCCCCCTCCATCCTTCTCTCCACCTCCACCCCCAGGAAGAGCTTACGACACCATCAGGTCGAGCTTTAAGCCCAGCCTGGAGGCCAAACTGCACGGCCTCCCGCAGGTCATTAGCGCAGCTGAGATGTACGACCAGGCCAGGACTTCCATCCCTTACCCTGAACGGCAGAAGAGGGCCCGATCCATGATAATCCTCCAGGATTCCTCTCATCTTCCCGTGGAGCCCACAGAGATCCCCCGGCCCGGCCCGTCCGCGACCCCTCCGGAGAAGCTGAAGCGGAAGGGGAGGGTCATCGACAACCCCTACGCCAACATGGGGCAGTTCAACGTGAGCCTGTTCGCTCCCACCAAGCCGCAGAGGAAGAAGAGCCCGCTGGTGAAGCAGCTGCAGGTGGAGGACGCGCAGGAGCGGGCGGCGCTGGCCATCACCGGGGGCTACTCCTCCAGGGAGCCCTCGCCCACCCGCAGGGGCCACCGCCTGGGCGGGGTGGAGTACCAGCACCACGCCGGCATCGCTCAGGTCGAAGCCACGAGCATCCCCTTTGCCACTGCCATCGCTGGCGTCATGAAGGACCGAGACCGTCGCCTGGATGAGAGGCGGAAATCCACTGTCTTCCTCTCGGTCGGGGCCATCGAGGGGCCGCCCCCACCCAGCAGCGAGATGCCGTCCCTGCAGCAGTCCAGGTCCATCGATGAGCGGTTGTTAGGAAGCCGAGATGTTCTACTGCCTTCCCCTGTCTCAGCTTTAAAGCCATTAATTAGCAGCTCATCCTCAACGTTCATCCACCCCCTCACGGGAAAGCCCCTGGATCCGAACTCCCCACTGGCGCTTGCGCTGGCCGCAAGGGAACGGGCCCTCTCCTCTCAAGTCCCATCCCGGTCGCCCACCCCGATCCACAGCCCCGACTCAGACAGAGCAGCACCCCTGTTTGTGGACATCCAAACCAAAGAACCAGAGAGGGGCGACTTGGAGAGCTTGGTGTCCCCCGCGTACTCCCCCGGAGGCAAAGGAGCGATCGGAGTGATCGGAGCAGACTCTGGGACTTTGGCCCCCACCAAGAGCCCGTGGGGGACTCCGTCCACACTGAGGAAAGAGACCGAGGCCCGAGCGGAGACGCCGGGGAAGGAGGAGAAGAAACCAGAGGACAAGAAGTCCATGATCATCAGCATCGTGGACACGTCGCAGCAGAAGACCGCCGGCCTCATCATGGTCCACGCCACCAGTAATGGCCAAGACGAGATAGGACTTGAGATAAAAGAGGAGACCCCGGCCGTGCCCGAGGTTTGTACGGAGCCGGCCGAGCCCCCCAAGGCAGAGCCCCAGCCCAGCCCCGTGGGGAAGCCTCCGGTCAGTCCAGCCGCCGACAAGACGCTGGGCCAGGGGAGCTCGGAGGAGGAGGTGGAGCCCTACACGGTCACGCTCCCGCCGGCCCAGCTGTCCTCGAGCGACGAGGAGACCAGGGAGGAGCTGGCCAAGATAGGGCTGGTGCCTCCACCGGACGAGTTTGCGAACGGGGTCCTGGTCACCACCCCCGGCACACCCGTGAGCCACCTGGCTACGCCCAGCACGCCATCCATACCAGCGGCAGCAGTAGCACCTTCTACCACTGGCGGAACACCCTCAGGGAAGCCCTCTGATGCCCCCGCAGCCCCGGAGTCCGCCGCGGACTCGGGAGTGGAAGAGGTGGACACCAGGAGTTCAAGTGACCATCACCTGGAGACCACAAGCACCATCTCCACGGTCTCCAGCATGTCTACGTTGTCCTCAGAGAGCGGGGAGCCCACTGACACATACACTTCCTTTGCGGATGGACAAACTTTTATACTCGAGAAGCCACCAGTGCCTCCAAAGCCAAAACTCAAGTCCCAGCTCAGCAAGGGGCCAGTTACTTTCAGGGACCCACTTTTGAAGCAGTCTTCGGACAGCGAGCTCATCTCCCAGCAACATGCGGCCACGCTGGCGTCCGCCAGCATCGGCCGGCCACGCTACCTCTTTCAGAGAAGGTCCAAGCTATGGGGGGACCCCATGGAGAGCAGGCCCATCCATGGGGCTGACGATGACAAGCCAACTGTGATCAGTGAGCTAAGTTCCCGACTCCAGCAGCTGAACAAGGATACACGGTCACTGGGGGAGGAACCGGCCGGGTCCACCTTAGATCCCGGGAAGAAGTCGCCGGTGGTCGCGGCACGGTAAGAGCCTGGCGGGGGGGACGGGGCGTGCGGGGGTGTGACTGTGCCGAGGGCCCGGGGTGCGTTCCAGGGGCGTTTCTGAGGCGGCAGGAGCTCGGCAGCAGCGCTGGGATGCACTTCCCAGGAGCTTGCCGGGAGCTGTGGGATCGGCTCCTCGCACGTCGCGGGTCGCTGTCGCTTTCCCTCCTCCCCGTCGCTCCGTGTCCCTCCTGTGTGATGCTGTCGTGCCGCTGCTGTGCCCAGTCCTGGGTTTCGCCCTCTGTGTGTGCTCCTGAACGACCGACAGCGACCTGTGTTGCTCTGGTGCTTCTCATTTCAAAGGACCTCCGGGTGTTGTCCGCCTGTGTCGGAGCCGTGGGCAGTGCCTGCGGGGCGGGAGGTCACGAGGGTGCTCCGTGGCAGCCCCCAGGCAGGACACAGTGGCACCTGTGCCCACTGAGCAGAGCTTGGCCCCGTTCCTGCCTCACCCACCCAACCCTAAAACCAAACCAGTCCGAAAAACTCTTGAGTCAGAGCCCAAGATTTGAGCACAAACCCTCATAAAGCTTCAAAATAGAAAGTTACAGCAGGAATGACCCCAGATCTTTCAGATGCAGCCCCACATGACCTCCCACAGCACAGAGCCACCATGGGCAGGGTCACCGGGGTCACCAGTGGGTGTCAGGGGTCAGGGAGGTGCGGGGACCTCTGGATAGAGAGCAGCCCTTCCTGTGGAAAGGCTCTTCCCTGCCAAAACCACCACAGCCACGGGTGGTCCCTCCATGTGGTACTGCCACAGAGGGTGATGATTCAGGCAGTGACACGGGGGACAAAGTGCCCCGATGCATCCCAAGGGAGTGCATGGTCATCCCATCCTTCATCTCCCTGCAGTGCCCTTGGCAGTGCCATCCTGGTGGAATCACCTCAGGGGTACCAGACTGGGGCTACTGGAACTGGGTCTGGGGGTCTCACTCTCCTGTGCATGTGCCAGCCATTCATGTCCCACCCAGGTCCCTCTCCTGCCTGCTTGGGTCCTGTGCCGAATGCATTTGGGGACCCCTTGGAATCAGGCTCCCCATAGCTCTGTGCCAACTGTGTCCATCTCCAGTGGTGCTGGAAAATGTGGGAGTTCTCAGCCTCTGACAGCAGCTCAAGCAGGGCACCCCAGCCAGGCATCCACCCTTTGGGTGAGGGGGAGCCCTTCCCTTGGGAAGGGTCTTCCAAAAGAAGATGACCCACCATGGCCTGGGTCATGCCTCCAGGTGGGAGCACAGTCCCCATCCCTGTCCCCATCCCTTCCCTGGCCTCCCTATCCGTGTCTCTCTGATCTGGCGGTCCCTCCACAGCAGGTACCCCAATTCCCTGGATCATCCCTTCTCCATCCCCTGCTTCTCTTCAACCCCCTCCTGCCCTCCACCACTGCTTCCCTGTGATCCCTGTGCTTCCCATGGCACTGCTGGGCCCCCAGGAGCAGCAAAGGCCCTGGACCCCCCATCCTCCTTGCTCCAAATCCCCTCCCACCACTGGTGTCTGGCCCTTCCCGCCATCCCACAGAGTTAAATGTTCCCATTCCTTTTCCCAAAGTCCCGGCCTTTCATCTCTGAAATGTTTCTGCTCCCGGTTGGTGGCAGAGACTTGAAATATTTCCCAGGAAATGGGCTGTAAATAGAATATTTAATGATGTCAGTCCCTCTCCCGCATTGTCCAAGTTCCTCTCTTTTATGGAATTGCTGTAAATTCAGGAAATAGTGGAAGGAGCAGTTAGGTAAGAGTGGGGTGACCCAGTTCAAGACACGGTTTCCAGGCCCTGGAACTGTCCAGAGAAGGACAGTGTTACCTAAAAACTTCTGCTCAAGAGTCAGCTGGAGCCAGAGGTGTCCTGGAATCCCACAGGGAATGGGGACAGTGAGGTGTCCTTGTGTCCCACAGGATATGGGGACAGTGAGGTGTCGTGGAGTCCCACAGGGTATGGAACCATTGAAATGTCCTGGAGTCCCACAGGATATGGGGACAATGAAATGTCCTGGAGTCCCACAGGATACGGGGACATTGAAATGTCCTGGTGTCTCACAGGGAATGGGGACACTGAGGTGTCCCACAGGGAATGGGGACACTGAAGTGTCCTGGAGTCACAGAGGGATGGGACACTGAGGTGTCCTGGATTCCCATGGGATATGGGGACATTGAAGTGTCCTGGAGTCCCACAGGGGATGGAGACATTGAAACATCCTAGAGTCCCACAGGGGATGGGGGCAGTGAGGTGACCTGGAGCCTGGGGATGGGGACACTGACATGTCCTGGAGTCCCACAGTGATGGAGGCAGTGAAGTATCCTGGAGTCCTGCAGTGGACAGGGAATTTCATCCTGCCCTGATTAATTCTGAATTTACAGCAGTTCCATCCAAGGGCAGGGACTTCCCTGCCCATGGTGGCTCCAGATCAGGCCCTGGAGTGTTTGCCTCTCAGAGCTCTGGGGGTCCTGCCTGGGGACCCCAGGCACAGAAGGCACAATCCATAACTTTCTCCATAGCTCTAACTCTGGCTCTGTCTCCTTCCAAGACGGGCTTCCACGGAAGGACGCTTGACCAGAGGGACTGAGAAAGAGGCCGAAAAATACTGAGAATGGGAACGTGAGGTCAGAGTTCAGGAATTGGTGGAGACAGTATTGATTCCATCCTCCCACGGGACCGGGACAAGGGACATCCGTGTGCCCAGGCTGAGAGGGGCTCACCTGGCACAGCTTCTGCATGGTCCTCACCGGTGGTGACGGTGACAGCAGAGCAGAGGGACAACCTCCATTCATCCTGTCCTCGGGAATAAGTGATGATGGCTCTTGTGCTGGGAACACACGGACTGGTGTGGGAGCTGGGAGCTGCCCTGGTAGTGTGAGGTCTACGGCACCTTCTTCATGTTTAACATGGAATCAGAGAATCACTGAGGTTGGAAAAGCCCTCTCAGCCCATTAAGTCCCACCCAGCATTACCAAGGCCACCACTAACCCATGTCCCCAAGTGCCACATCCACGTGGCTTTGAAATCCCTCCAGGGATAGGGGCTCCACCCCTCCAACCCACTCAATGCTTTACATCCCTTTGGGAGAATGATTTTCCCAAATATCCGACCTGACCCTCCCCTGGCACAGCTTGAGGCCTTTTCCTCTTGTCCTGTCCCTTGTTCCTGGAAGCAGAACCCGACCCCATCCCGGCTCCAGCCTCCTGTGAGGTGGTTGTAGAGCAGTGACAGGACCCTGGAAGACCCAGCCTGCTGAGCTGTGGGAGAGGGATGAGGTGTCGCAGTGTCTGTGCCGCCCCGGAGCCAATCCCAAGCAGTGGGAGCCCATTCTGGGCAGTGGGAGCCAGTTCTGAGTAGGGGGAGCCAATCCTGGGCAGCAGGAGCCGATCCCAGAGAGTGGGAGCCGATCCCGGGAAGAGGAAGCTGATCCCAAGCCATGGGAGCTGATCCCGGGCAGTGGGAGCTGATCCCAGGGAGCAGGATGCACTCCCGTGCCGTGGGAGCCGCGCGAGGAGCCCGCCGTGCCGCGGGTTCACTGTGTGACATCCGTGTCCCCAATAAAGCTGACGCTGACGACAGAGGTGTGTGCGTGTGATTGGGAACCCGCTGAGTCCCAGTCCCGGTGCCTCCCCGCTCCGTGTGCCAGGTGACATTCCCGCCCCCTGTCCCCCCGTCCTGTGCCCGGCCGTGCCCATCCCACCTCCCCAGGCTCCTGTCATCCCTCATCCTGCATAGTCCCAGGGGATCCACACCCCTAGCCCGCCCTGCAGCCCCGGCGCTCACCGGGAGCATCCCGAGTGTCCCGGGGCTCGTGCCGGGGCTCCCGAGCGGGGCAGGGGGTGCTTTGCCGAGGGGTCGTGTGTGTGTTTGCTCGTTTGCTTGTCTGTTTATCTTTAACGACAGCCCAACACGCCAAAAGTGTCACGTGAAGCAGAATTTGAGCTGCCAAACGGAGCGTTTCAGGTGCTGTTCTGCAAACCCACCACTTGCTTTGTATTTCTACAGATCTGAGAGAGAGAGAGAAGAAAAATAAGCCCTTGGGGCATTTAGTTCCCAGGGTAAAGCTGCCTCTTTTTCTCAACTCCTCAATTAATTCTGTTTCAGTGGACTGGTGTAACATCCCTGGCACAAGCTTTGAGCCGCTGCAGATACAACCCCCTGTTTCCTTGTAGGCTTTGCGGGTTTCCTGGTGGCCAAATCCCTGCGGGAAGCAGAGCTTTGCTCCAAAAGTCGAGGGAATTGGCCGTGGAGAGCGGATGGAAAGGGGGATTGGAATCACCGAGGGCAGGGAGGGAGGGTGGGAATATGGGGAGTTATTTGTGTGGCAGTGAGGTTTGGAGAGCAGGTGGCCACGTTTGGAGGGGAGGTGACCGTGTTTGGAGAGGAGGTGACCCCATTTGAGGAGGGGGTGACCCCATCTGAGGAGGAGGTGGCCAGGTTTGGAGAGGATGTGGCCAGGTTTGGAGAGGAGGTAGCCAAGTTTCAGAAGGTGGTCAGGTCTGGGTATGCAGTGACCCCATTTGAGGAGGTGGGCAGGTTTAGAAGGAGGTGGGCAGGTTTGGATAGGACATGACCAGGTTTGGGAATGAGGTGGGCAGGTTGGAAGGAGGTGGCCAGATTTGGGAAGAGGTGGGCTGGTTTGGGAGGAAGAGGTGGGCAGCCTTGGCATGGCTCCATCCTGCTTCCTGCTGCTGCCGAGCTTGGAGATGCTCAATCCACCTCCATAGGTGCCTAAAAACATCCATGGCTCCATGGATTCCTCTTCCCTTGGGATGAGGTTTCTGCAGGGAGGACATGGACATGGACATGGACATGGACATGGACATGGACATGGACATGGGCAGGGTGGTGGGAGCACCCGTCCCACAGGCGGGCTCAGGGAGACAGGAGCTCACTCAGGGAGCTGCTGTTCCTCCCTCTGGGTTGCCATGGTATTTTCCCAGCGTTCTCCAAGGATACCAGGCTGAGGATGGGAGCTCTGCCATCAGCAGGGCCGTGGGGAGCACAGGGCTGAGCTGCTGGGGGTTGGGCAGTGGAAAAGCCCAAAAGAGTTTTGGAGGGCTGTGATTGAGGGAGCACCTCAAGTCCGTGATCCCAGGGGATCCCGAGCTGCCACCCCCCAGACCCTCCTGCCACCGGATCCGGGAAGGTGTTTTGATGTTCCTGTGTGTTGCCTACAAGGAGACAGGGGCTCCGGGTCTCAGCACGTGTCTGTGTCACAGCTCTGCTGGCTTCACCCATCCTGTCACTGCCATCACTAACCACTCACCCTCATCCCTGCAAGAGCCAATGGGACTCTGCCTCAGGCTTGTCCAGGGCTTTGGAGATCTGGGAAGACAGTGAGGGCTGCCTTGGGTCTCCATGAGAGGAGCTCTGGGTCCCAGCAGTGCCAAAGGGAAGGGGCAAAGCCCAAAGGGTTGGTGGTGGATGAGTCTGGATTGGGATGGTCCCACCACACAGGGATTTCTTACCTGCTCCTTCAGGAATGTGGTGCATAGAGGTGAAATTCGCAGGGAAAGGGTTTTTCCTCTCCTTGGAGAAATCCAGAGGGACCATTCCAGTTTGGGTTCAAGCAGGAGGCAGAGGAGGGAGGAGGGAGCATCATGTGCTGCCTCAGGGCGGCTCTGATGGATCTCCCACAGGGAAGGGATTGACTTGGGGTGTCCCAAGGGCAGCACATGAGGAGATGGGAATTCTCATATGGATTCCAGCCTTAAATTGCCTTTTCCTGGTGAGAAAATATTGGAGAAGGACATAAGAGACACTTAGTTGTTATGGCTTACGCAGCTCTGACTCTGCCAGACCTCCCCATAGTAAATATTTCCTGACACCTGGGGTTGTTCCCAATTGTCCCTGCTCCATGAGGGAGCACAGGCAGGACAGAGGCTGTGGCTGAATCCTCATCCCCCAAACTGCTCCGGACAAACCACAGCTGGAGGCCGAGACTCTCTTGGCTGGGGAAGCACGAGAGGGGGAGCGGCCTCAGCACCTGTAGCATCCCTTGCTCTTCTCCATCACTGCTCCGGGTGGTCACCAGGACACGGCGGGACACATTCCCCAGGGAATAACCACGTGTGCCTCCCAAACCCCTCCACTGAGCCTGCTCTGACAACAGCTCCTGGTGCTGCTCCCACCCACAAACCCCACCTGACTGAGGTGTCCACGCTTCCAGCACAGCTCCAGCCCTTTCTCCCTGTTCCACCTGTGGAAAAGGGATGGAATTTAGAACAAACTGGGGATCCTGTGGCATTTGTAGCCACTGGGAGCCCCTGGCACTGGCAGAGGAGGGCAGGGGGATGGGGAGACCTTGCTCAGGTGAGGTGGCCGTGCCATCCAGGTGGGAAGAGGCCACTCACTCCATCCTGATGGCACAGCCGAGGAGTGGGAGAGCTCAGCAGAGCCCTCAGCAGGGATCCCAGCCAAGTTCCACATGGAGGAGCTGTGGTTATCCCCTCTGGGAAGCACCACCCCACTGCAAGGCCCCAGGAACACCCCCTGACCTTTAGGCACAGCTGATGTTGTCACCGATCACAGGGGGGACATGGGAAAAGTGGGGAATTGTATCGGCTGCTCGGTCTTGTTCTTGCTGTGGGGCATTTTTTCTCATGCATATGTTGTTTCCTTCCTTTCCCTGCCTTTCCCAAATCCCTGCCCTGTCCCTTCCCTCTCTCCCCTCCTCCTCCTCCCTCTCCTCCCAGCCCGTCCAACAGCTCTGTCGCTGTCCAACCCTTCAGGCTTTGGCTGTCGAATCCATGCAATTACAACCGCCCCATTTCCCACACGGACATAACCTCGACCAGCGGGGCCCATCCCGACATTCCCTGACCCCACGACTCCAACTCGGCCACTTCCCAGCTCCCCTCGGCGCCCCGGGGGTCTCCCCATCCCCGGGACGAGCGCCGATGCCACCGTGGTGCCCCTGGCCCCGCGCCCTCCCCGGGTCCCTCGGGATGAGATCCACCCGCCCCTCTCCGTGTGGTGCTGCCCGGACCGGAGCTAACAACATTCTCTCTCATTGCCTCTCTTCCTGCTCTCCATCTGCATGTCCGCGCTGCTCTGTCTAGAACCGCCTCTGGCCTCCGGAGGGTGGGCGAGTTGTGTAAGTGAGCATGTTCCCATTCCATAGCAACTCACCTGTCTTCCCCCCACCCCGCCCCTCCCGGTGTTCCCAGCGCTCCCGGGGCCGGGAACGGGCAGTGGGTCCGCTCTGGGATGTGCGTGTCCCCGTCCCATCCCGGTGTGCCCCCTTAGCATGTCCGTGTCCCTGTGCTGTGGTGTCTGTGCTGCTCCTGCTGCTCCTGCTCCTGCTGCTGCTGTGGTGAGGAAATTCCCTCGGGCTTCCCCTGGGATTTGTGGATCGTGGGGGGAGGGATCCCAGGAAGGGTGAAGGCAAGTCTTGGCGCAGCTCAGCCTCTGGGAGAGACCCCAGGAAGGGTGGGAGAGACCCCAGAAAGTGGGAAAGGACCACAGGAAGGGTGGGAGAGACCCCAGCAAAAGTAGGGAACGACCCCAGCAAGAGAGGGAGAGGCCCCAGGAAGGGTGGGAGAGACCCCAGAAAGTGGGAAAGGACCACAGGAACGGTGGGAAGGACCCAAAAAGGGTAGAGAAGAATCCCAGAAGGTGCGAGGAGAGACTCCAGCAAGATCGGAGATAGACCCCAGGAAAAGTGGGAAAGGATCCCTGCAAGGGCAGGGAAGGACCCCAGCAAGACTGGGAGAGACCCCAGCCAGGGTGGGAAGGACCTCAGCAAGTGGGAAAGGACCACAGGAAGGATGGAAGAGACCTCAGCAAGGGTGGGAAGGACCCCAGCAAGGGGGGACTGAGCCAGCTGTGCCCCCTGTCTGATCCCAGCAGTTCCCATCATTCCATGGATGCACAAGGGTTCCTCCGTGATTTCCCTGTGGTGGGATGTCCCAGTGTCACCCTCGAGCAAAATTCCCGTGGAATGGAGGTGGCAACACCTTGCTCCCCTAAGATCCTGCTCCATCCCAATCCAGGGTCCTGCAGGAGGGGACACCCCAGCCTGGTGACCCACAGGTTCCCAGGGAAGTCACCTGAGGCCACAGCAGGAAAATCAGGATACAGAAAAGAGCTCCAGCTTCACCCAGCAGCTGCCACTGGAGAAGTCCTGCTCCTTGGCCATGATTCCAGCGAGTTCCAGTTGCTTCTGGAGCTGCTGGAATCCCTTCCCCAGCCCGTGGCCGCTGAGCTGGGAGCACTCACCAGGCTGGGACAGGCAGTGAGATCCCAGGATTGGCCATTCCTGCCCATCCCAGGTCCCTTGGGGTGTGTGGGGGCGATCCATGGGACTGGGAGGGCACTGGGGGGTCGGAGGGCTCTCCCGTGGGAATTTCCCCAGCGTGCATGGCCAGCCGTGTGCTCCTGGATGTGCTTCCTCCGTGTTGTCCGTGTGCCCCGTTCTCGTGCCCGTGGAGTTCCATCCGTGTCGCTCCCTCGTGTGCCGCAGCCCCGGAGCCCGCGCGGAGCTCCGGGATGGCTCCTCTTGGATCTTACCTGTCATTCTCTGCCAAGTGCTGAATTCCCGAGGCTGCAGCCCCATCCCGGGGCCCGCTTGGACGGGGCCCATCCCGGGAGAGCAGAAGGGCAGCACAGGATCCCGACACCCGGCAGTGCCCGGGGCTGGGAGGGGATGCCGTGCCACGTTCCCCACGGCTGCTGGATGGCATCCCTGGGGATCAGCTGTGCTCCCCGGGGGGAGCAGAGGGGTGGGATGCTCGAAGCCCCTGTCCCACTTCAGTTCTGGGGAGCACCTGTGGGTCTGGAGCACGGCTCTGCTCCCCAGTCCAGGCTCGGTGCAGCAGTGGGGGGCTCATCCCATCCCATCCGCCCATGTCCTCATTCCTGCAGTCCTGTCACTGCTGTCACGGAGCGTCTGCGTGTCCAGGGGGGCCCGTCCCCCGTGTTGGTGCTGTGGGAGCTCATCCCACAGCTCATCCCTGGCTGCCAGGAGCAGGACAGGTGGAGTTCAGCCGTGTCCTGCCCCCACTCCGGTCCCAGAGGATTTGGGGTGGTGGCAGGGTCGGTGTCCCAAAGAGTGGCCATGCCGGCCCCATCCCGTGTCACCCGTGGGACCGTCCCTGCTGCTGCTGCTGCTGCGTGTGGGAAAGTTTTGGGAATTGTTTTATCCATGCCTGGCTCCAGCATGAGCCAGCAACAGGGCAGGGTTAGGAGGAAGGATCAGGGTTAGCATTAGGATTGGGATCAGGGTCAGAGGTAAGATCAGGGCTCGGGTTAAGCTTAGGGTCAGGGTTAAGGTTGGGTCAGGGTCAGGGTTAGGGTCTGAATCAGAATCAGGGTTGAGATTAGGATCAGGGTTAGGGTTAAATTTAGAGTCAAGGGACAGGTTTAGGATTAGGGCCACTGTCATGGTCAGGGTTAGGATCAGAGTAACAGTTAAGTTTAGTGTTAGATTTAAGGTTAGGCTCAGGATTAGGTTTAGGATCAGGATTAGGGTTAAATTTAGGGTCAAGTTTTGGATTAAGGTCAGGATTATGGTCAAATGCAATGTTAGGGTTAGGATCAGGTTTAGATTTAGGGTCAAAGTTAGAATAAGGCTTATGGTTAAATTTAAGATCAGGTTAGGGTCAGGGTTAAGTTTAGGATAAGGGTTAGGTTTATGGTTAGGGTTAAGGTTAGGGGTGGGCTTACCTGCTGTCTTGATCCAGTAGGCTCCGTGGTGCCCCTGGATGTGGGATCCCTGCTGGCTTTCACTGGTCCCTGCTCAGCTTTAAACTCATCCTTAGCCTGGGGTTTTGTGTTTAATCCCTGTCAGGACAAGCTGCTCCAAACCTGGAGTACTTTAGGGAGCAGGATCAAAGACACTTAGTGCCAAAGCAGGTCCAGACACCCTCGGATCCCCAGGCTCAGGTTTTGGCTGTCGGTGACGTCCCCAAGGCTGGGTCTGAAGGAGAACAATGACACAGCTCAACTGTCCCCTCCGAACTGTCCCCTCCGTGTCTGGCCCAAAGATGTGCCTGCAGCTCCTCCAAGGCCACCAAGACACAGGAAAAGTCCCACATCCTTCTTTTGTGGGCTGTTCTGGGACTTAGACCTTTCTTAGTGCAGGAGAAGGAGGGGCAGGCTTTTCTGATCCCTGGATCCTGCTAGAGTCTTTGGGATGGTGTGGTGCAAGGAAAGTTGGAGGAAGGTCCATAGGAAGGTCTATCAGCCCAAGCACTCATTCCATAACCCTCATGGAGGGCTCTGCCATGGGACAGCTCCAGCCACAAGGAATCATGGAATGGCTTGGTTTGGAAGGGATCCAGTGGTCGTGGAATGTATGGAATAGGAACGCCCTGGACTATGGGCTCTGCACGTCGTTACTGGTGATGGTGTTAATTGACCACAGATCCGTGTGGATCCTCCACCACCAGAGCTCACAGACCCACAGGATGGTGGAGGAGAGAATTTCTCATGCCAAGCTCAGCTTGGACATGATCATGGCACTGAGCTCCATGTTGGAGCCTTTGAGAATTCCCACCCCTCAGCTCAGCCTGGATGTGGACACAGCACCACACTCTGTGTCAGAGCCTTTGGGAACCCCTGTCTCCAGGCTCAGCCTGGGTGTAGTCATGGCGAGCTCCACATCGGAGTCTTTGGGAATTCCTGTTCCTAAGCTCAGCCTGGCTGTGTCACAGGTAGCACCGAGCTCCATGTGGGAGCCTTTGGAAGCACTGCTGGGAATCACAGGAGCCATCTAGTGCCTCACTCCTTGTTAGCAAGAGTTGTCACCCAGGAGATGAGTCCTCCAGGCAGGTCTGAGGCTTTTGAACAGCAGCATGGAAGCCTTGCCAAGGAACAGGGAAGCATTTCCCTCGGGAGCGCTCAGAGCACGGTACCCCCAGTGCCGAGCCTGCCCTCGCCTCTGGAACTCTTGGAGAAGCTCAGACTGAGATGAGGAGTTCAAAGGAAGATTCTTCATCCGTTAATGACTCATTGGAGCGATCTGCTCCTTAACACCTCCAGTAGCAGCATTCCCAGAAGGCCTAATTATCCCTCCTGCAAGCACGTAATCCCTTCTTCTTCGGATGGAACTGCCCTCTCCATCAGCCGGTGTTTCTCTGCTTGTGATCTGCTCCCTGTGAGACCTGAGCTCCCTCTCTGTGGTTATGCTGCCTTTGCAGAGGCTCCTTTTCCTGGCTGCTCCAAAGGAGCGATCCCAGGAATGATCCGCTGCTGCCAAGCTCGGGAGGTGCCAGAACCAGGATTCACACACTCAGAGACCAGCTGAAGGAGCTGCCACATCCTAGCTCGTGGAGGAACCTGGAGCAAGAGCAATGCCACCCCTTTGGTGCTGCTGGCTTTCTGAGGGCCTGGGAAGGACACCAGCCCTCCTCTGTGCCAGGGAGGCAAGGAAATGGGAATTCCAGGGAATGTGCCTCAGCCTATGGACCTGCAGTAGTGTTCAGCTCATCTCCTCGGAGCCATTGGAGCTCATTAATGTCCCCCTAAACGAGGATCTGGCAGCAGGCGGATGCCACAGACTGTAGTCTCAGACTCCTGTTGTCACCAGTAGGATTCCAGAGTGTCCCTCTGCTCCAGGAGGGACCTGAGATGGGAGGCAGAAGGTGGGGCTGGAAGGAAACCGAGGCCCCACACTGCACAGGGATGCAGGAATTCTGTGGGTTAGTTCAGGGGACGAGTGAAGTGCCAGTGTTTGATCTAGACAGGATAGGATAGGATAGGTTGGGTTGGGGTGAGTTGGAAGGGACCTCAAAGCAACCCACCCAGTGCCACCTGTGCCATGGGCAGGGAACACCTCCCACTCGCCCAGGTTCCTCCAAGCCCTGTCCAACCTGACCTTGGACACTTCCAGAGATCCAGAGGCAGCAACAGCTTCTCTGCCCAACCTGGGCCAAGGCCTGCCCACCCTCCCAGCCAGCAATTCCTTCCCAATAACCCATCTATCCCTGCCCTCTGGCACTGGGAAGCCATTCCCCCTTGTCCTGGCATTCCATGCCTTGTTCCAAGTGCCTCTGGAGCTCTTCTGGAGCCCCTTCAGGCCCTGCCAGGGGCTCTCAGCTGTCCCTGGACCCTTCTCTGCTCCAGCTGAGTCCCCCCAGCTCTCCCAGCGTGGCTCCAGAGCAGAGGGGCTCATAGGTCTCACAGCTCACAGGATTCATCCTCTGACATCCATGTTTTAGATGTTTCCTCTCACATTTCCAGGGTACGTGTTTATGTCAGGGATGTGATGGCAGAAGGAGATGATGGCAGAGGGACAACCTGTGGGGGAAAGGGAGGCTTGTCCCTGTCACACACTCTCAGAGCCGAGTGCTTGGGGGCCCCTCTCCACACCGGTGCCCCCCATGGCACAGAGGCATCATCTGGGGGGGTGCAACACGGCACAGTGCCAGGGGACACCAGCCCGGCCACCAGTGACCACCCCGGGTGACCATCACCCTGCCACCTCCATCCGGGGGCTGCCCTGAGGGTCCTCCCATCCCGGGGGAGATGCGGGAAGGTTCCTCCTGTCCCAGGAAAGGCTCTGCCCCGTGCTGGGCAGCCCTGGTTTGCTCCCAGTCCATGTGGGACTGGGATCAGTGAGGGGGGACGGGAGTCCCTGTCAGGGTGAGGTGCAGGGTCTCCGTCCCCAGCGCTGGGAGCCCCCCGGGGGTCTCGGGGCGTGCAGAGCCAGATTTTTAGGGCAGGTTTGGCCGGGAATCTCAATCCTGGAGGTGTTGGTGGAACATCCTGTGGCTCCCCCGGCCCAGCCCGGGCAGGATGTCCTGGCTGAGCGCTCCGAGCCGTGTCCCCGCGCTGTGACCCCCTCCCAGCCCTCCAGCAGCCCCCTCCCCGTGTGCTGTGTATGTGCCCCCGTGCCCGGACCTGGCCTCACCCCTGCCCTCTGCTCTCTCTCCTCTCTCTCTCTCTCTCTCTCTCTCTCTCTCGCTGTTCCGCTCTCTCCGCAGACTTTTCAGTAGTTTAGGAGAACTCAGCACCATTTCCCAGCGGAGCTCCGGGACCACCTACACAGTCCGACCTGGCAGTCGCTACCCCGTCACCCGCCGCACCCCCAGCCCCGTGAAGCCGGCTCTGGACCGGACAGAGCCCCTCAGCACCGTCCGGCCCTACGGCCTGACCCCCCCCACCATCCTCAAATCTTCCAGCCTCTCCATCCCCCACGAGCCCAAGGAGGTGCGTTTCGTGGTGCGGAGCGTGAGCGCCCGGAGCCGCTCCCCGTCCCCGTCCCCGTCGCCGGGGCCGCCCCTGCACACCCTGCACCCGCCGCGGCCCTTCATGCAGAAACCCCTCCACCTGTGGAACAAGTACGACGTCGGGGACTGGCTGGAAAGCATCAACCTGGTGGAGCACCGCGACAAGTTCGAGGACCATGAGATCGAGGGCACTCACCTGCCCGCCCTCACCAAGGAGGACTTCGTGGAGTTGGGGGTGACCCGTGTGGGGCACCGGATGAACATTGAGCGGGCGCTCAAGCAGCTGGTGGACAGCTGACCGTCCCCGGCAGCACCGGCCTCGCCGGAGCCGCCGTGGGAAGGGGGGGCATTTCTACCAGGCCAATAAAACCCACTTGGATTCTCTTTCTACTCTGAGCACTGCACTGAGGGCGCGGAGCCGAGAGGCTCCCGCTCGCTCCCGCCCCGCCCCGGCGCGCCCGGCCCCGCGACGCCTCCGGACAAGGAATGTTGCATGAAATACATCCTCGTTTCTGTTCTCCCAGAGAGTCTGGCCTGTATATCGCTTGATGTGCCCTTCCCGGGGCGTCGCGGGGCCGCAGGGGCACAGGCGCCGGGCCGTGGTGGCAGCGGGCAGGGCCGGCGGTGCAGTGGGAGCCCCCGGCCAGCCCAGGGGCGGCCACGGGGACAGGCAGGGATGTGCCACGGTGGCACCTCGGGCAGGGCGGGGTGGCCCACGGCGTGGAGCCCCCCGAGCTGCCCGAGGCGCCGGCGGTGGGAAGAGCAGGCAGGAGGTCAGCGTGGTGGCCCTGACCCCGCACGGGGTGGCCCTGCCAGGGCCGGAGGTGGCCGAGCTGGGTTGTCCCGACAGTGCTCGGAGAGGAAGGGCTGGAGCGAGGAAGGGCTCCGTGGAAGGGCAATGCCAGCGGTGCCAGCCAGACGTGCGCCCTCCCGCCGTGCCGGGCCGTGCCGAGCCGAGCCGAAGAGCCATCCCACCCCGAGAGAGACCAGCCTGGACTCTGTGCTGCCGCTCCCGGGTGAGAGGGACCGAAACCGCATGGATCGAAGCATGTTTGGGGCTGTCGGCGGGAGGCCGGGGTGGGGGGAACCCGCAGCAAATGCTTTGCCAACGTTCAAGGGGGGCGGGGGGAGGGAGATGTTTTATTTCCTCTTGGTTTGGGGTCTTGTTTCCAAGGGGGATGCGTTGATGGGTAATATATAATCTCCGTGCATTTATATAGAGAGCAGCTGATGAGCTACACGAGATGATTCTGAGCTACAGGATCCCCCCCCCACTCCGTCCTGGTCCATCCTTATTTTGCATCTTTTTAATCAGCTATATATTTGAAAAGAGAGAACAAATATCTATATATCTATATCTATAGCTATAGCCACCTGATTTTGTTATAATTTTCCTAAATCTCTATATCTCTAGACTTGAGGAGATGCTGGCGAGGCGGTGCCCGAGCCCCTCCCGGGACGCCCATGGCTCATGGGAATTTTTAGCTGACTGACTGAATGAATGTTAAAGTCTTTTTAAACAAAAAAAAACCCGAAAAAAAAAAACCCAACAGCTCCTTTCAGACACTCTGGATTTTAAAGATTTAGAAACACAAAACAAAAAAAAACTTGGGTTTTTTGGGACACACCGAGTCTTCCAGGCAGAGGGCATGGAGCTGGCGCCTCCCGCTCCCGGGGAACATCTCTGATGGCACCGCCGGCTTGGCCGTGGTTGGGCTCCCTGGGATGGCTCCTCGGGAGTGGGAGGAGGCCGGTGTGGGAGTCTGGGGGCTCGTGGTGGCCGAGGCGGGGCTGGAGTGAGCCGGACCAGCCTTGGCGCTGGAGGAGGTGGAATTCCCGTCCCCCGTCCCGGTGCCCTACGTGCCCCCTGCTCATCGCACCGTGCCCCGGCTCGGGATGGGCAGGGCTTGCCCGGCTGGCCGGGAGGGGACGGCGCGGTGACTGCACGGTGACCGGTGTTCCCAAAAAGCCGAGTCCCCCACGAAGGCATTAACTCTTCTGGTGCTAGAGGGAAGGACAAGGAGGTTCCTTCTGACCCTCAACCATCTCCGAACCTTTACAACCTTCAGCCAGGGAAAAGGTCCCGGCTCAGGGTGGGAGCAACAGCTCCTCCAGGGCACTGGGACCTCCCTGGGATGGACCCTGCCCTGTGCTGAGCACCGGGACCTCCCTGGGATGGACCCTGCCCTGTGCTGAGC
>JAWMRC010000039.1:450641-463178 GCA_035584755.1 Thripadectes ignobilis | reverse complement strand
GGGGGGCTGCGTGGTCTGGGAAGGCGAGGGGAGTCCCATGGGGTTGAGGGGACCGGGGGTCGGGGGGTTTGTCATGAGAGCAGGGAGTGTGGTGGGGCAGGGACAGAGCCAGAGGGGAGTGGCTGTGGGGCTGAGCAGAGGGGCTTGGGGGAGCCAGGATTGGGGGGAGCAGAGGTTGGGGGTGGAGACACAGACCCCCCCGGCCCCTCTGACCTCTGCTCCCCCTCCAGATGATGGCACTGGGCGTCGTGCCCATGTGCTCCTACCAGTCGGAGCGGATGTTCAACACCACCCGCATCCCGGGCAAGGAGACGGGTACGGGGGGCACCCATCCTGGGAGTGGCCCATCCGGAGGGGGCCCATCCCGTAGGGCAGCCGTGACCGTCCGTGCCATCCCGTGCCCCCCCAGACACGCTGCTGCACCTGCCGGACAGCAAACACCTGGCCGTGTACCACAAGGGCCGCTACTACAAGGTGTGGCTTTACTACGGGGGGCAGATCCTCCCCCCCGCCGACCTGGAGCTGCAGTTCCAGCGCATCCTGGACGACCCCTCGGCCCCCCAGCCCGGAGAGGAGCGGCTGGCAGCGCTCACCGCCGGGGAGAGGTGCACGGCGGGCACCGCGGTGGGCACGGCGGGCACCCGGGAACACTGGGAGCAGTGGGGGCAACGGGAATGCTGCGGATGCTGGGCATACTGGGGATGCTGGGCATAATGGGCACGCTGTGCAGCTGGGAACAGTGGAGACAACGGGCATACTGGGATTGTTGGGCATACTGGGGGTGCTGGGCACAACGGGAATGCTGGACACCTGAGAAAAAAGGGAACGCTGGATACCCAGGAACACTGGGTGCATTGGGCACACTGGACATACTAAGCATGCTGGGAGTACTGGGCACACTGGGCACATCAGGTACTCTGGGAATGCTGGGCACATTGGGGACATTTGGATCACTGGGCACTCTGGAGACACTGGGAACACCAGGCACGCTGGGCATACTGGGAACACTGGGCACACCGGGCAGAATGGGATCACTGAAGGCACTGGGAACACCTGGTGTACTGGAAATGCGGGACACATCAGTCACACTGGGGACACGGGGCACATGAGGCACTCTGGGAATGCTGGGCACACTGGAATCACTGGGCACACCGGGTCAATGGGGAGTCCTGCATCTCATCCTTGTCCCCATCCCTGTTCCCATCCCTCTCCCTGCTCTGTCCCCAGTCCCACAGTGGACACCCTGTGGGTGCTGCCCGGGGTGCTGGCGGTGGGCACAGGGACACAGAACATGCCCTGGGGTCACCCATGGGTGGGGGGCTCAGGCAGGTCAGGACAGGGGGGTATCAGACTTGGGGGGCTCTGTGGGATGGAGGAACGTCACC
Source organism: Thripadectes ignobilis (assembly GCA_035584755.1). Classification (NCBI taxonomy): domain Eukaryota; kingdom Metazoa; phylum Chordata; class Aves; order Passeriformes; family Furnariidae; genus Thripadectes; species Thripadectes ignobilis. Next base: position 461,793 of record JAWMRC010000039.1, on the reverse strand, counting down.
CACCTCACCCTCCCGCGGCTCCCAGCACCGGACCCTGGGGCCACCCGTGCGTGGGGGCCCCGTGTGGGCAGTGCAGGGCCCCGGGGTGTGGGTGTCCCCACCCTGACCGGGGGTCCCGCAGGGTGCCCTGGGCCGAGGCGCGCACCCGGTTCTTCAGCCGCGGCCCCAACAAGACGTCTCTGGACGCCATCGAGCGAGCAGCCTTCTTCCTCACGCTGGACGAGGAGGAGCACGGCCAGGAGCCGGGCACCCCGGGCTGCATGGACGCCTACGCCAAGTCCCTGCTGCACGGCCGCTGCTACGACCGGTGGGCACCCCAAAAAAACCCCAGCTCCCCCAGATCTTCAGCCAGCAGCCCCAGACCCCCCAGCACTCCCAGACCCCCCATGTCCATTGCTGCCCAAGTCCCTGCTCCACGGCTGCTGCTACGGCTGGTGGGCATCCAAAACCTCCCCACCACCCCTGAAACTCCCTACAGCACCCCCAGATCTCCACCCAGCAGCCCCAGAACCCCACCCAGCCCAAGTCCCTGCTGTGCAATTACTGCTACTATTGGTGGGCACCCCAGAACCCCCCAGCACTCCCAAACCTTCCCCAGCACCCACAGATCCCCACCCAATAATCCCAGACCCCTCTGCACACCCAGACCCCCACCCAGTCCCAGTCCCTGCTGTTCAATCACTGCTACAAATGGCGGGCACCCCAAACCTCCCCCAGTCCCCCAGTGCCCAAGTCCCTGCTCCACGGCTGCTGCTATGGCTGGTGGGCACCCCCAAATCTCCCACAGCACCCACAGCCATCCCAGTACCCACAAACATCCCATGCCCATCAGTGCCCAAGTCCCTGCCCCACGGCTGCCGCTACAGCTGGTGAGCACCCTAAAAACCCCGGGATAAACCCCCCCCCCAAACCCTCAGCACCCCCAGCACCCTTAGACCCCACCCAGTCCGTGTCCCTGCTACAGGGCTGCTGCTAAGACCCGTGAGCACCCCAGAACCCCCCGGATACCACCCCCAAACCCCCAGGACCCCACCCCGCACCCTCCAACACCCCCAGATTCCCACCCAGCCCAACTCCTGCTGCACAGCCAGTGCTCTGACCCGTGGACACCCCAAAACCCCCGGGAACCCTTCCCAGCACCCCCATCCAACAGTCTCAGAACTACCAGACCCCCACTTAGCAGCCCCAGCACCCCCAAATTCCCACACAGACTCCCAGCACCCGAGTCCCTGCTGCATGGCCACTGCTACGACCGGTGGGCACCCCGAGACCCCTTGAACCCTAACCATCACCCCCAGACCCTCTGCTACCCTGAGACCCTCCCCCAAACGCCCCACCTGCCCCAGGTCCCCTTGCCCTCATCCCCCACTGGTGCCCCCTACCCTCCCAATGCCCCCCGTGCCCCCCCGAGTCCTCCCTCACTGCCCTCCCCAGCTGGTTCGACAAGTCCTTCACGCTGGTGGTCTACAAGAACGGGAAGGTGGGGGCCAACGCCGAGCACTCCTGGGCTGATGCACCCATTGTCGGGCACCTCTGGGAGGTAACGGGGGGCTGGGGGGACCCCCAGGGTGGGCATTTCCATGGGGCATCCCCTGGGTAGGCATCTCCATGAGGGACCCCCGGGGTGGGCAGCCCCCCCAGCTGGGCACACCTAGTTGGGGACCCCTATGGGGCACCCAGGGACTCGGGACCCCCATAGGTGCCCCTTTTGGGAAACCCCAGACTGGGGACTTTCAGTAGACACCCACAGTTGCGGACCCACAGCTGGGGACTCCTATGGGGCACCCCAAGGTTGGGAGACCCCCACTGGACACCCCCAGTTGGGCATCTCCAGTTGGGGACCCCCAATGGGCACCCCCAAAACTTAACACCCCGGTCCTGAGCATGGGAGGGGCAGGTGGAGGGTGGGTTGGGGGTGGATGGGGTGATTCTGGAGGGGTTCGGGGTACCAGGGGGCTCAAGAATTTGGGGGTCAGGATGTTTAGGGAGACTGGAGTTTTGGGGGTCTTGGGATGCTGGGAGGGAGACTTAGGATACCATGGAATTGGAGATCTGGACGGCCATGCAACTAGGGGGTCGGAGGGCTAGGGGGTTTTAGGATTCAGGGGCTGGGGAACTGGAATTGGGGTTTGGGGGTCTCAGGAGGTCGGGGCTCTGGGGTTTGGGGGGGCCAGGTGTTGGTGCCCCCCCTCATGGCCACTGTCCCCTCCAGTTCATGCTGGCCACAGACAAGTTCCAGCTGGGGTACACGGAGGGGGGACACTGCAAGGGGGACCCCAATCGCCAGCTGGCCCCACCCCAGCGCCTGCAGTGGGACATCCCCCCCGAGGTGCGTGACCCCAAATGGGGCGGGGGGGCACGTGGGGTGTGGGTGCAGGTGCTGGTGCCAGTGTGAGTGCCAGTGATGGTGTGTGTGCCACACTGTGTGCAGGTGTGTGTGCCATGCCATGCCGTGTGTAGGGGTGTGTGCCATGCCATGTGCAGCTGTGTGTGCCATGCTGTGTGCAGGTGTGTGTGCCATGCCGTGTGCCATGCTGTGTGCCATGCCAATCCATGTGCAGGTGTGTGTGCCATGCCATGTGCAGGTGTGTGTGCCGTGCCGTGTGCAGGTGTGTGTGCCATGCCATTCCATGCTGTGTGCAGGTGTGTGTGCCATGCCATGTGCAGGTGTGTGTGCCGTGCCGTGTGCAGGTGTGTGTGCCATGCCATTCCATGCTGTGTGCAGGTGTGTGTGCCATGCCATGTGCAGGTGTGTGTGCCATGCTGTGTGCAGGTGTGTGTACCACGCCATGCCATGCCATGCCACGCCACGCCACACCATGCCATGCCATGCCATGCCATGCCATGCCACGCCACGTGATGCTGCCCCTCCAGGGCATCGCGGCCATCGAGGGCTCCCTGCGTGTGGCCCGGGCCTTGGCTGATGATGTGGATTTCTGCTGCTTCCCATTCACCACCTTTGGGAAGGGGCTGATCAAGCGCTGCCGGACCAGCCCCGACGCCTTCATCCAGATCTCCCTGCAGCTCGCCCACTTCCGAGTGAGTCAGGGAGAGATGGGAATGGGGATGGATGGGAATGGCAGCGGATGGGTGGCTTGGGATGGGAAAAGGGATAGAGTGGAGGTGGAGTTGGAGGTGGAATGTGAATGGGACAGGGATGAGATGAAGTGGGATGGGAATGGAGGTGGAGAGGAATGGGTGGGAATGGACTTAGGGGCAGGATGGGATGGGATGGGGATAAGGATGGAGACAGGGATGCAGATGGGGATGGATACAGGGTTTCAGATGGGGATGGCATGAGCATGGGACAGGAATGGGCTTGTGCATAAGGTGGGATCAAGTGGAATGCAGATATAGTGAGGATGGGGCGAGCGACAGGATGAGGGTGGGATGTGAATGGAGCCAGGGCCAGCCCCATCACCCCCCAATCCATCCTTCCCACAGGACAAGGGCTCCTTCTGCCTGACGTACGAGGCTTCCATGACGCGGCTGTTCCGCGAGGGCCGCACGGAGACGGTTCGGTCCTGCACGGCCGAGGCCACGGCCTTCGTGCGCAGCATGGCCGACCCCCAGCACAGCGTGAGCCCCCCTGAATGTCCCCATCCATTCCTTCTGGAGGGCCTCAACCCTCGTGGGGGTGCCCATCAGTCCTGGAGGGCCCCATCCCACCTGGGGGTCCCTGTCCCTCCTGGTAGTTCTTGTCCCTCTTGGAGGTCTACACCTCTGGCAGATGGTTCTCTTCATTGGGAATGACCCTGTCCCAGCTCTTGGGGAGGTCCCCATTCCTCTTGAGGAACTTCAGCTCTGGGAGACAACCCTGTTTCTTGGGCACATCCCTGTTCCTGCAGCATGTGCCTGCCTCTGGAGCAGATCCATGTCCCCCTGGAGCAGATCCCTATCCCCCTGGAGCAGGTCCCTGTCCCCATGGAGCGGGTCCCTGTCACCCTGGAGCTCCCACCCCTCAGGGATACCCCTCTCCCCGGAGGTCCCCTGGCCCTCTTGGCACCGTCCCCCTCCCCGGGCAGGACGGGAGCCCTTGTCCCGAGGGAGCCCTGGGGTGCGGGTTGGGGTGTGGGTCGGGGTGCAGGTCAGGGTGCCAGGTGGGGCTCATCCCCCCGCCCCCTCCGCAGCGCTCGGAGCGGCAGAAGCTGTTCAAGGTGGCGGCCGAGAAGCACCAGCAGCTTTATCGCCTGGCCATGACCGGCTCCGGCATCGACCGGCACCTCTTCTGCCTCTACCTGATGTCGCGGTACCTGGGCACCCAGAGCCCCTTCCTGGCCAGGGTCAGCGGGGGAGGCGTGGGGAGGGGGGGAACAGGGGACACGGGGTGGGCACAGGAGGTCACAGCGCGTGGGGACACGGGTGAAGACATGTAGAGGCATGGGAGATGAGCGTGGGACACGGAGTGGGCACAGAGAAGACACGGGAGGACACGGGGAGGACATGGGAGGGTGGGCAGGGGGGGACAGAGGGCACGGAGGGTGCACGGAGGGAGCAGGACACGGGGACACAGGGGGCATGGAGGAATGACACGCAGGGGAGCACAGGAGGGACACGGGAGGGCTGAGGGGGAGCCATCCCCACACCCATACATGTCACCACACCACTCTGGGGGTGCCCCACTCGGGGCCCCAAGGTGCAGTCCCTGCGGTGCAGTGAGGTGCCCTGGGATGCCATAGAGTGCCCTGGGGCGCAGCAGGGTGCAGTGGGATGCCATAGGGTGCTCTGGGGTGCCCTGGGGTACAGTGGGGCTGGGTGGGGTGCCCCGGGGTGCCCTGGGGTGCAGTGGGATGCCATGGGGTGCTCTGGGGTGCGCTGGGGTACGGTGGGGTGCCCCGCGGTGCCTTGGGGTGCAGTGGGATGCCATGGGGTGCACTGGGGTACAGTGGGGCACGGTGGAGTGCCCTGGAGTGCCCTGGGGTGGAGCAGAGTGCAGTTGGATGCCATGGGGTGCTCTGGGGTGCACTGGGGTACAGTGGGGCAGGGTGTGGTGCCCCGGGTGCCCTGGGGTACAGTGGGATGCCATGGGGTGGTCTGGGGTGCAGTGGGGCAGGGTGGGGTGCCCCGGGGTGCAGCGAGTGGCCCCGCAGGTGCTGTCGGAGCCGTGGCGTCTCTCCACCAGCCAGACCCCGCAGCAGCAGCTCAAGATGTTCGACCTCAATAAGCACCCCGACCACGTCTCCAGCGGCGGCGGATTCGGCCCCGTGAGCACCGGGGAGGGGGCTCTGGGGGGCACGGGGGGCTCTGGGGCCGGCGGGACGCGGGGGGTGGGAGCACATGGGGGGCTGTGGGGGTCTGTAGTACTACCCGCCCATGCCTCTGGAGGGGTTGAGTGCCCCACACCAGGAGCCCCCAGCCCAATATAGGCACCCCAAGCCAGCGCCCCCAGCCCCACGTGGGTGCCCCGGGTGGGTGCCTCCAGCCCCACAGCCCAGATGGGCAGCCACAGCAGGTGCCTCGAGCCCCAGGTGGGTTCCCCCATCCCCATAACCACGCAGGTGCCCCACACCAGCTGCCCCATTCCCACAGTGAGGTGGGTGCCCCATACTAAGTGCCCCCAGCCCCACATGGGTGCCCCAGGTGAGTGCCCCACAGCCCAGGTGAGTGCCCTAGGTGGCTACCAGGTGCCCCCAGGTGCCCCATAGCCCCTCACCTCCCCCCTGCAGGTGGCAGACGATGGCTATGGGGTCTCCTACATCATCGCCGGGGAGAACCTCATCACCTTCCACGTGTCCAGCAAGTTCTCCAGCCCCGAGACGGTGAGCAAGGGGGCCCGGGGGAATCGGGGGGGATTGGAGGGCTGTGGGGTCACCTGTAGGTCTAGGGCAGTGCTCTGACCCTGGCCTCGACCCTACTGCATCCTGACATCCCTCCTGTGGGACCCCCAGCCCAAACGGGTGCAGGACCTGCTGGGGGTCCCACAGCACAGGGGGTGCCCCAGGTTGGGTTAGGGGGCTTTGGGTCCTGCTCGAGGGTGTCCAGGCTCTACTCTTGGGGGTCGGGTCCCACTCTGGGGTTGCCAGGTCCCTCTTGGGTCCGCACACAGGACTTCCCGAGGGTCACAGGAATGCAGGGAATGCCCCCAAAGCAGAGTGGGAGGTGCCGGATCTCACTCTGGGAACTGGGTCCTGCTCTGGGGGTTCTGGGGGCTGAGCGGTGCTGGCCGTGCAGGACCTGCCGGGGGTCCCAGGGCACAAGCATGACCCTGTGACATGGTGGGCGAGTTGGGCAAGTCCCGCTCAGGGTGTGTGTGTCCCACTTTTGAGGAGGGGATGTGTCATTCTGGGGGTCCGGGTCCCCCTCGAGGACTTCAGGTTCCACTCTGGGGGTCCGGATCCCACTCGGGGCGCCGGGGCCGGGGCTGAGCGGTGCTGCCTGTGCAGGACCTGCTTACACGGGGTACCCGTGGGGCGGGGTGGGGGGTCCGGGTCCCACTCGGGGGGCCGGGGCTGAGCGGTGCTGCCCGCAGGACTCGCAACGCTTCGGCCGGAACATCCGCCAGGCCATGCTGGACATCGCGGGGCTCTTCGACAAACCCCCCCCAGCCGCGGGGAAGTGACCGGCGATCCCCGGCCCGGGGAGGCCGCGGGGCTTTGGGGGGGCCGGGACGCCGCTGCTCTCTATCTGCTCCCAATAAAGGCTGTTGGTGTGACCCCCACCTGTGCCGTGGGGCTGGGACCCCCGCGCCGGACAGGGACCACCCCCGGGGTGTATCCATAGGGTGCTGGGGGCTGTATCCATGGGCTGCCAGGGGTGTATCCATAGGGTGCTGGGGGCTGTATCCATGGGGTGCCAGGGGTGCATCCATGAGGTTCTGGGGGCTGCATTCTTGGAGTGCTGGGAGTGCAGCCATAGGGTGCCAGGGGTGTATCCGTGAGGTGTTGGGGGCTTCATCCTTGGAGTGATGGGACTGCAGCCATGGAGTGCCAGGGGTGTATCCATGGGGTGCTGGGGGCTGCATCCCCGGGATGCCGGGGCTGTATCCGTGGGATCTCCACGGGAGGGGCCCGGTGGGCACCGATCGGGGGCACAGCGGGAGCATCAAAAGCGCCATGGCTGGGGCGATGAGGCGGCGCCCGGTGATCCATGCCCATCCCCGGGCACTCGTGCCCATCCCCGGCAGCCGCACCGTCGGGGCTCCGCCTGCGTGGCGGTGACGGGGGAGGCAGCGGGGCACGGCGGCAGGCACGGGCACTGCGCAGAGCCCCTCGGCCGTGTCCGGGATGGGGGTCGCCTCGCCCCGGGTGGCTCCGGGCTGGCACCGTCCCCCCGCTCTGCCGCCACCACCCGCACCCGCCCGGCGCCGCCGGCCCGGAGCACCGGCGGGCGAGGGGCCAGGCCGGGGGCAGGGGTGGGGACCCCCCCGGGACAGGGGACACAGGGACAGGGAACCCCCCTGCGGGCACTCCCCGGCATGGGGGGCGTCCCATGCGGTCACTGTCACCTCCCCTGGCAGCGGGGCTGTGTCCTGCACCTCGACCCTATACTGGGGTGACAGCTTGCACCCCGACCCCATATTGGGGTGACATCCCGCACCACAACCCTGTGCAGGGGTGACACCCTGCACCCCTACCCCATACTGAGGTTGAGTCCTGCCCCATGGCCCAGCTCAGCCCCACGTCCGGGGGTCTCAGAGCTAGGACCTGGACCTTCCTATGTGCCATGGAGACCCCAGGGACACTGCTGGCTGCCAGGTGGGTGCTGCTGCCAGGTGGGTGCTGCTGCCAGCAGCTGGGCCAGGGCCCCAGACTGTGTCCCTCGGTCCGTGTCCCTTGATCTGTCCCTCAGTCGGTATCCGTCGGTCTGTGTCCCTCTGTCCCTCGGTCCCTGTCTATCTGTCTGTGTCCTTTGGTCCGTGTCCATCAGTCTGTGTCCCTTGGTTTGTCCCTCAGTCCATGTCCTTTGGTCCGTGTCCATCGGAGCCACGGCTGCTCCCACTCCCTTATCTGATCCCGCGTGGGCTCCCAGCCCAGCCTGGCCACGGGCCCGGCCACCCGCCGGCACCTCCACCCCCCGCCTTCCCTGCTCAGGGTGGGCAGGGGGCACCCCCTCACCCACCCACTCACCCACATCTGCCCGGGGGTGTCCCCCCAGCACCGCCCTCCCCTCCTGTGTCCATGCCCATTTTGGGGGCTCACACGCAGCTCTGATGATGGCCCAGCACCAAGCCCCCGTTCCTGTGGGTGCACCCCAGATCTCCCTTGGGGTGACCCCCAGAACCTGCTGGGGACCCCCGGGTGCTGCTGGAGGGTCGCAGTGGCCCCGGGGGCCCACGGGGGCTGGGGGTGTCAGAGGATCTGCGGTGCCCACAGCACAGCACAGCCGCTCTGGGGGTCCCTGCCCAGACACCCCAAGAGCAGAGGCAGCACCCTGGGGTGCCGGGGGGCTCCTGGGGGGCTGGGAATGGGGGTCAGGGCTCGGGGGTGACCAGTGCAAGGCCCAGGTGGGTGCCAGCGTCACCTCTGCCTTTGATGTGGTGCCAGCGGGGCCGGCGGCTCCACGAGTGGGTGCTCCCGCCTGGCCCCACCCCTACCCCACACCCGCCGCGGGACCTATAAAGGTGTCGGGGTGCCCGGGTGCTGCTCAGCCGGAGCGTCTGTGTGGCACTGCCCAGGTCGGGGGAGGAGCTGGGGCTGCAGGGAGGGCTGGGGGGGAGTGCTGGGGGTGCTGGGGCTGGGTGGGTGTAGGATTGGGCTGTGCCAGTAGAGGCAGTGGGGTGGTGGGTGCTGGGGAGGGCATTGCTGGTTCTGGGGGTGCTGGGGTGAGTGTTAGAACTGGGGCTGCAGGGAGGCTGCTGGGACTGGGGGTGCTGAGGTGGGTGCTGGGGCTGGCTGTGGGGCTGGGAATGCTGTGGGAGATGATGGATAATGGAGGGGCAGTGGGGCAAGGATTTGGGTGGTGGGTGCCAGGGCACGGGGGTACTCAGACAGAGGGTGCTGGGGTGATGGGTGGGTGCTGGGGCAGAGGGGGGTGCTGAGGGGCAGTGGGGTTGGGGGTGCTGGGGGTGTGAGAGCTGATGGGGCAGTGGGTACTGGGGTGGGTGCTGGGGTGGGGGGTGCTGGGGCAGAGGGTGGGTGCCCAGGCAGCCCTCCATCCCCCTGCAGCCCCCCATTGCTGGAGGGGTGAGGATGGGTCCTGCCACGTTCCTGGGGCTCTGCCTGCTGGGGTGCCTGGTCCTGCACCCCACATTGCCAGGTGAGACCCCCTGCACCCTGAGACATCCCAACTGCACCCTGAGATGTCCCCCACTGCACCCTAACATCCCCTGCTGCATCCTGGGACCCCCCAACTGCACCGTGAGATCCCCTGATGCACCCTGAGACCCCTCAACTCAACCCTGACACCCTGACCCCCAACCCCCATTTCTTTCCCCCTCCTCAGCTCCCCTAAGGGAGCTGAGGATGCCTACTGGGTCCTGGGGGGCTCCCGGTGACATCCCTGTTCCCCTCAGGAGCTCATGCCACCAAATGTCCCCGAGGGTGGCTGTCCTTTGGGGGCCACTGCTATGGCTACTTCGGGCAGGAGCTGAGCTGGAGGAAGGCCGAGGTGGGTGCTGGCTGTGTGGTGGGTGCTGGAGGGTCTCTGGTGCCCCCTGGACCCTCCCAAACCCTGCGGTGCCCCCCAGGCGTGGTGCCAGGCCACCCGCGGGGGGCACCTGGTGTCGCTGCACAGCCCCGAGGAGCACCGGGCGCTCGCCGCCTTCATCGCCCAGCGGCCACGGCGTGAGGAGGATGAGGATGGCGTGTGGATCGGGCTGCACCGGCGGGTGGGTGTCCCACTGGGCCTGCCTGTACACCTGCCTGCACTGCCTGCACCCCTGCCTGCACCACCTGTACCCCTGCCTGCACTGCCTGCACTGTCTGTACCTGCCTGCACTGTCTGTACTGCCTGCACTGTCTGTACCTGCCTGTACTGCCTGCACTGCCTTCACCCACCTGCACTGCCTGTACACAACTGTGCCACCTGTACCTGCCTGCACCGCCTGTACCTGCCTGCACCCACCTGCACTGCCTGTACACAGCTGTGCTGCCTGTACCTGCCTGCACTGCCTATACCTGTCTGCACTGCCTGCGCTGTCTGTGCCTGTGTGCACATACCTGTACCAGTCCACGCCTGCGCTGTCTGCACCTGCCTGCACTTCCACCTGTGCTGTTACGTGTCCCACCTGTCCCCCTTGTCCCCCTGCCCTGTTACAGCGCCAGTCCTGGCTCTGGGCCGACGGGTCCCCACGGCATTACTGGGCCTGGGAGGGGGATGACGGCCCCGGCCCCGTGGGACAGCCCTGCGCCGCCCTGGAGGACTCGTCTGGTGAGGGGGGACCTGGGCTCTGCAGGGTTGGGGGGCTCAGGAGGTTCCTGGCTCTGGGATGGGGGTGATGGTCCAGTGGGACAATCCTGCACTGCGCTGGAGGGCTCAGCTGGTGAGGGGGGATCTGGGGGATCAGAGGGGGTCTGGGAGGGTCAGGGAAGTCTGTGGGGACTGGGGAGTCCAAGTGCTCCTGGGACAGGGAGGGGGACGGGGACGATGGCCCCACGGGACAGCCCTGTGCTGTACTGCAGGGCTCCACTGGTGAGGGGCATCCATAGGGGCAGAAGAGGGGCCAGGGGGACCCAGGGATGTGGGGGGTGGATAGGAGGGAGTCCTGGTCCCCAGCACTGGCTCTGTTGCCCCCGCAGGGTTCATGGCCTGGGAGGGCGAGTCCTGCGTTGAGCGGAAACCCTTCGTCTGCAAATACGCGGTGTAGGGGGGGCAAGGAAGCTGCACCCCCCATGTGCGGACCCCCAACTCCACGGGCTGCCCCCAGCCCTGCCACCCAACCCTCAGACCCCTGCCCCACACCCCAACCCTGCCCTTCAACCCCACATCCTGCCCCATAGCCCCCAGCACACAACCACTGTACCCTACCACTGCACTCCTACCCCCCCTCCTGTCCTGCACCCCAATCCTGCCCCCCAACGCTTGTATCCTGTCCCTCGGCCCCCAGAACACAACCACTGTACCCCAACACTGCACCTCTACCCCACCTCCTGCTCCCCGACCCTTTGTCCTGTCCCCCAAACCCCAGACTACTGTCCCACACCCAAATCCCTGCCCCCCAACCGCACCTCCTGCCCCCTAAACTCCAGAACGCAATCTTTGCATCCCAACCCTG
>JAWMRC010000039.1:430948-441723 GCA_035584755.1 Thripadectes ignobilis | reverse complement strand
TGGACGGGGGGGGCGAGACCGGATCCCGCGCCGGGAGGGGGGAAGGAGGAGGCGGAGGAGGACGAGGAGGAGGAGGAGGAGGCGGGGGAGGAAGGGGCCGGGCCGGCGGGCGGAGGCGGGGAGCCCGCACATGCCCTGCGCCGCCGGCCAGCTCCAGTCTCCTCCTCCGGCAGGCAGCAGGAACCGGGTGGGACCGAGCGCGGGCGGCCCCGGCGGCGCCTCCCCCGCCCCCGGTTCCCACCCGGGCGCCAGAGAGCTGAGCCCCCCGGCCTTTTTTTTTTTTTTTCTCTTTTTTTTTTTTTTTTTTTTCCCCTTTCCCCCCCACCCAACAACACCCGGGCAGACAATAGAAGGCGAGTTCGGGGCTGGGGCGGGGGGCAGGCGGGGGTGCGGAGAGCGCCCCGCGCTCCCCTGGCCCCCTCTCCGCATCCCCGGCCCCCCGGAGCGATGCGATGCGCTGCGCTGCTTCATCCCCACCCTCCTCCCTCCTCCTCCTCCTCCTCCATCCCCGCATCCCCCCCGCATCCCCCCCATCGTTACCGGCCGCTCTCCGCCGCGGCACACAATGGCCGGGCTGCGCCCGCCTCCGCCCGCCGCTCCTTCCCCTCCACCCGCGGTTATAAAGCCGAGACAAACCCACCTCTCCGGGCTGCTAAGGGGGAGGAGGAGGAGGTGGTGGTGGCGGCGGCGGCGGTGGTGGAAGAAGGAGGGAGGAGGTTGGAAGGGAGGGAAGGGGGGGGTTGTGGGGGGGAGCTCTAACCGAGCCGCCGCAGCCCCAGCCCCGCCGCCGGAGCCGCTGGGGGAAGAAGGAGAAGGAGAAGGAGAAGAAGGGAGGAGGAGGAGGAGGGGGAAGGGGGGGCGGGGATGCCCGGCTGGGGGCGGCCGGGCAGCTGCAGCGAGCCGGGCGAGGGCAGCGCGACCTCCCCGCACCGACCCCCGGGGAGCGGCTCCTGCCCGATCCTCCCCCCACCCCTCTCTTTTTCCCCACCGCCGCCCCCTCCTCGCTTTTCCTTTCCTCGGATTTTCCTTTCCTTTCCTCCCCTTCGTACCTACCCCCCCCCTCCGCGCTCCCTCTTTTCTCTCCGCGACCCCTCCTCGAGAACACCCACCCACCCAGCGGGGGGCTGGAGCCCCGCTCCCGGTCCGGAGGGAAGAAAGGAAGGGAAAAGGGGAGAGAGAGCTGGGGGAGAGAGAGAAAGGCGGAAAAAAAAAAAAAGGAAAAAAAAGGAAAAAAAAACCAGAAAAAAATAAATAAGCGGGGGAGAAAAAAAGGGGATAAAGGGGGGATAAAGCGAGGGTGAGGAGGGGATGGAGCGCGGGGGGGGTCCGGCCGAGCCCCGGCACGCACCGGCGGAGCGCGGCGCCCAGCTCCCGCCGCGGCGCGGGACTCACCCGGGCTGGGGAAAAACAAGCGGGCAGCGCTGGAAGCCTGCCCCCGAAATCCAGCTGCGGCACCGGGGAGGAGGGAGGGAAGGCGAGCGGGAAGGAGGGAGGGAGCGAGCGAGGAGGAGGAGAGGGAAGGGAAGGGAAAAAAGGAGGGAGAGGAGAAGGGGGGGGCACACCGGGGCCGCCGAGCCGGGCGCTGCCCCCCGCCCCGAGCCCCAGCGCGGTGCCCCCCGCGGGCGGGCGAGGCGGGCGAGCCGCGGCGGTGGCGGCAGCGGCTTCCTGCCCGCGGGGCCTGCGCGAAACCGGGGGGGGAGGAAAACAATAAAAAAAATAACCTCTCTTCTTTTTATATATATATATATCTCTATCTATATATAAAAAAAAAAATCGGCCGCGGTGGGCGCGACCCCCTCCCCGATGCCGGCGGAGCGCCTTACCGAGCCCGGAGCGGCGGTGGCGGTGGCGGCGGCAGCGGCAGCGGGAGCCCGGGGAGGAACAAAGCGCCTCCTCCAGCCCCGCCGGCGGAGCGGCGCGGCGGCGAATGGCGAGCCCGGGCGGCGGGGCACGGCGCGGCGGGGCACGGCGCGGCGGCGGCGGCGGCTCCCCCGGCGCGGGCACGTACCGGCGGGGCCGCCGCTGTTTTTGGGGGGCGGCGGGGGCTCGGGGCTCGGTGTGCGGGGCCGGGGCGGGGGAGCGGCGGTTGAACGGCGGCCAGCTCTGCAGCGCTGGCCCCGGGCGTGGACGCGCTCCAGTCCCCGCAGAGACGATCGCGCTTTCCCCCGCCTCCATGGCGCTGCGTTCGCTCTTCCAATCAGCCGGGCTGAGCGCGGCCGGGATCCGCCGGGATCTCCCCGCCAGCCCCGCCAGCCCCGCCGCCGCTTTTTCCGCCGGGTTTTTTATTGCTCTTTGCTTTTGCAACACTGTGGTGAGAAGAATAAGAGGAGGAGGAGGAGGAGGAAGGAGAAGAGGAGGGGGCAGGAGGAGGAGGAGGGGGCGGGGGCCAGGGAGCCCCCGTGAGGGACGGGACGGGGGTGCAGCAGCAGCAGGAGGGGCGGGCCTGGGTGCTCGGGGCGCGGCAGGAGAAGGGTCCGCGGGACCCTCGGGGGGCGCTGGGCGGCCCGAGCCCACCGCCCCCCTCCCCACAGCACGGCCATGCTGCGCGCCCTGCGCCCCCCCCGCCGCCTGTGCCAGCGCCCCCCGGGGCACCCCCTGAGCACCCCGCACGGCGCCCCCAAGCCCCCCAAGCCCCCGCAGCTGTACCCGCTGTGGCAGCGGGCGGCCGTGGCGGGGGCCGTGGCGGGGGCGGTGGGCGCGGGGTGGCTGTACCTGCGGGGCGAGAAGGAGCGGCGGCGGCGGCAGCGGCGGCTGCGGGAGCTGCAGGCGCTGGCGCTGGGACAGGGCGACTTCCAGCTGCAGGACACGGCGGGGGCGCCCCGGCGCAGGGCGGACTTCCTGGGCCGCTGGGTGCTGCTGTACTTCGGGTTCACGCACTGCCCCGACGTGTGCCCCGAGCAGCTGGAGCGGCTGTGCAGCGCCGTGCGCCTGCTGGAGGCCGACCCCGCGCTGCCCGCCGTGCAGCCGCTCTTCGTCACGGTGGACCCGGCGCGGGACGACGCGGCGGCGCTGGGCCGCTACCTGGGCGAGTTCCACCCGCGCCTGCTGGGCCTCACCGGCACCCCCGAGCAGGTGCGGGCGGCCGCGGGCGCCTTCCGCGTGTACGTGAGCGCCGGGACCCCCGATGCCGACGGGGACTACGTGGTGGATCACTCGGTGCTCACCTTCCTGCTGGACCCCGACGGGCTGGTCCGGGACTGCTACGGACAATCCCGCACGGCAGAGGAGCTGGCAAAGAGCGTGAGGAAGCACATGGAGACGTACGAACCGCTGCCCCCCGGCTGACTGGGAATAAAGGGTGGGGCACCCCCTGGAATGGCCTGCTGTGGTTTGGGAGGATCCCCTGGAATTGGGTTGCTGTCATTTGGGGGCACCCCCGTTGGGGGAACCCCCAGGAATGGAATTGCTGTGGTTTGGGGGCACCTTCTGGAATGGGGCTGCTGTGGTTTGGGGGTTGGGGAAGGGAGGGAGGGCAGTGACACCCAGCGGTATCACATGGGGAGGGGGAGACACGCTCTGGTCCCCAGGTGTGTCCCCTGGGGAGGGAGGGACCCTCTGATAGTGACCCCCAGTGACCTCAGTCACTTGGGGACTGAGGGGGACCCCTGACAGAGCCCCGTGTGTCTCAGGAGTGTCTCATGGGGAGGGATCCTTGACAGAGACCAAGGATGTCACTTGGGGACTGAGGGACAGACCCCCCTGTGACTCCCAGGTGTGTCCTGTGGGGAGGGAGTGACCCTGGACAGAGCCCAGTGCCCCCCAGGAAAGGTTTTAGGGGGTGCAGAGAAGGTTTTGGGTGGGCAGCAGGCGAAGGGACCCCACCATCCCCCCCAAAGACACATCCTCACACTCATCACAGGCACTCCTGTACAGGGGGGGTGTATTTGGGGTGGGGGTCCCTGAGGGAGGGTGGCTGGAAGCCCTGGAACCTCTCGTGCGCCGGGCGCAGCGTGAGCAGCCGCAGCCGCGCCGTGTCCAGCGCCGCCTCCAGCCCCGCGTCCTGCGCCAGCTCCACCACCGAGTCGTTGGCCTGCCGAGGGGGGCACGGGGGTGGGCGGGGGTCCCACGCACCCGGAGACCCCTGAATCCCCCCCCCCCCGAGTCCTTACCAGCTGCAGTGAGGCCAGCAGGTAGCGGCACACCTCGAACGGGGGCTGCCCGGCCACCAGGCTGGCAAAGGAGCGCCACTGGCCCAGCCCCCCGCAGCCCCCGGCCAGTGCCTGCCCGTACCCACGCACGTCGAACGGGGCCCGGGCCTCCTGTGGGCACAGACGGCATGTCAGGGGGCTGGGGTGGGCACGGAGGGGCTGCCAGTGCCCTGCCCACCCCAGCCCCCTGCCTGCTCCACTGGGTCTCTGCCCACCCCAGCCCCCTGCCCACTGTGGGTGGTCCCTTCTCGCCCCTGATCCCTGCCCACTCTGGGTGGTCCCTCCTTGCCCCTGGTCCCTGCCCACCACTGCCCTCTGTCCCCACTGTCCCACCCGGTGGGTCCCTTCCCTCTCTGGATGGTCCCTGCCCACCCCAATAGGTCTGTGACCCTTGCCCAATCCCAGTCCCTGCCCACCCTGCCCTCCCCAAGGGGTCCCTGTTCCAGCCCTGGTGGTCCTTTCCCACCCCACGGGTCCCTGCCCACCCCAGGGGTTCCCTGCCCTCCTGGGGCTCCGTGCCTGCTCCTGCAGCAGCGGCTCCATCCGCTCCTCCCACCGCCGGATGTGCTGGGACAGCTCCGTCTCCTGTGCAAACTTCTGGGAGCTGGCCATGAACAGCTCCTGGGGGGACAGGGACAGGGCCATGGGGGCACCCCCCAAGCCTCAGGGGGCACTCTGACCCTCCTGAGGGCACCCCCACATCCCCCGTTCCCACAATGGCACCTACCACATTCCTGCACACCAGCTCCTCATATCCCAGTTCAGGAGGATCTGTGGGAAAAGGGGGTTACTGGAGGTAAGGGGACAGTACATAGCCACCTGTGAGGGGGACAGGGGACCCACCAGGGATAGATGGGGTGGGGAATTTGGGGGAGGGTCAGCAGCTCACCCAGCGCTCCTTCTCCCAGGTCCTCTGGTGCCTCAAGCTCCACATCCTCCTGCTCCATGTAATCATCTGCCGGGATGGGGAGATCCCTCAGTGCCCCCTGGGACCCTCTCAGTGCCCCCGAGGACTCCCCAGCTCCCCAGAGGGGGGAATTTGGGCTGTCAGTAGTGTCAGTACCTGCCTCCTGGTTGCAGTCAGCACCACACTCCTCCTCCAGCTGCTCCTGCTCCAGCTCCCACAGTGGCTCCTGGGGAGGGGGGAAACAGCCCTGAGCCCCCACTGAAGACCTCCAGAGCCCCACAAGGGGTGCTGGTGCCCCCTTGCCCCCCAATTTATTCCCCCACTCCACTCACCCCCCGGCCCTGGAGCTTCTTCTGTGCCGCCAGCCGCTCCTTCAGCTGCCGCCAGTACAGCATTTCCAGGTCTGCCAGGATACAGGGATGGGGAACCCGGATTTGGGAAGCACCCCCACCCAGCAGAGCCCTCCCCAGCACACCATGGCTGAGGTGGGGGGCCTTCCTGGGCTCCTCTTACACAGTTTGGGGGAGGCCTTTCCCTGCATCCTGCCCTCACTGCAGGAGAGGGTTCCTTGTGTCCCACATCCCACAGTTTTGAGGTGCCCTTCCCCTGCTGCAGGATCCAGTCCCTTGTCTCCCCGAACTGGGAATTGTGGGAGATTCCACCCTGGGGGCTCTACTTGTGGCACTTGTGCCAAGTTCCCCCCTCACCTGCAAAGGTGGGGCCTTTCCTCCTGGTTTTCCGGCTGTCTGTGATGTTGCTGTCTGGGGGGAGCAGATTAGGAATCACTGGATGGCAAATCCATGGAATCATTGAGGTTGGAAAAGCCCTCTAAGTCCATGGAGTCTCCCCACCACTGCCAAGGCCACCACTGCCCATGTCCCCAAGTGCCACATCCACAGGGCCGTTCAGCCCCTCCTGGTTTTTAAATCCTTCAGGATTCTGATCCCAGCAGGATCCCATGGGAATCACTCACAGGTTGTAGAGAACCATCTCATGAAGTCCTGGAGCTTCCTCGGGCCTCTCCTCTTCCTCTTGCCTCCCACCACGTCGTCCAGGCCATGTGGCACCAGAAAGGGCCTCCCTGGAGGTGACACAGGTGGCACCAAGGGCATGGCGACCTCGAGGGGCCAGGGTGGGGAAGGGGCAAGGGACCCCTCTCCTGGGTCCCTCTGGATGTCATGGGACCTTCCATGAGGATGGGGATGCTGGGGGACATGTGGCCAGGAATGACCTGCTGTGGGGCTGGGAATGACCGACTGCAGGGCCAGGGACACTAAGAGACGTGGGTGGGAATGACCCTCTGTGGACCAGGAAGGACCCACCATGGGAGTGGGAATGACCCTCTGTGGGACTGGGAATGATGCTCCATGGGCTGGGAATGACCCACCGTGGATCAGGAAGCCGAGCCCTGCTGTCCCTGCACCCCAGCCCCCTGGAGCAGCCCCACTTCCCCAGGACCCCTCAAAAAATTACCTTTCCTAAATGGCTTCTCCTCAGAGTCTCCAAAGGGGTCCAGGCTCTGCCATGGATCTGGCACCTCCTGGCACAGGGATAATGATGGAGTGGGCACAGCTTTCCATGGCAGCCCAGGATCCCCTCAGAGTCCTGGGGGCTCACATCCCACCCAGACTCGGGAGCCCCCCAGCTCCAGACCCCCCCTTACCTTGCTGTGGGCTTTGGGGTCCTGGCTGGGGGGTCTCTCCCGCAGGACGTATCCCCGTGTCTGGGAAGTGCTCTGGGACACACACAGAGGGGCAGTGAGGGCTGGCACCTGCAGGGCTGGGGGGTCTGGGGAGGGAATGACGGGGGGTCTGGGTGTCCAGAGGGCTGGGGAAGAAGTGGGGGGGTGGCAGGGAAGGAGCAAAGGGATCTGGGGAATGAGTGAGGGGATTCCAGGGTCTGGGGCCCCAGGGAAGAAACAAGGGGATCCAGGGAAAGACTGAGAGGCTCCAGGAAGGGATAAGGAGCTCCAGGGAAGGAGTGAGTGGCTGTGGGGCTGCGAGGAAGAAACAAGGGGTTCCAGGAATCCAAAGAAGGAACATGAGGCTCTGGGAGTCCAGGGCAGGAGAAAGAGGCTCTAGGGAAGGGAGTAGGGGCTCTGGGGAAGGAATGAGGGGTTCCAGGGCTCTAGGGAAGGAACAAGGGGCTCCAGGGATCCAGGGAAGGAACATGAGGCTCTGAGGCAACAGGGAAGGAGAGAGGGGCTCTGGGGAAGGGGCAAGGGGCCCCAGGGAAGGAGCACAGGGAGACCCCCAAGCCCTTGCCCACACAAACCCTCTGTGCCTCGATGTGTTCTTTCGGGGCCGGAGTCATTTCCATGTCGTCCCCCAGAGCCCCAGGAACATCATTATCATCATCTGGTCCTGCAGCACCTGGCAGGGTGGGAATGGGCAGAGACTGGAAAAGCTTCTGGGACCCTACCCTGGTGCAGCCTGAGGCTGTTTCCCCTTGCCCAGTCCCAGTTCCCTGGAAGCAGAGCCCGAGCCATTCCGGCTCCACCCTCCTATGAAAGAGATGTAGAGGGATGAAATCTTTCCTCACACTCCTCTGCAGCATTCCCAGACAGACACACAGACAAACACCACTCACCTATCTCCTCAGAGAAGCTCAGTGCCCGGATTGGAGCTGCGTCAGTGCTCGGATGCTCCGTGCCAGGGCCAGATCCTGGGGCTCCTGCCAGGACACAGGGACAGGCAACAGCTGACAGTGACAGGTGAGTGGCCTCCCACAGACACCCTCTGGAGCCCCCCCAGGTACCTGTGGCTCTCCTGGGGCTCCCCAGGTGCTGCCCTTGCAGGTGTGTGGGGGAGAGCCCGGCCAGCTCCAGCAGGAAGGCACCCGTGGCGTGGGGGGTGCAGGTGTTCATCCGGAAATCCTTCCGGCTCGCCAGCAGCTCCCCTTTCCGGCTGGGGACAAATCCTGTCAGGGACCCCCCACACCAGGCTGGGGGTCCCCAGAGCCCCCCTGCTCCAGGCTGGGGTCATCCCAGCCTTTCCACCAGCCCGGATTTCCCTGCACATCTCTGGGACACTCCTGTCCTTCACCAGAGGCAGATCCCAGAGGGAATTGTGCACCCAAGGGTTTTATCCTGAGGGACTAAGGGATCTTGACCAGAGCAGGGGAGTGGGACATTGGGTGCTCCTACTGAAGGACCCCAGTTGGAGCAGGGGAGGAGGACATGGGACACTCCCACCCAGGGATCTGAACTGGAGCAGGGGAGCAGGACATTGGGTGCTCCCACTGAGAGATCCCGACTAAGTAGGGGAGAGGGAACCCCCCCAGCAATGGGGGGACACAGTCCACCCACCCAGGGGTGGTTGGGGGGGTGGTGGCACCTCAACAGGGGGTTTTCCTTCTTCTCCATCTCTTCCGCAGGGACCAGGGACATCGGCGTCAAGGGAACGATGTTCACAGCCTGGGAAGGGAATGTGGGAAGGAGCCCAGGGAAGGCCCTAGCACAGTTGTCACTGTCCCCAAGGCCACCATTCCCCCTGGAATGGCCCTGGGATTCTCCCAGGAAAACCTTTCCACAAGGAAGGCTAAAAGGAGACTGGTCCCTCTTACACTGGGCTGCTGATCCCTCCTCATGTCCACGCTGGCCTGGCTGGTGTCCTGGATGTCATCTAGGGAAAGGAACTGCCAAGAGACCCCGACAGTGTCACCCCAGCTCAGCCCCAGGACAGACACCAAGGGATCCCACTGGAGCAGGGGAGGGGGATATGGGGCACAGGACCCCCCTCACCTGCTCCTGCTTGTCTGTGAAGGTGGCGTCAGTATCCCGGCCGTCGGGGCCCAGGGAGCTGGGCAGCTTCTCCCTCCTGAGGGAAAAACGTGGTCAGGATCCACGGGATGGGCGGGACAGGGGGAGGAAGGGGTGGGGAGAAGTGAGAGACAGTGATTTTGTTAGCCCCGTGCATGCTCTGATAGCCCCACTAAGTGTCCAGCTGGCTGGGACGCACCAGCCTGGAGCTGGTCCTGGAGCAGGAGCCACCAAATCTCATGGGGAATGGGAATGGCCCAGGATCGTGGCAGCACCAAGGCAGAGACCCACAGCGGTGTTTCCACTCCAGCAGCCCTGGCCAAACTCCCTCCAGAAAAGGAAATTCACTTACTTTTTATTGGAGATGCAGTCAAGTGTCTGGCAGACAAGCATGTAGAGGTATTCCACCTGGAAAACAGCACCTGGAGCTGAGAAACGTGGGAGCAGCTCCCAGGAAAGCTACTCCCCCTGATGAATCCCCACACAACACAACCTCCCATTATCCCATGACAGCTGAAGTTCAAGTCCATCAATTCTTGTTGGTTTTTTTCACCGTTTCAGCCATTCTGAGGCCAGATTTGGGGAAATCCCTGGGATTTTTCAATCCAATATTTTGGAGCAACCTGGTCTCGTGGAAGGCTTCCCTTTCAGTCCAATATTTTGGAGCAACCTGGTCTCGTGGAAGGGGTCCCTGCTCGTGGCAGGGAGTGTGACTGGATGGGTTTTAATGTTCTTCCAACCCAACCCAAGCCATTCCATGGTTTTATGAGGAAAGAAGATTTTATATCCCACCATTTAGAAAAAAATTGGAGAACAGCAAAATTCATGCTGCTTCCCAGGTTGCCACCACCTACAAAGGAATTAAATTTAGGAATGATAGAATTAAGTCCTTTCATTTCCAATAATCATTTCATTTAGGTCTCTCACGGCCAAGGGGGAATTCCAGGGTGACCCTGCAGAGCTTGGGGTGGGCACCACTGGCTCAGGGCTCAAGGAATGGGCCTGGCCTGGGGTCAGGATGCAGCAGGGATGATGCCCCGTGCCCTCACCTTCCTGCTGTAGATGCAGGCAGAGCCCTGAATCAGCAGCGCCGCCTCCATGAAATTCATGGTGGTTTTCCCATTGTCGAAGGAGATGCAGATCTGATCCAGCTGGGAAGGGCGAGGGAAGCAGAGCTGAGTCCTGGTGGGATTTGGGGTGGCACAGGGAGGGGTGGGGCAGGACCCCCCTCACCTCCTCCAGGTACTCCCCGAGCTGGGAGGCCACATCCACCTCCCAGTTCTTGGTGAGGTCCCGGATGGGCTGGAGCAGGTGCAGGAAACGTGAATCCACGTCCTCCATGGCAGAGATCCCAGCAGAGAGATCCCCAACGGGCTCAGCCCCCCGGCTGTGCACAGGGATCCGCAGGGAAGGGCTGAGGAGGCACCTCAGCAGGACAGAGGCAGGCACATCCCAGGAGAGCCACGGGGCAGGAATCCCAGATCAGCTGGAGTGTGACAGAAAGGCAACAACTCAGGCAACAGGGAATCGTTGAGGCTGGAAAATCCTGACCCTGGTCCTGATCCCAATTCCAATCCTGATCCTTACCCCAATCCTGACCGTGATTCCAACCTTGACCCTGTTCCAATCCCGACCGCAATCCCAACCCCATACCCAATCCCAAACTCGATCCTGGCCCCAATCCCCATCCCGACTCCAGTCCTGATCCCAATTCCAACCCTTATCCCGATTCCAATCCCGATTCTGATCCCGACCCCGGATCACAACCCCAATCCCGACGCTGGCCCTGACCAAGATCCCAATTCCAATTCAATCCCAGTCCCGAACCTCGTCCCGGCCCCGGTTCTCATCCTCTATCCTGCCCCTTCTCCCATCCTCTCCCCTTTCTCCCTCACTCTCTCCCCTCACTCTACCCCCTCATTCCCCCCCTCACTCTCCCTCCTGATTCCCCCTTCCCTAT
>JAWMRC010000039.1:374118-388918 GCA_035584755.1 Thripadectes ignobilis | reverse complement strand
TGTGTAGAGGTTGGGGTGCTGTGGGGGGTGGTCTGTGGGGCTGTGCAGAGGTTGGGGTGCTGTGGTGGGTGGTCTGTGGGGCTGTGCAGAGGTTGGGGTGCTGTGATGGGTGGTCTATGGGGCTGTGTAGAGGTTGGGGTGCTGTGGGGGGTGGTCTGTGGGGCTGTGCAGAGGTTGGGGTGCTGTGGTGGGTGGTCTGTGGGGCTGTGCGGAGCCCAGAGGGTTGTGCAGAGTTTGGGGATCTCGGTGCCATGGGGGCTGTAGGGCTGTGCAGACGCCAGTGAGCTGGGGGGCCTCAGTGCCAGGTGCCAACAGCCCCTCACCCAGCCCAAGCCCCTCACAACCCCCGTGCTGGGGGCATCTCTGGCTCTCTGAGGGGTGCAGGGTGCCCATCCTGGCTGGGGTGTCCCATCACCCTTTCTCCCTACTTGGGTTTCTCCAAGCAACCCCTGCTGTCCCTGCAAGAAGGAGGGGATGGCACTGGCCCTGTTTCCTCCCTTGGGAAGGGGTTTGGGAAGTCCCAGGAGCCAGCCCAGGGTCTTGGGAGGTGCCCAAGGTACAGCAGATGAGGGAAGCTCTGCCCTGTGCTCTCCCCATTCCTGGATTACGGAGCTGCCCTTCCCTATCACTCCATGGGTGATGCGGTGCCACGCTGAGCCCCCTGTCCTGGGATTTGGGTCCGGTGGGGTTTGGCTTTGCTCTCACACCATCCAGGGATGCAGGGTGTGAGGGGCAGTGGTTGGCAGACCCTCTGACCCCTTCCCTGCCCTCCCACAGTTCTGCCAGCCCAGTGGTTGGCAGCTTTTCCCGGAGAGGAATCCTCCCACCTTCTTTGTGGCCGTGCTGACTGACATCAACTCGGAGCGGCACTACTGCGCCTGCTTCACCTTCTGGGAGGCCGTGGAGAGCCCACAGGTATGGGGGCACACTGGAATGGAGGCAGCAGTGCTGGAGGGGACATCTCGCTGCCTTTGGCTCTGGCCAGTGGTTCCTGCCTTCCCTGTGCCAGGGGAATCCATGGCTGGGTGGGAAGGGGGATCAGCAGCAGAGAAGCAGTGGTTCCTGCTTTCTCTGTTCCTCAGGAATCCAGGCCCTGGTACTGGGGTCTTGGGAAAGGGAAGAGCATCCTTTAATCCCAGGCCTTGGCCGGTGTGTGTCTCCCCAGCCCCAGAGCCACCCTAGGAATGGTGAGGGCGAAGAGGAGGAGGGGGAGCCCTCGTCTCCCGTTCAACCTGCCCAGCTCTTCGCTCCCAAGAGCCTGGTGCTGGTGTCCAGGCTGGACCACGCCGAAGTGTTCAGGGTGAGTCCAGAATGGGGGAGCTGAGATCCTGCTTGGAGGGAGAGGAGAGCAATGCTGGGAAAGGATTCCTGGCCCTTGGAGTCACTGCTGGGAGCAGGGGCTGCAGGAACACCGTGGCACAGCACCCATGGGAGCACAACCTATTCCCATCCCACCCTTTGCATCCGGAGCCAGGCCCAACTCCGCTGGCCCCAAACGGCCATGGGACACGGAGCCAGAGCCCCCTGAGCCGGCCCAGACCCGCTGGGTTAATGGAGAACAGGGAGGAACAGCCCGTTCCTGCCGAGCCTTTGTCCCTGCCAGATTTGTTTGTGTAAAGGTGCTGCATTGTGTGCCTGGGAAGGGTTTGGGAGGGCTCGGGCTGGGTGCTGGACTGTATCCATGAGGATGAGGCTGGGAGAGCTGGGCATGTTCACCTGGAGAAGAGAAGGCTCCAGGGAGACCTGAGAGCCCCTTGCAGGGCCTAAAGGGGCTCCAGGAGAGCTGGAGAGGGACTGGGGACAAGGCATGGAGGGACAGGACACAGGGAATGGCTTCCCAGTGCCAGAGGGCAGGGATGGATGGGATATTGGGAAGGAATTGCTGGCTGGGAGGGTGGTGCTCCACGCTGGAGGGTCTCCCCACCTCCCAGTTCTGCTCATCCGTGCCCTGCTCCCCTCTCCAGAACAGCCTGGGTTTGATCTACACCATCTACGTGGATGGGCTGAGTGTGTCCCTGGAGAACGTCATCGGGAACCTACTGACGTGCACCATCCCCATCACGGGGGGAGCGCAGGTGGGTGTCCTGCCCCTTCCCTATCCCTGCTCCTTCCCTCTCCATGCTCTGCCCCCTCAGCAGCTCTGACAGAGCCGGGTCAGGGGTCCTGCCCAGCTGGGGCAGCTCTGGGTTTGCTGTGCTGAGTGGGACCCATGGGCAGGTCTGGCCCTGGGCCCTGCTGCCTTCCCAAGTGCTTCAGAGCACAAACACCAAAATTCCATGACGTGGAGCCTCTCAGCTGCTCAGCTGCTGAGCCGAGAAGATCCTGCTGCTTCGCTCCACTGCACTTCCACGTCCCGGTGGCGTGGTCCCAGCTCCCTGGGGAAGGAGCACCAGTGGCTCCACCACCGGCTGACGTGGGTGCCAGTCCATCTGTGCAAACAGATTCCATGGGCCCTGGTCACTCCTGCACTCCTGGCTCCACACGTGGCCCTGTCCCTTTGCCTGGAGAGCGGCTCCAGGGCCAAGGGGTCACCGGCCATCTGTGGGAGCAAGGCTGGGGCAGCTGCAGGGACACGGGCCAGGGAGGGCCAGCAATGCCAGGCGGGCAGCCTGGAGCGCTCTTTGGAGCACTCCTGTTTCTGTGCCTGTTCCTGTGCCCGTGCCTGGTCCTGTGCCTGTGCCTGGCTGGCATCGCCGTTGGACAGGGCCTGTGCCTGTGGCCATCACACCCCCTGCTCTCCCCTCAGAGCCATGTGTCCCTCCAGCCTCCTCCTGTTCTAGGCAGTCCAGCTGGGCTCAGCAGATGGGGCAGGGAGGGTCAGGCAAAGCTGCCTTGGGGATGGCACAGAGGGAGAGCCCAGCTGGACCCTCTGGCAGGAGGCTGGGGCGAGAAGCATAGTGCCCTGCGGCTCTCCTGCCATGGTGGCACCTGGAATGTCACCACAGATGTGTGATTGTCTCCCCCTTCAGCTGAGCTCCTCTTCCCCCAGCACAAAGTGCCATTAATTATCCTACATCCAGGCTGATCCAAGTGGGGGAGTCTTGGCAAGGCTGGGACAGCACATGGGGACACTGGGACAGTACCACAGGGGTACTGGGGCAGCACCATAAGGAAGTGGGACAGAACCACAAACTCCAGGGCAGCACCACAGGGCACCAGGACAACACCACGGGGCACTGGGGCAGCACCATGGACCTCTGGGGCGTCACTGTAGGGCACTGGGATGACACCACAGGGCACTGGGGCAGCATTACAGACCCCCAGTGCCTCCAGACAGGCATTTCCTCCCCACTGTGCCCATGACCCCCAGTGGAGGCTGCTCCCTGCCACTGTATCTGAGCAGGGTTTTGGACAGGAGCCCCTGGAGCTGCTGTGGGTTTGGGGCTCCCTCTGGCCATGTGGAGCGATGCAGATCCCGGGATAGCCCTGCAGTGCTCACAGTATTTGCAGGAGAGGGTTGGAGTCAGGCCTATCTCAGTCCTCTGGAGAGGGGAGCAGGGTGCTGCCCACTGCCAGGGCACCGGGGCCATGCCAGGCACCCTGGCTTTGCAGTGCATTCCCATGGGATCTGCCCGGATCTGGTTCCTCCCCGGTGGGACAAGGAGGGCTGGTTGGAGCAGGGTGGCTTCTCCAGCCGCTGTGGCTCACTGGCTTTGGCTCAGATCCATCTCCCCAGCTGGGGCAGGATCACTGTGTGCCATGGGAACATGCCATGTGTCACAGAGGGGACAGTTTGGTGGCACCTCCCTTCCCTTCCTGTGCTTTACCTGTTCTCCTGCCATGTCCAAGGCTCTTTCCCAGTGCTGTAGCTGTTGCTTTCACTCCATGTCTGTGTGTGTGTTTGTGGGCTCCTCTCTGAGCATTGTCCCTGCTCGTGGCTGGCTCTGCCCGTGTCCGTGTCCCCACTGTGCCATTGCCCACTGTCCGTGTGTCCTAACTGACTGTGCTCTCTGTCTGTCCCACCTCAGCCTGACGCGGACGACGAAGCAGCGGTACGAACTCCTTTTCTTTGCCACATTTCTTTGCCACATTTCTTTCCCACCTTTGGGTCTGTCCCCTCATTAACAGCCTCTCTGTTAATTGCTCTGAGCGTGGCCCACCCAGACCCTGGTGGTCTCAAGGCACCCTGTGTCCTTATGTGTCACGGGCTGTGTCCCTGGGCTCCAGGAAGGGGCTGCATTCCGGGCTGGCCCATGGGCCTCTCTGTGTGTTCTCCTGGGGCTTGTGAAAGCTGGACTGGAGGAGCAGGACAGGGCTCTGGCTCTGCTCGGCCATGGCAGTGTCCAGCACTGGCTTGTGGGGCTGTTCCTGGCAGGAGCTCTTGTGGCTGGGGGGGTGGCTGTGTGGTGAAACCTTCAATTGCAAGAGCGTGTTCCCTGGAGAGGTGTGGAAAGAGGAGGAAAGGGGCCAGAGCTCTGCTCCTGCCCCAGCCCCTGCAGCCTGGAGGGAGCTCGGGGATGTGTAAGCGTCCCTGTACCACTGGGAATGGGCTTCAGGCTGGGAATAATAAGTGGTAGTGGGGAAGAAGCAGTGAGCCCGTGCCCAGTGTGTCAGTCCCTTCACCGGAGCCGGCAGGGCCTGTTGGCACTCCAGGCCAGTGCTGGCTCCCCCTGGAGAGGCTTCCTGGCACAGCAGGGCTGGGTGGGCACAGGCAGGGCAGCTGCTCCCCGTGGGTCCAAGGGCCTGGGGAGCCCTCATGGCCTGGAGAGCTCTCGAGTCGTGGGGAGCCATTGTGTCCCGTGTCTCCATGTGGTTATTGGGGCCCTTGGGATGTTGCTGGTGCTGGCTGGGATTGTTCCACCAGTTCCCCGTCCTCCCCTCAGCCTGTGGTCCCAGTCAAGCACCCAGTGGGTGCTGTGGCAGCATCCTCTTCCTTCTTTCCTCTTCTTCTTTCCTCTTTCCTCTTCCCTCTTCCTGCAGCAGCTGTGCTCCAGCTGTGCTGGGTACAGGGGCTGTGCCAGGGACACGGTCACCCTGTCCCCTGTACAGGGGCATTTGGCTGCCCCTGCCTTGTCCTCGTCCCTCGCTGGGATGATCCTGGTGACGAGGTGTGTGTTCCCTTGCAGAGGACGATCTCCCTGGGAGCGGGGGACAGGCAGGTGATCCAGACTCCCATCAATGACTCGCTCCCTGTCAGCAGCTGCAGCGTGGCCCTGCTCTTCAGACAGCTCGGTGAGACTTGTCCCCACACTGCTGTGGCTCCAGGGCCAGTGCCAAGGCCAGCTGGGCCAGGCTGGGCTGCTGTCCCTGCAGGTCATTCTCTCATGACTCTTGGCTCTGGGCTCTCTCCCAGCTGAGCCGCCTCAGCCGGAGCCTCCCTGGAGCTTTTTCCGTGAGGGTGGGATACTGGGCAGAAGTCACGAGGAGCAGCCTGGGTGCAGGAGGAGAGCCTGAAGCTGGTCCAGGCCTTGTGCCTACCAATAAAGGACACTGGCACCATGGGAGCCATGGAAGCATCTCTGGGAAGGGGGGCTTCTCTGAGTGACCCAGGGGTGTCTCTTTGGGGAATGCTGAGCTCCTCTCTCAGGCAGAGTACAGGGATGGGGAGAAGGCTCCAACTCGGGGGGGTGGGTTGGGGGTCTCTGGAGGCATGCAACGGGGGTCCCTCTGTTCCTGAGTGCCCTTGTCGGCCCCTGCCCAGGCATCACCAATGTGCTGTTCCTGTTCTGCGCGGCACTGACCGAGCACAAGATCCTGTTCCTCTCCAGCAGTTACCAGAGACTGACAGACGCCTGCCGGGCTCTCCTGGCTCTCATGTTCCCCCTCAAGTACAGGTGAGGGGTCTCAGAGCCCCCCGACCCTCCACCCTGTGCCAGCTCTGCTGCCCACCCTGCCTCACACCCTCCCTGCATCCGTGTGTTATTCCCAGTGTGACTGGTGAATCTCCCAGCCCTGCCTCCCTCCTCTCCCAGAAAAGATGGGCTGAGATGGGAAATGTTCTCTCCTGCATGGTGACCAGTGACAGGACCCAGGGAACAGCTGGAGCTGTGCCAGGGGTTTGGGTTGGATATCAGGGAAAGGCTCTTCCCCCAGGTGGTGGTGGGCAGTGAACAGGCTCCCCAGGGCAGTGTCCCCAGAGCTCCAGGAGTGTTTGGACAACACTCTGAGGGACAGGGTGGTGCCGAGGGTTTGGATGTGGAGCAGGGCATGGAGTGGGTGCCAAGGGTATGGATGTGGTGCAGGGCTTGGGGTGGGTGCCGAGGGTTTGGATGTGGAGCAGGGCTTGGGGCTGCACTGGGTCTCTCTCTGGTTGCAGCTTCACGTATGTGCCCATCCTGCCTGCCCAGCTCCTGGAGGTGCTGAGCACCCCGACCCCCTTCATCATCGGGGTCCACTCCATCTTCCAGTCAGAGACACAGGAGCTGGTGAGACACCCTATTCCTTGTGCCAGGGAGGTCTGGGAGGGTGCAGGGTTGGGTGTCAGCAGGCTTGGATGGCATCAGGCATCGTCCTTGCCATGCCCGGGGCCACACGCTCCATTTGCTCAGCCTAGGATGCATCCAGGTGTACTGCATGGGCCGGTGGGAATGGCTGGGCCACACGGGGATGGCTGGTCCAGCAGGACCTGTGGGCTGTGGGGTTGGGAAGCCAGGCCCTGTCTCACACTGCCCTGCCCTTCCAGCTGGATGTTGTGATCGCGGATCTGGATGGTGGGACCGTGAACGTTCCCGAGTGTGTTCACATCTCCCTGCTCCCTGAGCCCCTGCTCCAGCAGACCCGGGAAGCCCTTTCCATGGTAAGTGCTGCAACATTCCCTCCATCCCTGTGGTGCCAAAACCCTGGGAATGGAGCTGAGGCTCTTCTGAGAGCAGGGTCTGTACCTTGGGATCCTCCTGCTCCTGTCACAGGGACTATTCCCAGTCCAGTGGCCTCTGGACAACACCTTGGAAATGTGTTGGGAGCTGGGAACAGAACATCAGGGATTCCTCTGAGAGCAGGGTCCATACCTTGGGATCCTGATCACGGCCCAGGGACTGTTCCTGATCCAGTGGCTTCTGATGCACAGCAGTGCCAGAGGGGGGGTTCCTCTGCCAAAGGTTTCTGGGAATGGAATGGCTGGCTCCCAGCCCGTGGGCAGGAAGCAGCTGTGGCCCTGCAGCTCTTCTGGCTGCTCCCGTGTTCCCAATGTGCCGGCCGTGCCGGAGCGTGCCCAGGGCACTGCACCCTGCAAACACCACAGCTCTGGGAGCACTGGGGGCTGAAGGTCTCCCTGGCAGAGCCAGAGGGGCTCCCCCTTCCCTGGGATCCCCACTCTGCCAGCAGAGCTTCCCAAGAAAGGGTCAGGCTTCCTGTGCTCAACAGAGCATTCCTGATCCCTGGTAGTTTGTCTCCAACCCCTCAGTCCTTTTCCAAGGGGAATCTGTGGTGTCTTGGGAACACTCTTTGGCTTTTCCAGCTGGGAAGGTAGGGATGGCCCTGGGGCAGGTCCTGAGCTGTGTGTGTTCCCTGCCCAGGTCCTGGATCCAGAGCTGGAGGTGGCTGATCTCGCCTTCCTCCCTTCCACCATTTCTGCCTCTTCCCTCAAGATGCAGGTGAGTGGAGTGAGGACCCCTCGATGGGGAGGCCATTCCCAATGGACACTCCATCTCCTGGGCACAATTCCAGGCCTGTATCCATCTCAGTGTCACTGGCACTGCCTGGTCACTGAGCTGTGGTTGGAGCTCACAGTGCCCATGGGTTCACAGAGGGCTGGAGGCAGACAGGGAATGTTGGGGCCCTCCAGCAAACCCCGGGGCTGTGAGAGCTCCTCCTCCTCCCTGTGCAGCATCAGGGGGGCGCAGCAGCGAGTCCAGGATGCTGTGCCCTGTTTTCCCTGCAATCCCTGCCAAGTTTCCTGCCCATGACTGTGCTGTGACCATGCCATGACCACACTGTCCTTCCCTCCTCCCAGGACAAGGAGATCCGAGCCGTGTTCCTGCGCCTGTTTGCACAGCTGCTGCAGGGCTATCGCTGGTGTCTGCACATCATCCGCATCCACCCCGAGCCCGTCATCCGCTTCCACAAGGTGTGGGCAGCAGCTTTCCCAGGCAGGGGCTGGCTAGAGCTTGGGATGGGTTGGGCTGCAGCAGCTGAATCCAGAAAACAATTCCGGGTTTCCAGCCAGTGACCTCCCCAACATCCCGCCTGGGCGCACCTGCATCCCGTGTTTGTCCTTGAGTGTCCCAAGGTCTCCTGGATCAGGCAGTGCTTCCCTGGTCGTGCCCTGCAGTGCTCGGGTAGTCTGCAGCCGTGTCTCTGCTCCTGCAGCCAGGGCAGCTCTGAGGCTCAGGGAGGAGGGATCCCAGGCCTGGAGCTCGGGGGATCTTGTGAGATCTTGGCACTGCTGAGGCCCCTCCTGGAATGCTGGGGCAGTTCTGGGACCCTCCCAACAACCAGAGACATTGAGGGGCTGGAGCGTGGGCAGGGAAGGGAAGGGAGCTGGGAAGGGGCTGGAGCAGCAGGAGAGGCTGAGGGAGCTGGTGGGGCTGAGCCTGGAGAAAAGGAGGCTCAGGGGGGACCTTGTGGCTCTGCAAGTCCCTGCCAGGAGGGGGGAGCCGGGGCGGGTCGGGCTCTGCTCCCAGGGAACAGGGACAGGAGCAGAGGGAGGTTCAGGGGGGACAGCAGGAGGAATTTGTGCCTGGCAAGGGTGGTCAGGCCTTGGCAGGGGCTGCCCAGGGAGGGTTGGAGTGCCCAGGGCTGGAGGTGCCCAAGGCAGGACTGGCCGTGGCACTCACTGCTCTGGGCTGTTCCTGTGTCCTGGTGTTCCTGTACCCCTGAGTCCCTGTATCCCTGTGTCCATGTCCTTGTCCTGCCTATGCATGCCAAGGTGACACTACTGCTCTTCCCTGGCCATCTGTGTCCTGCTGCCACAGGCCAGTGGTTCAGCTTTCCATGCAACCCCTGTCTCTGCATCCAGCTGGGACAGGACAAGAGGTGGCACCGTCCCAATGCCACCCAGGTGTGTGCTCTCTGCTCCGTGTCACCCCCCTGCTGATGACACACGCCTTCCCTCCTGCAGGCAGCGTTCCTGGGGCAGCGAGGGCTCACGGAGGACGATTTCCTCACCAAGGTGTTGGAGGGCATGGCCTTCGCTGGCTTTGTCACCGAGCGCGGGGCCCCGTATCGCTCCATTGACCTGTTTGATGAGGTGAGTGTGGGCTGGGAGCTGCCCCTTCCCAGCCATCCTGCCTGGTGCTCCCTGCCCTGGAGAGCTTGACTGGGATCTGCTGTGACACTGGGGACAGACTGGGGTGTGGGAAGGGCTCTGGAGCTGCCCCTCTCAGTTGTTTCCTCATCCCCAGCTCGTGGCCTACGAGGTGAAGCGCATGCGGGCAGAGGAGGGGAACAAGCAGAAGATCCTGAGGCACATCAAGGAGCTGGCGGAGAAACTGTACAAAAATGTGAGTCCTGGAGCCCCTGGGCAGGGCTGGGGAGGCACTGGGAGGGCACAGGGCAGGCCAACCCTGGGACACAGTCCTGGTCGCTCTCTCCTCCCTTTATAAGCTCTTGGGTCATGGTCCCGTCCCTCCTGCACTGTCACCTGTGGTGTGTGACCAGGCCTGTGTGCCCCGAGGTGTCTGTCCTGGTGTGAGCTGCTCCAGGAGAGGGATTCCCTGGTTTTATAGAATCATAGAATCCCAGAATCATTGAGGGTGGGAAATCCCTTCCAGCCCATGGAGTACACCCTGTACCTGATGCCCACCTTGTCACCCAGCCCAGAGCACTGGACACCTCAAGGGATGGGGACTCCACCACCTCCCTGGGTAGCCCCTTTCATTGCCTGATCACCCTTTCCAGCAAGAAATTCCTCCTGGTGTCCAGCCTGACCCTCTCCTGGCACAGCCTGAGGTGTCTGGTGGCACTAGGCCAGCACAGGTCACCTGTCCATGGGTCCCTTGGCTGTCTGGGGTGGAGCTCCTAATGAGGGCTCAGCTCTGTCCACGAGGTTTGGGGAGCAGATCCTGCTGATGCTGGAGGTTCCTGGGGGCTGTAGATTCCAGCTGGGAGCCGTGGAGATGGCTGAGGGGCACCTTGCTGGGGCTCCTGCACTGGGAGAGGATGTGCCGTGTCCTCACTCCTGAAAGGGAACTGTCCTTGTTGTGGCAGGAGAACCCCTACCCTGCAGTGACGATGCACAAGGTGCAGAAGCCCACGGAAGGGTGTCACCTGCGGCTCCACCAGAAGCCCTTTCCGCGGCTGGATGAGGGCACAGTACAGTGGATCATCGACCAGGCCACGGCCAAGCTCCAGACGGCTCCTCCGGCCGTGAAGGCTGAGAAGAAGTGCATGGTGCCATCAGGGCCCCCCATCGGTACGTGTGGGCACTGGGAGAGACCCTCCTCCATGTGCCCAAGGGTCTGTGGGGACAACACAGCAGCACCATCCCTGTAAACTGCTGCTCCTCGGGCTGCTCGGGGCTCCCTGGGGTCTGTCAGCACCCCTGAGGGTGGAGACCCTGTGGTCTCTTGGAGCCCAGGCCCTGCCCAGGCATAGCAGGGGGACACCATGTCCCCCTCCCAGGGTGCAGGTCCTGCCCCAGCTGGGCTGACCGGATTCTCTTCCCAGCTGCCATCCTGGAGCGGAACGGCAATGCCCTGGCCAACAGCGCCCGACGCCTGGAGGTGGTCAGGAACTGCATCTCCTATGTCTTCGAGAACAAGATGTTGGAGGCAAAAAAGGTGAGGGGGGTCCTGAGGTTGAGGGGAGGAGAAGGAGGAGAGGGTTTGCTCTCCATCCATGGACACAGAGTTGACATTCCCAGCCTGTGTCCCAATCTCTGCTGATTGGCTTATGTTCATGGAATCATGAAATGACATGAGATTGGAAAAGGCCTCTGAGCCCACTGAGTCCAACCCAAGGCCACCACTGACCCACATCCCAAGTGCTGCATCCACTAGGCTGTTAAATCCCACCAGGAATGGGGACTACCCCCTGCCCTGGGCAGCTGTGCCAGGGCTGGACAGCCCCTCCAAGGAGGAATTTTCCTTAATATCCCACATGCCCCTGCCCTGGCCCAGCCTGAGGCCATTCCCTCTCCTCCTGTCCCTGTTCCCTGGGAGCAGAGCCCGACCCCCCCTCACTAACAGAATCACAGGGTCACTGAGTTGGAAAATCCCTCTGGGACAGTTGAGTCCAACCGTTCCTCAGCACTGCCAAGGTCTCCACTATCCCATGATGTGTTCCCCTCAGCGCCGTTCCTCTTTGCCTTCCCGGGATTTTGGCTCATGGCTCCCCACCAGCTCAGCACTATTTCTACATCTCCTGCTGCCCCCTGGGAACTCCTGGTGTCCTCCCTGTCCTTGCCAAGGCAGATGTGGGATTTTGCTCCCGTTTGCCTGGTGTGGGCCCACACAACAGCTCCTCACACTGGGCTGCCCGTGGGGCCCGTGTCCGAGCAGAGCCGCCTGGGCCATGTCCCATGCCGTGCCCTCCCATTCCCACAGCTGTTCCCGGCCGTGCTGCGTGCCATGAAGGGCCGGGCGGCGCGGCACTGCCTCACCCAGGAGCTGAACCTGCACGTGCAGCAGAACCGCGCCGTGCTGGACCACCAGCAGTTCGACTTCGTCATCCGCATGATGAACTGCTGCCTCCAGGTGGGACAGGCCCCGCTGGGAGCTGCTGCTTCCCGTGGAGCATGGGGGGTGTGGGAAGGAACGGGGTCCCTGTCTTGAATCCCCTGGTCACCTCCACTCCCTTCCCCAGGACTGCACAGCCATGGACGAGCACGGGATCGCCGCCGCGCTCCTGCCCCTGGTCACCGCCTTCTGCCGCGTGAGTTGCCACAGGGCCCTGACCCCGGGAGCCTCAGAGTCCCTGGAGATGGCAGAGGCTGCAGATGGAAGGACAGGGAGCCAGGGCGTGTCCCCTCGGGGCTTCTCAGTGCACAGCTCCTGCCCAGAACCTTCCAGCCCCTCACAGGCTGCCAGGATGGCTGGAACACCTGTGGGAAGGGCATTGCTCTGGAATGGCAGCTTGATCTGTCAGTTGGAATTGGCTGGGCTGAGGTTCTACCTCCCATAAAACAGTGGCACTGTGGGCACTGGGTGGGTGCCGGGCAAGAGAAGAGTTTTCAAGGAACCCTGCACGAGCTCTGGTGCAGCTGTTCCTCCTGCCTGTCCAAGGGCCTGGGGCTGTCCCAGCAGGTGTCTAGAGCAGGGATTACCTGGGAACAGAGCTTGGCACAAGGGCTGTGTTTGTATGGACATTTTCCACCTTCCTCTTCCACAGAAACTGAGCCCTGGAATCACGCAGTTTGCCTACAGCTGCGTGCAGGAGCATGTGGTGTGGACCAACATCCAGTTCTGGGAGGCCATGTTCTACTGCGATGTGCAGAACCACATCCGGGCCCTGTACCTGGACAGCAACGAGGAGAACCACACGGAGCAGGTGAGGAGACCATGACGGCGTCCTGGGAGGATGGGCAGCTCTTCCCAGAGGTCTCCAAGCTGATCATGGGTTGGGTTGAAAAGGACTTTCAGTGAGGGACATCCAATGCTATCCCCTCTGACACAGGCAGGGACACCTCCCCCTAGACCAGGGGCAGCTAAACTCCAGGCCCCATCCAACCTGGCCGTGGACACTTCCAGGGATCCAGGGGCAGCCACAGCTTCTCTGCCCAACCTGTGCCAGTTGCCTGTTCTGGGCAGCCTGTCCAGATGAGGATGAGGGACCTCATCCCAGTTTTGGGAAATTCCTATGGGGACAGTGGGATGGATCTGTCCATGCAGACAACTGACACCTCCTTCCAACCCCTCCAGGAGAGCACGGAGGAGCCCCAGGAACCCAAGTCTGCCCTGGAGATCGCGTCGGAGCAGCTGCGGCTCTGGCCCACCATGAGCCGGGAGAAGCAGCAGGAGCTGATCCAGAAGGAGGAGAGCACCGTGTTCAGCCAGGCCATCCACTACGCCAACCGCATGAGCTACCTGCTCCTGCCCCTGGACACCAGCAAGAACCGGCTGCTCCGCAGCTCCGGCCTGGGCGACGTCGAGAGCGTCAGCAACAGCTTCGTCACCAACAGGTGTGGGGCCGGGGCTGTGGGGGTGCTGGGGGACACCTGGATTGGGGACCTGAGATCCTGGGGCTTCCCTGTCAGCCACTGCCGTCAGGACACGGGAGAGGTCCCTGCTCATTGCAGGGGGGTTGGACCAGATGGACTTCTAAGGTCCCTTCCAACCCCAGTGGGATCACATCAGGAGCAGACCCTGCCTGGGGTTGTTCCCAGCCCAGGTTGCAGCCGAGCAGGGCTGTTCCAGGTCAAGCCTTCCCTGCTCCCCCCGGCAGCATCGCCGGGAGCGTGGCCGAGAGCTACGACACCGAGAGCGGCTTCGAGGACGCCGAGAGCTCCGATGTGGCCAATTACGTGGTGAGATTCATCAACCGCTTCGTGGACAAGGTGTGCACCGAGAGTGGCGTCACCAACGAGCACCTCAAGGGGCTGCACGTCATGATCCCAGGTGGGGACCCTTGGAGGGGGCACGGGGACACAGGGTGGATGGGACAGGGTCTTCTGCAACCTGACCCCTGTGTGTGTCACAGACATCGTGCAGATGCACATCGAGACCCTGGACGCTGTGCACAGGGAGAGCAAGAGGCTTCCTCCCATCCAGAAGGTATGGGGGTCCCACTGGAGTGGGGCTGGAGCCGTGGGGGGCTGGGGAGGCCCTTCCTGTGCCTCCCACGGGTCTGAACTCCCTGTTGTCCCCCCCCAGCCAAAGCTGCTGCGCCCCAACCTGCTGGTGGGGGAGGAGTGTGTGATGGAGGGGCTGCGTGTGTGCCTCATGCCCGACGGGCGCGAGGAGGGTGCCGGGGGCAGCGTTGGGGGGCCCCCCCTGCTCCCCGCAGAAGGAGCCGTTTTCCTCACCACGTACCGGATCATCTTCAAGGGAACCCCCACGGACCCGCTGGGTGAGGGGCTGGGGCACCATGGCCTCGGGAGGCAGGGAGGATCCCTGGGGAACATGTGGCTGTTTGGGGATCCCTGGGGAGCAGGATGATGGTTGGGGATCCCTGGGGAACAGGGTGATGGTTGGGGATCCCTGGGGAGCAGCAGGATGGTTGGAGATCCTTAGGGAGGAGGAGACTGGTTGGGGATCCTAAAGAGGAGGGGTTTGCTTGGTGATCCCTGGGGAGCAGGTTGTTGATCCCTGAGGAGGAGGGGACTGGCTGCATCCATCCTGCCTTGTTTCCAGCTGCTGTGTCCTGTGGGGCTCTCCTTGGTGGGAATAGCCACCAAGGGTGGCCCATCCCTGTCCGGGGCCGAGGCAGGGATGGGCTTGACCTGTTCCATCCCTGTGCCCAGTGGGGGAGCAGGTGGTGATCCGGTCCTTCCCCATCGCCTCGCTGACCAAAGAGAAGAAGATCACTATCCAGGCCCAGGCGGATCCGCTCCCCCAGGAGGGGTTGCAGCTGCGCTCGTGCACATTCCAGGTGAGACCCCGGGGCTCTGGGGGCTCTGGGAGGCTGTGGCTGCTCCCTGGCATCACTTTGTCTCAGCTGGTGAGTCCCACGTGGCCATGGGTGGCACCATCCTCGGGAAAAGGCACTGCCCAGGCTGGCATGGTTTGGGGGCAGATCCTGAGGGGAGCCCCTGGAGCAGTGACAGCACCTGAGGGGACAGAGGCGGACAATCCCTTGCAGAAAATGAGCTGGTTGTGGTCCATGGAATCCCGGGATGGTTTGGGTGGGAAGAGAACTTAAAGCCCATCCAGTGCCATCCCCTGCCATGGGCAGGGACACCTCCCACCATCCCAGGTTGCTCCAAGCCCCGTCCAGCCTGGCCTTGGACACTGCCAGGGATGGATCCAGGGGCAGCCACAGCTTC
>JAWMRC010000039.1:344354-360020 GCA_035584755.1 Thripadectes ignobilis | reverse complement strand
GTTGGAGTGCCCAGGGCTGGAGGTGCCCAAGGCAGGACTGGCCGTGGCACTCAGAGCTCTGGGCTGGGGGACAAGGTAGGCATGGGGCACAGGGTGGGCTCTGTGGGCTGGGAGGGCTTTGCCAGCCTCAGGGATCCTGGGATTCTGTGTGATTTGCCCTTCTCTGAGGAATGGGTTGAGGAGCCCCGTGTCGGTGCCACCAAGGCTCACTGTGATGGGTCCCTGCGTGGGCTCAGGAGCTGCAGCAGAACCACTTCCCTGGAAAATGGGGAGTTGTGGATCAGGCTGCACCATGGAGGAGCTTAGGCTGGACATGGAAAATTCCTTCCTGGAAAGGTCTGTCCAGGCCTGGCACAGCTGCTGAGGTGGAGTGCCCATCCCTGGAGTGAATTCGAAGTCCTGTGGATGTGGCACTGGGGATGTGGCACTCCCTGGCACTGGGGATGTGGCAGTCTGTGGCAGAGCCCCCAGCCCCTGTCCCCCTGTACCTGCTCCGAGGGCTGCGCTGCCCCAGGTCCCTCCTGCAGAGCTGGGGCTGCAGCTCGGCCGGCCCGGCGGGTGCTGCGGGATGAGGAACCCACCACTGGCACATGAATTTTGAGCTTTTATTGATAGTTGGAATTTACAGCCTAAAACTGACAACATAGAGAGATGCAGACTTTTTTTTTTCCTTTTTCTTTTTTCTTTTTTTTTTTTCTTGTGGTTTTCTTTTGTTGCTTTTTTACAAAAAAAAAAAAACCAAAACAAAACCAAAGACCAAAAAAACCCAAAAAATAAAAAAAAAAAACCAACCAAAAACCAAAATAACCAAAAAGCCACGAGCATCAGATTTACAATATAAAAGTTTTGACAGTAGAGAGACTAAAGTACATCTGGAATTACTCAGAAAAATAAACAGGGCAAAAGGCAGTAATTAAAAATTTGTCCCTCATATATACACATAATACACAGACATTGCTTACAAAGACCCGGATTCAACATTTAAGGGCAGTTGGCATCATGAGAAAAGGCTCCCCCCGTCATTGCACTAATTAAGGACCCCCGTGGGCACCCCCCGTGCTGCCCCTTCCCGCTGGGAGCAGGTCGGGAGCAGGGCTGGGATTTCCCCCCTCGGGGCCGCTCCGTGGTTTTATTGCTTTACAGAGCGCGGCCCGCGGTGCTCGTGGTTCAAGGCATCGAGTCCCCACTCGCCCTTCCCACCAGGAAACTCCCCCTCCCTCGGGACCTTCCCCCAGGTCCAGCGGCAGATTCCCAGGGAAACTCGGGACACCACCATGGCATTTTAGGAAGAGCAGGAAAAGGAGCTGCGGAGCGACACTGAAAAGCAGGGCCTGGGTCCCACCACTGCAACATTCCCACATCCATGATCCCCATCCCCAAGGCAGCAGAGGGTTGGATTTAGGGGGTCTCCTGTCCTCAGGGAAGGCTCCAGCTCAGGACATGGGATGGCAGAGGGGGCCACTCCCAAGGGCTTGTCCCAGAGGAGCCAAAGCCAAGATCTGCGCATGGCCACGGCTGTCTCGGGATGGCCACGCACCATCCCAGGTGGAATCTGCTCCCTCAGGAGCCACCTGGAAGGCCCTGCCAGCTCCCAGCACCACTGTGGTCCCAGAGCCTCCAGCTCTCCTGGAAATCAGGAATTATTTTAAAAACCCCCAGCCTGTTTTGGTTCATTTTTAGTTTGAACAGGAATTTCGGGTTCCTCAGCCAGGCTGGCATGGGTGGGTTTTCCCGGGGGATGGGCCATCAATCCCTGGTTTGTGCTTAACAGTCAAAAAGCCAAATGCTCCCACTGACCTGGAGCCCAACAAACCCCTGCAAGGGACGGAAAAGCTCCAGAGAAGCAACTCCAGAAGCTCCAATTCAACAGCAAAGAATATGGAATATCCGCACCGTGTTCGAGTGTGGGTGGATGGGCGAGGGGCCGGCGGGAAATCGGAGCCTACGGAGGGATTTGGGGGATTTCTTGGAGCAGATTCACCCTTTATAAACGCCCCCACCCCGGTCCCTGGAGTTCTGGGGGGGTTATCATGGATATCACCCACCCCACGACCGCCCGGAGCAGATCCCGTGCCAGGACTCGGGGAGGGACAAAGAAGAGGGTTGAAAACATCACACCCAGACCCACGTCCATGAAACTCGGCCTTTGGACCCAAACTCCTCCCGAGCGAACAGAGACGAGGAACAAACGGGGAAATCCACGACCTGCTCCGTGAGCCCGAAGCCAACGCCAGGGACATCCTGGGACTGTCCCGGCTGGAACAGCTTCCCCCGCCCGGGGAAAACGGGGACAGGGACAGAAAAAGGGAACGAGCGGTTCCACCGTCAGCCCTCGGCCCCTGGAATTCCCCCGGAATTCCCCGGCCCCGCCCAGTACCTGCGATTGGGTTCATTTGTACCGACGCCGACGCCCTTTGGAAGGTGCAAATCTCCTGCCCGAGGAGTTCTCGGCAAAGCCAAAAGCTCTGAGAAAAACAGGATTCGGGTGACTTTAGAAACCTCTGGAATATATTTATATAAATAGTCCCTATTTACAGCAACAACTGGGAATGGGGGCGGACGGAGGGAATGAGGAGCCAGGACGTGCCCCCAGCGCTCGGAGCCACCACCCTCGGGATGCCCCTCCTGTCCCAGCAGTGTCCCAACACCATCCCAACACCATCCCAGCCTTCTTTTCACGGCTCACTCACCCCGGGATGGTCCTGCCCGTCCCCACGGCCGGGGGAAGGAACCATTTTCTTCCCTGGAATCCCAAGGATGCTTTTAATCCCAAGGTCTCTCCTTGCGCCTCTCACGGTCCGGCCCTGGAGTCGCAGCCTCAGCCAAAGGGGAAAGCCCCGGGAAAGGTCCTGCCCCTCCCGTGGGTGCCGGGAAAGGGCTGCGGAGTGGGGTGGCACTCGGGTCTCGCTCAGAAATCGGCCAGAAATGCGGCGGCAGCACCCGGAGGCTCCGGCAGTGCCTGCCCGGCTCCTGCCCCGTGTGCCTCCTGCGACCCCAGCCGGGGAAAGGCTGATCCCAGCCGGGGAAATCTTGACCCAGTTCAAGGAAATCCTGGCCCCAGGCGAGGAAAGTCCAACATAAACCAGGGGAAGCCTGACCCAAACCAGGGGAAGAAGCCTGACCCCACCAGGATGATGCTGGAGGGTGTCAACTCAATGCAATATTCCCATTATTTTCCACTCTTGGCATCGGCTGTGACAGAAGGGATGAAAAATTTTTAAGAGGGAAAAGCCCTTCAAGGATTTCTCTGGGACTGTTCGGGCAGAAAAATCACTTTTCATTCCAAAAAAACCCCCAAAATTCAGCAGAGGAATATTTATATTCCACAAGGGGAAAATATTTACAGGCCAAGGAGGTTTTAATTTAAATTACACCTTAAATAATAAAATATTTGGTATTAAATATTAGTTCTATTTAAGCAGAAAATGAGGAATAATCCATTCTTCAGGTGCTTTTAAGCCCTGTTCCTCTCCCACCTGGACACGTCTGCTGCCCAGGCTGGGGCTGGGGATTCGCTTGGAGCAGACTGCAGGACATGGACACGGAATTCCCTTTCCCTGCCCCAGGGCCCCCCCCCCCCTCACGGCATCTCCATCATCCTCTGGAAAAGGACCAAGTTCTCCCTGCACAGCCCCGGCCTCGAAGGGAAGCCCTGGAGCTCTGCACGGAGCTGAGCATTCCCAAAGGACGTTTTCCTTCTCTTTCATGGAATGCTGACAGGGATGTTGGCACGCTGAGGCCCCGATTCCTTGTACACACTCCTCACATCATCCTCACATCCCGAATCCATGGGAAGTCCAGAGTGGGAGGGGAAGGGGCCTTGGGGGTCCTTGTGGATCCTCGTGGGTCCCTGGGGCTGCTCCCGGTGACCAAGTCCCATCTGGCTCCACCAGGAGCTGGAATTGCAGCCAGAGGCTCTGGTGACATCTGGGATACAGGGATGCACTGACTGGGATAAGGAGCTGGGAGGGGAAAGAGGAAGAGCACAAGAAACAGAAATACTGTTGTTGGTATCTGGATGGATTTAAGGCACTCGGAACAACAGTGGGATATTTGGGAATGATCACTGTCTGCACAGCGTGGGCTCCTTGGGTGCAGGATGTTCCCCTTCCCTGTCTCCTGGTGATCTGGGGATGGAACAGGACTTGGCTCCACGTTGGAATGAGAAGGAATGGCTCCTTCCGGGCTAAATCCAAGGCACTGGGATTATCCTGGAACTGTGGATCAGTGCTGTGCCCTGGAGCAGCTCAGAGCTCCGAGGACTCGGAGCTGGAAGTGTCCA
Source organism: Thripadectes ignobilis (assembly GCA_035584755.1). Lineage (NCBI taxonomy): Eukaryota > Metazoa > Chordata > Aves > Passeriformes > Furnariidae > Thripadectes > Thripadectes ignobilis. The sequence goes on along the minus strand of JAWMRC010000039.1, from coordinate 355,738 downwards.
AGGGAGCAAAATGCCTTTTCTTGGGAAAGCTGCAGCAGGTCCTAAACAAGGTGGGGGGAGCTCGGAGCTTCCCACAGGATAGCATGGATGTGATGCAATATATGGGACTTAAATGCATATTAATAGGATACAGGTCATAGGATGGGAAATGGAAAGGGAAAAGGGGAAAAGGGAAGGGGGAAAGGGGATTTTCCACACAAAGCCATTTTTCCAGATGTGCTGTGGCCGCTGAGCCAGTTTGGAGGTTGAATTTTCCCAGGATATGAGAGAGAGGAGCAGGGAAAGGGCTGAAGTCTCAGTGCAAAGTCACTGCCACAGAAGGCGAGGAGCAGAGAACGACTTCCAGGAGAAGGGAACAACTTCCAGGAGGAGGGAACAACTGCCAGGAGGAGGGAACAACTGCCAGGACTGTGGAATGCACATGAGGACCATGGAACAACTACAAGGACCATGGAATGACTGCAAGGACCAGGGAACAATGGCAAGGACCGGGGGAAAACTGCAAGGATCGAGGAACAACTGTAAGGACCATGGAATGACCATGGAGACCACGGTACAAATGACTGAGAAGACCAAGGAACAACAGCAAGGAATAAGGAACGACTGTGAGGGCCAAGGAACAACTGCAAGGCCCATGGAATGCACAGGAGGCCCATGGAACGACTGCCAGGCCCATGGAACACATGGCAGAGCCATGGAACGCTGGAAGCCAAACTTCCTCCAAACCCACCACCAGCACGGGAATCTCTGCAGCATTCCCAGAATTCCTACAAAGTTCTGCGAAACTACCTCTGAGCATCAAAATTACAGGATAAAAGATTTTTTCCAAGTCTACATCTTGTCCAAGGGATTTGAGGGAATCAAAAATAGACAGGGAAGGATCTGCCCCCTAGAAAACATCCCTCCCTCCCCTTCAGCATCAAATACAAAAATACACTTTACACAATATCCCACTCCCATTGGCCCCTTCTGCTGGAGAGGTGACAGCCCCCAGGGAATACAGGGAATTCCTGTACAACTCCAAGCAGGAGGTCACCACAAAGCCCTTCCAGGGATGAGGTAAGTGAGGTTTGGATGAGAAAAGCCAACATGGATGAACCAAATTGTTTTCTGTGCATTTACCACAAAGTTCAGGCGTAAATGTACGTGGAAAAATGGGTTTGACAGAGACTTCCCACTGGCAGAGACCACAGAGGGAAACTGGGATCAGAAATCACCTTCTCACCCCAAAGCCAACAGCATTCCCGGTGAAGGCAGAGACTTCAGGATGAAACAGTGGGAAATGGTCCAACCCATCTTCCAAAGAATCTTAAACTTCACTGAACTGAACGCTGGAGATGGACCAGCATTTGAGGTGCCCGTTTGTGCCACCTGACACATCATTAATTAACGATCACAAGCAATTATTAACTAATGCAGTGGAATCCCAGGGATGGAACACGCTGCTGCGCTAACCACAGGGATTTGGGTTTTGCATCTTGTCCTGCAGAGGTGAAACTGCGAATTCAAACTCCATCCCCAGTTGTCTGAAGAGTTCCCAAGAACAGCATGATGTGCTCAGGGATCCCAGGGAACCCCACTGTGAATGAGAGCTCGTGGTCAATGGCTCCTTCTAAGGCTACATGTGGGGTTGGGTTCGTCCTGAATCTGGGCTGAAGTTTGGGATGTTCTTGGTTTGGGATGGTCTCAAGTTTGGGATTGTCTTGAGTTTGGATTATTCTCAGGTTTGTTCTCAGGTTTAAGAGGATCTTAAGTTTGGGACATTCTTGTGTGGGCCATTCTTGAGTTTGGGATATTCTTGAGTTTGAGAAGGTTTTGAGTTTGGGACATTCTTGATGTTGGGATGTCTCTGAGTTCGGGTTATTCCCGTCTTTGGGATGGTCTTGAGTTTGAGACTTTTCTCAAAAGCTGTTTCTTAGTTGTATGGAGAAACCCCCTGCCGGAACCTTCTGCCCACACCCCCAAAGCTGCCAAGACAACACACTATCAACAAAAAGGACTGAAAGTGCCCGGCACAAAGTCCCTCTCAGCCCATGGAGCAGGTTTGAGTGCCCATTACCAGCACATGGAGTTCTTCCCTCCAGTGCCCTGTGCTGGCAGAGACGGGACCCTCCTCCAGTTCCCCTTCTGGAAGCCTGATCCCAAAGGGAAGAGGTGTGATGGGTCCCTCACACCTGCAAAGCACCACAAACCCAAATCCAATCTCAGTAAAGGGAAAAATCCCGCTCCAACTGGATCCATCAGATACCAGAGCAAAGGGAGAACAGTCCCAAACAGACACCTGAATCCAGGTTTTTTATGGATACACATGGCTGCACTCAACACCAACACACCTGACAGCCTCCAATGCCAAGGGTTGAGTTTAGGAGCTTCCAGGGAGCCTCCAGCCCTTCCCTGCAGAGGTTCCTCTTGGAAATGAAGCTCCATCCTAAACCCAAGCACAGCCTGGATTCTGGGGGGCACATCCTTCCACCCCTGATGAGGGAAATGACCAAGACAGGAGGAACAGAGCGAGAGGGACAGCCTGTGCTACGGAGCCAGAGGCCAGTGGGGATGGGAATGTCCACTGGAAGCACAGGAACAGCTCCCAGCCCACGGCATGTGCGGTGCCAGCGGTGGTGGTGACGAGGCCACGGGGAATTCTGTGGGGGCAGCACCAAACCAACTAGCCCCAGTCTGAACCAGTTCACTGCAACTCCCCCCAAAAGACACAACATCAGAAGACGGGTCCACCCTGGATACCCCTTGGATACACCTGGATACAGCTGGATCCAGCCCAGCACAGCTGCCCTGACCCCTCAGCTCTTTACTGTGTGTCAGACATTGGGGTCTCCCACTACACAAAGCCCCCACCCCACACACTGTGAACAGAAAAGCCACCAGGTCTCCTCAGAACCAGGGGGACCCCCCACCCACTTGGCTGTTGGGTTTTACAGGCCTGTGGTGCCCAAACCACACAAAACCTTTCCTGGCTGCTTGTGTCTCACTGGTCCATGATGGCCAAAGCACAGAACTCTCCAGAACAACCACCATGCTCCCAACTCAAGGCCCTGCAGCCCCCCACGCCCTCCCAGGCACACAGGGCTGGGGGAGACAAAGGAATGAGTTTCACTTCAGGGAGAGGCGGCTGAAAAGGCTTCATTTTAAAGCTGGGCTTGGCAAAGAGCATGAGAGGGCTGAGGCAGCCCAGGGAGAACCCAAGGCACTGGGCACCTCTTCCACACCCCTCTGGGCAGGAATTGGGGCTGTGCCACCCAGCAGAGTTTAGCTGGCCAGGTGAACTGAGCCACGGAGGAAAGGGGCCTCCTGGATTGGCACAAAACCCAACAGATGAGTTAATGATGACAGAACTCCTGCAGGAGATGGGTCAGTGCAGGTGTCACCCCGACCAGCCCTGCAGAGCTCCAGCCCCAGGCTGGGCAGGAGGGACACGAAGGCACCTCGTGGCTGGAAGGACTGAGCCCAGGCTGGAGCACGACGGAGCTACACAGTGGTGTAAACCCGGAGTGACCAGCACGAGAAGGTGCTCCAAGTGATACCACTGATAGATCAGGATTTGAGTTACAGCTCACTGGCTAATTAGGGGGGGAAATGGGTCTGGGATGCCACTAGAGAACAGTAAAGCCATTTGAACTGTATTTCCTTCAGATATGTTCTTTGGGAATGTCCCTTCACCTCTGTCCACCTGGCACCCCAAACCTTGCCCTGGGAAATGGGATGGTCAAGCCTTTTGGAACAGGTGCTGAGGGCAACACTCTGCTTTTTTGTGATTATTTTGTAATTGTTTTAATCTCTGTACTCCTTGGTTTCCACTCTGCTGCCCACCCACAGCTCTACAAAGAGATGTCCTTGATGAGACCTTGGGATGAAACCCTGGGACACTCAAAAATTTCTGCCAGCCTTTGCTGAGGACACAGTACCCAAACACCTGGGATTTTGCCTGCCATGACTGTTGTGGCTCAAAAGAAGCAGAAATTATACTTTTTTTGGGGAAAATGTTGCAGCAGATTGGTGAAAGTGCTGAGTGTAATCCCTCCAGCTTTATCTGCTGTGGGATCACGTCTCCACAGCCCCACATTCCTCACAGCTCCACTCACAGTGGTTTCACACTTCAAACCCTCCAGCCGTGCTCCCCTTCCCCATTCAACACCCAGGTACTGCCCAGAAGGCTTGGAACACCTGGGAAGAGCCCCGGGATGTGCCAATGAATGGCAACATTCCCAAGGGCTGCATTGCCCACAGAGCCCATTTTCCCATCACCCAACGAGCCTGTTTTCCCACAACCCAACCAGGGACAAACATGTAACAATTGAGGAACTGGCCAAACTAGTGGTTTTTAACTGAAGGGCTCAACCCTCCCCTCCCAGGAGAGCTGCAGGGACAGCAGGATCACGGACCAGCCACTGCTGCTGTAATTCCCAGGATCAATGCCCAGATGGGCAAAGCCATTGAACTGCAATGTTCCAGCAGATCCATTCCCCCCAGTAAGGTGCTCTTGCTGGTTTGGGTCTGGCCCAACAACCTCTTGTTATTGGTTTGCTATTGATCATGGAGCTGTACAGAGATAAAAGTAAGGCTCCTTGTGCTCCGAGCATTTCCTTGCTCAGGTTTCTCCCAACACCCCGCTGTGTGTGTACAGATACACATGGGATAACACAAACACAGATCTACAGACACACCAAGCAGCAGACAGGTCCATCCCAACACGACAGAACCCCCATGGACATGGACAGATCCCAAACTCTGCACAGAGGGAGGAGGGACAGAACTTGGGCCAAGTCTTCACCACCTTTGGACACAGAGCTGAGCAAGCTCAGGGGGTTAAAGGGGCAGGTGGGGTCAGGAAATCCATCTCACAGCCAACAGATCCTGCTCCAGCCCTGGGAGATGGGAAGCTCAGACTCAGAAGGACATTTATCCCTGGTTTACTTATGAAGTAATCAGAGCCCAGTAAGGAACTCTCCCTCCTGACTCTGGATCTGTTCCCAACTGCAAACCCCAACACACCAAGCAGGAGAAACTTTTTGTGGATCAGCTCATGGATGACAAAGAACAGTCCCACTGGAGCAATGAGGTAACTCAGAGCTCCCACCCCAAATGCTGGCAGGACCATCCACAGGCACAAAAGCCACGGAGCTCGTGCATCCCCACAGCTCTGATTAACTACCAGTGCCATGCCTTGGCACAAACCTGGCACAGGTAATCCAATGAACCTGCCAGTGTAATGAGTCCTCCAGTACCTCAGCTGTGTTTGGAGCTGCTCCCTGGACATGCCCAAGGATATTGAAGCTAAAGCTCTCACTGCCATTTAGAGACTCAAAGCCAAGAGCCAGTGAAGGATGGGTTTGGAATCTGCAGGAAAGGCACAGACATCCTCTCAGAGCCATCCCAGGGGTTATTGCTGCCAGCAGCCCTATATCCCTGTCCAGGGGGAATCACTACTCCCAAAGCATGGCATTCTGAGCAAACCAGGCAGGGCCAGCTGATGGTCCCGCCTGTCACTCGGGTGACCCCTGACTGGGACACGACCCAATGCAAAGGTCACTTCTCTGACTGATGAGGGGGCTGGAAATGGATAGAAGCCACAAGGATGATCAACCTATGTCTGCTATGGACATTTCCCTCTCATCTCCTGATCCCAAACGGATCTGGTCATGATTGGTTATGGTGGAACCAACAAGGATGGGCTGGAAGAGCCCCATGGCCTCGCCAGGACTGGAGCCCAGCCGTGGTCTCCAACAGACCAGGGATCCCTCAGCTCTCACAGTATCAGTTCTGGGGGTTGGAAGAATGCCCGAAGAGACCCTGATTTTCAGCAGAACTCTAGCACCAATCCTTGGAAAATTAAGACTTGGATGTGTCTCCAGTCAGGAACTCAAAGCCACTCAGCACTTCTGGTAGTCCTGGCTCAGAGCGGGGCTGACCCCTGGACAGGAGGCAGGGCAACCAAAGCACAAAGTGGGGCTTCTCCCTCCCCAGTGCAATGTAACTTCAAATAATTTCTTTTAAATTACAAGGAGCGAGTGAAGACTTCCAGAAATACCACAGCAGCACCTGCTTCCCCAGGAACTGGCACTGGGAGAATCCCAACCCTCAGCACATGAACAGCCCACAGCCCCAGCACAACTTCCAGGGATTCCAGCAAAGCAAACCCTCCATTTTCCCCATGAGCAGAACCGAGCAGTGGTTTGGGCACACAGGGATGAGCTGGTGCCACGAGAACAGCGACCCAGCAGCACACACCAACTCCAACAATGGGATCACCTCGTTCTCCACAATCCCCTGCCACACACCTTGACACCTCAGCACAGGGAAGGACATTCCACAAGCACCACAGACATCACAGCAAACATAAAGGATTTCTGAGCCAGCCTGAAGGCTGGAGCCACCTTTGCTCAGAATGACAAATCTGTGGGAGGCACTTTCCACACTCCCAAGGCAAAGCCCCTCGTTATGCTCAGGTGAGAATCTACCTGAAAGCAGCTATTTGGCTCCCTATGTGTCAAGCTCCATGAGCTTACTCTCAAGGGAATGATTTTCCAGATCTTGGATTACTGAGGGAGCAGCACTGACACCTGACAGGTGGGTTCCAGCTCACACACAGCAGCGGGTCCAGCTCAGGGGCAGAGGAGCCCCCAGACCCAGGTGACCCCACCCCCCACCCCATGTCACCTGTGGCCCCATCCCGTCACCTGTGTCACCTGTGTCCCAACACCTGTGTCACCAGCACAGCCTTCCCAGGAGCAGGTGCTCCAGGCTGGGCAGATCCCACGCCCCAGCTCCAGGTGCTGCCCCTCACCTCCCTCGCAGGTGTGTCCCCCCAGAGCCCCTGTGACCTCTCCCTGGGCAGGGACACCCAGGGGTGCCCACCTGGAGCTGGGGGGACCATGTCCCTCTCCAATGTTGTCACAAGGTACAAAGTGCAAAAGTGTTGCTGTTCCTGCATCCATTAAAAAACTTTAAAAACAGAACAAAACAAACAGAAAAAGGATTTCCATAATCATTTGAAAATACATTAATTAAGTCTCCAAAAAGCCACCAAAGCCCTGGTCACCTCTGTGTGCTCTGGGTCCTGCCGGGCAGCAGAGCCACGGGCAGTGTCCTCTCCCTGGACACACCTGGGCCACACCCAACAGGGACACTGGCCTGGCTTGGACAGGAGAGGCCAAGTGCTGAGCCACCCAATGCTGCTCTGAACCACAAGTCTCCACGGGAGGGCAGGGAGCCATCCCTGGAACACAGAAACACCTCACGGCTTGGGACACCACGGCCTTCCCACCCCACCACACCTGCACCTCCAATCCCTCCCTGCTCCATCCCGTGGAAGTGTTTGCATTTCTCCTCCTATGAAATGTTTCTGATAAGGCTTTATTGCTATACAAAAGCGGTGCAAAGGCTGCCCGAGGACAGCTCCATCAGGAACTTTGGTCACACGACTGCGGGACTCTTGTGCACTGTCCCCGTCCCGGCGTTAGACCTGCTACCTTTCCCAAGAGAAGCTGAATACTGTGTGCAATAACACTCGGAAAATAGGACTTGAACCCCAGATACAAAACAAAAACGAGGGAGAGAGGGAAAGGGGACAACTAAAATCAGGCAGAAGGCTTGCTTGGGAAGAGCCCGTCATTCCTGTGAGGACTAAACTGCTCAATGCTACATTTGGACAATGCGAAGTGTCTCTCCGGACAGACTGTTGGTGTTGGAACTGCGTGTCTGGTCCTCAATGCCAGCTCGCTCTCATCAATGCAGCATTTATTAAAAAATAAAATTAAAATGGAAAAAAAAAAATAATAAGAATTGACAAATTGCATCACCAGGAGCAGCCTGGCCTGGGTCACACACGTCCCGTGGCAGCAGCGGCATCAAGCGGGGCCGTTCAACGTGGCTTCGGTGCAGGGCAAGGCCTCTTCTTTCCTGGGGAGAGACCCAGAGCAACGCTGCAGACAGGGAACTGCTGGGGTACACCAGCTCCTACGGCTTCCCTCACCCTGCCTGGAAACTGCCCTCTTTGGTGGGATCTGAGCCACCCTTCCTCTAGTTCTGTCCCTCCTGCCTGTTAAGTGTTACCCATTTCCAAAGGGGAACCTTCTCAGAATCCTTCACAAACAGTACATTGAAAAATCAAACTGGAATCATGGAATGGTTTGGGTGGGAAGGGACCTCAAACCCACCTAGTTCTACTCCCTGCCAATGGGATTAGAATGATGGAGCATCTCTCCTGTGAGGAAAGACTGAGAGCATTTGGATTGTCCAGCCTGGAGAAGAGAAGGCTCCAGGGACACCTGAGAGCCCCTGGCAGCGCCTGAAGGGGCTCCAGGAGAGCTGGAGAGGGACTGGGGACAAGGGCTGGAGGGCCAGGACACAGGGAATGGCTTCCCAGTGCCAGAGGGCAGGGCTGGCTGGGATATTGGGAAGGAATTGGTGGCTGGGAGAGTGGGCAGGCCCTGGCCCAGGTTGGGCAGAGATGCTGTGGCTGCCCCTGGATCCCTGGAAGTGTCCAAGGCCAGGCTGGATGGGGCTTGGAGCAACCTGGGCCAGTGAGAGGTGTCTCTGCCCATGGCTGGGACTGGATGGGCTTTAAGGTCCCTTCTGCCCCAACCATTCCATGATTCTGATTTAACAGCACCCCTGGGAACCTGCAGGACCTGTGCAAGACACTGCAGTGCAGAGCACCCCAAGATCCTCCAGCCGCACCCTGAGTAACTCTGACGTGCCCAGTGGGGTACACCCACCACTGCAGGGACATGACCAAACCCAGGCTGCCCCAGCAGGGCCAGGTCTGTCCCCTCCCTCACCAAACCCAGCCTGCCCCAGCAGGGCCAGGTCTGTCCCCTCCCTCACCAAACCCAGCCTGTCCCAGCAGGGCCAGGTCTGTCCCCTCCCTCACCTGTCTTTCGTGGCTGTTTCCGTGACGGCTGTGACGACGGTGGCCACTCTCTGGTGCCCCTCCGAGTGTGGGCCCACATTGTTCAGGGCTTTGGGGCCCTTGGGTGTCCCGCTGTCAGCTGTGGCCACTTTCTCAACCACCACGGCGTCAGTGTCGCTGTGGGAACAGGGAAGGGCCACGTTAAAATGGGAACTGAGCTCCTCTTAAAACCAACTTCATACTGAAATGTGAATTAATAGGGCTGGAGTTCCAATGGAGAAAAAAATACTAATACTCCTCCTCCTCCTCCTCTCCTTGCACAGGCCACAAAAATCCTGTAGAGAAATGAGAACTGGAAATGAATCAGGATTGAAAAGCAGCATCCTGGAGGCTCCAGGTCCTTAACCCAACAAGATACACCAAGAATGACAGTTCCTCAAGGAATGCATTCCCATTTCCTGCTTCACAATCCGTCCTCAGAGTTCCCAACACTGCTATTCCGATTGCCCAGCCCAACAATCCCTAAACTGCTGGTCTGGCAGAGCCTGCTGTGCTCCAACACGGGCACACTGACTCTGCTCCACAGACTCCTCCCAGGTGAGCTCTGAGGCTTCTGCAGGCACTTGGAAAATACTCAGATTAAGGACAGAACCTACACTCCTGTGGAAGAGCAAACCATGGACTGGATGTCCATGAGCAGAAAGTTCAGAAGCCAAACACTAAATGAACTTGCTCTGCTGTCACCAAGGTGCCACCTTGGAGAGCATCTCCAGTGTGGGGTCCTACAACAAAACAGGGCCTCAAATCCTGGAAAAGGAGAAACCGTGAGCACAGCCCCTTCACATCTCCTCTGTTCTGATTAAAACCACCCAGATTTCTAACTGGGGAAGGGATTTCTGTGAACACCCCTATTTTTTGGCCTCCACATGAACCATATTCCTCCCAGGCTTCATTAATTCCTTCTCCCTCTTTGAGAGAGCAAAACTTCCCAGTGGGAGGAAAGCTCAGGGATAAGAGAGCTGGAATGCTGTCACCAGCTGCCAGGGGAGTTTTAATGGAATAAAAGAATCACAGCCTGGTAATGAGACATGTGATGGAGATTTGAGCTTGAGGTTCTATTTCTGCAGCTACTTTTCTTGAAAAAAAAAGCCCATAAAAATGAGGAATAATGAGATCAAAACATTTCCCTTCCTCAAGGGCTCACATGCTCTTCAAAAGAAATGACTGCAAGTACAAAAATACACCTTGGAGAGAGGACAGGGCTGGAGGAGACGGCGGAGAATGGAGCTGAATTCCCAGAAATGTCATTAGAAAACCACTTCCCACACAAGAAACTGAAGCTTGTGAGATTTCAGTGGCTCAAAGATAAACTTGAAATCAACCACTTAAGTTTCCATGGTATGAGGATTCTGGTGTTATCTGACCACTGAGGGGGGCATGGAAATTCCCCTCCCTTCACCAGGCTCCTGGAAAATCACAGCTGGACACAAAAACCTCCACTGGGGACACAGGCCCAGACTGAGGGGTGACCCAAACCCAGACAAGGAGTTTGTCAGGGACTGTGACCCAGGCAGGAGGCCAAGCATGGTGTTCAGAGCTAGTCCAGGACACACTGCAGAACCTACAAATATCTGGCAGCAGTGTCCCCACCTCAGCTGGTTTCAGCAGCTCCCTGTGGCCATAAAGGCCTGTCTGGGAAGAGTCCAAAGAGAAGGGAAACCAACAGTCCATGGGCACCAGAGCTGCAGACAGACAGGACAGGGTGCCACCTGCACCAAACTGGTCCCTCACCTGAATCCCAGGATTCCTGAGGCTGGAAAATCCCTCCCAGCCCACAGAGCCCACCCTGTGCCCCATGCCCTCCTTGTCCCCCAGCCCAGAGCACTGAGTGCCACGGCCAGTCCTGCCTTGGGCACCTCCAGCCCTAGGCACTCCAACCCTCCCTGGGCAGCCCCTATCACAATGACATGCTCAGAGTAATCAGTGATCTACATCTCCTGCTCTAAGGGCATGAAATGAATTCTGGCTGTGGTCCCAAATGATCCAAGAGCTGTAGGTACAGGAAACCATTCCAACAAACAGCTGCCCAGCTGCTCACAAACCCCACGATCCGCTCCAGCTTTTCCTGGCATTTTGTGGGTTTTAGCATTCATTGGCTTTGACAGCGAGAGGGAACCAAGAGTGAGTGAGTGGACCCTTCCCCACCTGGCTGGACACTGACCTCAGGCCAGAGCTCCCAGGGGGAGCCTTCACTGCCCTTTTCCATGCAATCCCACCCTGTGCCCACACCCTCACACGGCTGGCTGGACACATGGACAGGTGTGTGACTGAACCAAACCTGCCCTGGAATAACCCTGATACAGATCTGCCCTTCAAACAGCCCCCTGTGCCACGGAGGCCGCAGGACACCCTCCCAGGGGCCACGGGGACAGGGTGGCACAGAACCACGAGTGATGCCCACGGAGACCCCTTCCCACCTGGAGAGAGCAGCCTTGTCCTTCCTGGCCTCCCCTGGCAG
>JAWMRC010000039.1:238376-255306 GCA_035584755.1 Thripadectes ignobilis | reverse complement strand
GGACTGGGGCCAAGGCGTGGAGGGCCAGGACACAGGGAATGGCTTCCCAGTGCCAGAGGGCAGGGCTGGCTGGGATAGTGGGACGGAATTGGTGGCTGGGAGGGTAGGCAGGGGCTGGCCCAGGTTGGGCAGAGAAGCTGTGGCTGCCCCTGGATCCCTGGCAGTGTCTGTGGTCAGATTGGAGGGGGCTTGGAGCACCCTGGGCTAGTGGGAGGTGTCCCTGCCCATGGCAGGAGTGAGTTTGGGTGAGGTTTTAAGGTCCCTTCCCATCCAAACCTTTCTAAGATTCCATGATTTTATGATTCTAATTAATTTGCTCCCTGAGTGTGTGGAGACCCAGCAGCCAGGACACGGTCATGGGGTGGGAGAGCCCCCACCATGGGCTGTGCTCCCTCCTCCATGTGTTGTCCCTTGTCCGGTTTCGAGCTGGTGGTCCCGTCCCCTCCAGTTTTGTTTCTGGAATGAAAACCTGGGGCCTGAGCCCTGTCACAGGACAGCCAGCTGGTGATGTGCTGGTGTGACACAGTGTCACCGTGCAGGGATGTGGTGGGGTGCTGGGCAGTGCTGAGCTCCCAGGCTGGGAGAGCAGCACCACAGGGATGCCAGCAAGCCACATTCTCTCCAGTGACCGCCGTGGGCCTCCGGGATGGGGTTGGAGCTGGGGGCTCTGTGCTGAGAGTCAAGCCAGGCTGGGTGAGGTGCCAGACCCGGTGTCAGGGTGGCACCTGGCTCTGGGTGTGCCATGATCCCCGTGCTCACCTCGTGCTCTCCATCCCCAGGTGATGCAGGTGCTGAACGCTGATGCCATCGTGGTGAAGCTCAACTCTGGGGACCACAAAACCATCCACCTGTCCAGCATCCGCCCCCCGCGGCTGGAGGGGGACAGCGCGCAGGTGACACACGTGGGGACGCGTGTGGGGAGTGGGGAGGGGGCTGTGGGGAGGGGGCTGTCCTCCCTCCCAGTGCTGCAGCGATCGCTGTCATCCGTGACTGTCCCTGGATTGACACCCCTCCCCGTGGGGCTCCTGTTCTCTCTGGGATGACCCCCCAGACAAGCACCCTGTTTTTGTTCCTGGGGGACCCTCATCTCCGGGGTGCAGGAGGTCTGGGGGCGCACTGGTGGCTGCAGGGAGGTGGATCTCACCCCCCTGCCCTGCCTTAGTTTCCCCCTCTGTGCTCCGGGGGGTGGGAGAGTGCTGTTCCCAGGCTGTGTGGTGGGGGACTATGGGATGTCCTTGGGGATGTGCTGGTGGGTGGGTGACCCGTCTGTGTGGACTCGTGTCCCTTGTGCACCTCTTGACATTTGCCTGTCGCCGGGACAGATGCAGGCAGCTGCAGGGCAGGGCTGCTGGAGATGATGCCATAGATGTGAATCCTTTGGTTTTCCTTCCCCTCCCCGTCGTGACATTTAGGGAGGGGCTTGGCCATGTCCCCCCAGCATCTCCCCTCTGCTGTGGGGCTGGTTCAGGTCTGGGAGCAATTCCCACCTCCTGGAGGAGGAGGGAGGACTCTCTGTCCTCCGGCTCGAAGGGACACTGGGGCGGACTCGTGGTGACCTGCAGTGTCAGGATCCAATGGATTCTTTGTGGGCACTGATGTGTTTGGAAAAGGCTGCATTGTTCCTGCACAGTTTGGGCTCTGCTGTGCTTGGTTTGAGCCTCTCTCGAGCTGGCACAGTTGGATCTGGAGCCACATGCTCGACAGCAACATGAAAGCACCAGGATCAGCTCAGCTTGGGCATGCTGAGTCCCCTTGACCCTGCTCAGAGCTCCTGTGCCGTGCAGGGAGCTGGGATGTGGCTCTGATCCCTGTGCCACTGCTGAGTCCCCTTTACAACCCCTGTGCTGTGCCAGGAGCTGGGATGTGGCTCTGATCCCCGTGTCCCTTTTTGGAGCAGCTGGTGCCTGTGGGCAGGGCTGTGGGCAGTGGTGTGGGCACAGTCACTGGGCACTGCCTGGTGACAGCTGAGCTGAGTCCATCCAGGGATGCTCCTCAGGGCAGGGATTTCTCTCCATGCTGCTGCTTTCCCTCTGCTATTCCTTTCCCCCCGTGGTAGATGCACTCATTGCTGTGGGACCCTGCCAAGCACCCAAGACCCCACTGAGGACCTGGCTTGTTCCTGGCACAGCCCTCCTCTTCCTCCAGCACCTCTGGAGATGCCAAGGAGGCTCCCACCCACATGCTTGAGGGGGGCTTGTGCCAGGATTGTGCCAAAGCCACCTTTTCCGGCGCTGTTTCCCATCCCAAATGGCACTGCTGTCTCGGGCTGGCCTGGCTGTGCCAGTGGGTGATGGCATCATGGCCATGGCTCCCCAGGGTGACCCCGGGTTGCCGTGGGAAGAGGAGTTTGGAAATTTCTCCCTCTGAGGGTGCCACCCTGTTTCGTCCATGCTGAATTAGGAATAACTTCCCAGATGAGCCTCTCCCCGCTGTTCCTCCCCCGTCAGCACCGTGGGGATGGACCCGCCACGAGCCGGGCGGCACGTGGGGCACGGGGGGGACCGCGTGGGGTGGTCCTGGGGGGCACCTGCTCCCCACTGGCACTGCTGGGAGGAGCGGGATTTCTGCACGGAGCGGCCGCAGTCTCCAAGGAGACTGCAGAGAGGCAGCTGCCCTCCTGCCGTGCCGCCGGATGGATGCGCTGGAGAAATCCTGCGCCTCTTCGGCACAGCGGCGGCCCCGGCACGCGGGCGGTGCCTTCCCCTGCTGCTGGTGAGGGTCCTCACCGTGGGACCCTGCCCCGCTGGGTCTGGGGTCTTGCTGCAGGTCCACAGCGTTCCAGGGTGCCATTGCCAGCACCCTGAAATCACATCCCCAGCACTCCAATGTCCCATCCCCAGCACCCCGAGGTCACATCCCCAGCTCTCCAGTGTCCCATTCCCAGCCCTCCAATGTCCCATTCCCAGCACCCTGAGGTCACATCCCCAGCCCTCCAATGTCCCATTCCCAGCACCCTGAGGTCACATCCCCAGCACTGCAGTGTCCCATTCCCAGCACCCCGAGGTCACATCCCAGCACAGCAGTGACACATCCAGCACCCTGAGGTCACGTCCCCACCACCCCTATCACCAGATCACAGCCAAGTCCTGACCTGTGTCTGTCCATTGCTCTTCCTATGGAATAGCATTGGCATTTGGAATCATCTGCGCCCACCCATGGATTGTAGGGGTCGGGTCCTGCTGTCAAACCCCTGGTGGGGTGGAATTCCTGGTCCTCACTGTGGTCATGGTGCTGTGGAGGATTATCTGCTTCCCTTTTCCTCCTCTCCTTCCTTCTCCTCCCTGAGCTGGAGCAGCCGGTGTTCCGGAGCACATCCTGGGTCCTTATCTGTGCCAGCCCCTGCCTTGGGCACCCCAGACTGGGGAGGGTTTGTGTCCTGGCCCTGGTACCCAGTCCTCCTGCCCTCTGTGTCCCCAAGGCTGCTGGAGCAAGTTGAGCCCCCTGGCCTGGGGTGCCCCCATTAAACCCCATTTATTTCCCTCTGGGTTTTATCCGTCTGTAGATCTGTTGTGTTTTCATCCCAGTGCTGCTGGTGTGGTTGTTAATTACCTGTGAGTGCAATTAATGATGCGTTTACCCCTTCCACATCAGTGGCTGAAAAGTTTATATAATATATAATACATGATATAAAATTCCTAATATGCAATATATAAAATACATATTGAGGGTTGATTCCAGGCTCTCCTGGAAGGTTTCACCCTCCAGTCCCACCCCTATGGCCTGGCAGCTCTGGAGTGGTGTGCAGGGACCGGCACATTCCCACCATATCCGACAGCAGCCCTTGGATATCACGGCTCCATCGGGGAGCTCCGTCCCGACCTGCCGAGCGATAATTGGTCCCACGGCACCTGATGGAGGAGATGGGAAGTGACAGACTGAGAATTGCCGTAATGAAATCCTCCAGCCTTTCATCTCCCGCCTTCATCTCCCGGCGCTGATGAATCCCAGGGCGGGAGCCGGGCACTGGGAATGTCCCCAGCTCTCAGCTCTGCCGAGGAACATCACGGATGGGTGCGGAGACACATCTCCTGCTGCTCCAGGTGTGGAGCTGGTGCTGTGTGTGTGAGAATGGCTGGAGTCCTTTCACCAGGATGGCTGGAATCCCTCACTAGGATGGCTGGAGTCCCTTCACCAGGATGGCTGGAACCCCTTATTAGGATGGCTGGAACTCCTTCCTGGGGTAGTTGGAACCCCTTGCCAGGAGGGCTGGAATCCCTCACTAGGATGGCTGGAACTCCTCACCAGGATGGCTGGAGTCCCTCACCAGGATGGCTGCAACTCCTCACTGGGATGGCTGGAATCCTTTCACCAGGACTGTTGGAACTCCTCACCAGGATGGCTGGAACCTCTCACAGGGATGGCTGGAACTCCTCACTGGGATGGCTGGAGTCCCTTCACCAGGATGGCTGGAATCCCTTCACCAGGATGGCTGGAACCCCTTGCTGGGATGGCTGGAATCCCTCACTAGGATGACTGGAATTCCTCACCAGGATGGCTGGAGTCCCTTCCCCAGGATGGCTGGAACCCCTCACCGGGATGGTTGGAATCCCTCACCAGGATGGCTGGAACCTCTCACAGGGATGGCTGAAACCCCTGGCCAGTATGGCTGGAAACCCTCAGCAGGATGGCTGGAGACCCTTGCCAGGATGTCACCCACAACTAGGGCTGGAACCATGGGCTCTTCCAGGTTTTGGGATGATTCAGACCCATCCAGGCACAGGGAAGCCCTTCCATGGCTGCAGGTGGTGCCTGTCACTCTGTCATCATGCACTGCTCAGCCCTGAAACCCCATGGTGGGATCTGGGGTCCATCCATCCATTTTGGTGATGGATCCAGTCCCGCTGAAGCAATTTGCCAGCATTGGATCCATCCAAAGGCAGAACTGAGCCCTCTCTGGCAGTGCTGTGGGATGGGAGAAAGAGCCAGCCCCTGGGAGCATTGGGACTATGGACTTGAACCTGTTGGATCCACCTTGGAACTTTCCTGGCTGTTGGTGTCACCACCATTCCCAGAGTTTGGGATACTTCCACTTCCCTTTTTTAGTCATAGACTCCCTCCCTGGACAGCCAGATCCCAGACTCCCGTCAGCCGCTCCGGCTATATTTGCAGGACTGATGCAATTGCAGCACAAATCTGCTCCAATCCTCCAATTTATCTAAATTGATATCTTAATTGGTAATTCTCTTGGAGAGGGGGAGTCAAACACATGATCCTGATTAAAAGTGAGAAAATAGGGAAAAAAAGCAGCCTGCTGGTGGTGGGGTGGGAGTTTTGAAGGCTGGAAGTGGGGCAGTGTCCCCCTGGCTGGAGCAGGGACATGATGGCTGCTGGAGGGTTCAGGCTGGTCTTGGCAGTGCTGGGAGCTGGAGGGAGGAGGTGGAAATGGGATAGAGAGGGGAGATATCCCAGCTCCTTTCCTGGCTGTGCTGTTGCTCCGGGACTCACCAGTCCCGGCTCCCGCCTGCGCCGCGGAGATAAGGCTGGCATTGGTGGTGTGGGATTTCTGCAAGAATTGTGGGGATGGCCCTGGGACACCTTCCAGGCGTGTTTTCCGAGAACGCAAAGCTGAGGCTGTTTGTTTTTCCATGTTTCTCCTGGATGGTGGCTCATTCCTGTCCCCCTGCCCTGCATCAGATGGTGGTGGGTGTTGGGAAGGGATCACGGGCACCTTGGGGTGCCTCCAGCCCCCTCCAGATGGGGCACGGGGTGGGGGGACCTGGGGGCTGTGCCTGCTCCAGCTGATGGAGCGATGGGAGTCTCGTGTCCACCAGGAGCACGTTGGGCATGGTGGGAGCTCCGGGCAGAGCTGACACGAGCTGTCACCACGCCGGGCAGGGAAAAGCTGCAGGCACAGGGAAGCTGGAAGTGGCTTCGAAAGAGGGAGAACAGATGGATTTGGGCTTGGATATTTTTTTTTCCAGCTCTCATATGAGCTTGCACGCGGGTTCCTGGGCTTTCTGACACGATTCCAAAGGCTGCTGGCTCCTGCTGGGCCGTGAGCAGATGAGGGATCATCCAGCCCCACCAGGCTCCTGGGAGCAAGAGCTGACCCCACGAGGGTCCCTCACAGCCAGGGATCAGCCGGGCAGGGATGGTGTCCCAGGGCCAGCATCCCAGCTGGAATGTGAGCCCACGGGACACGGAGGTACTGCGTGCCCTCAGGCCAGGGGATGATGCTGGGCAGGTGCCCGGGGCTGTGTCCGTCTGTCCAGACACGTGTGTCCTGCCGCAGAGCCCAGTGACACCGCAAGGTCGGTGCCGGGACGGCCACGGCTCCGGCTCCTCTCTCAGCTGCTCCCCAAGGGGCTGCGGTTTCAGTCCTGACAGGGGTTTTTGTGTGCCTGGGATGTCGTGGCCGGCCTGGAAGCAGGTCTGTTCCAGCAGCATGACCCCTCACGGAGGGCGTGGGTCAGGGGATGGACGGTGGCTCCACATCCCCCTGCCCTCCAGCAGATTTCAGGAAGAGCCGTATTTTACCCAGACCCCATCAAACACTGGCACTTTCTCTGCTCCTTTCCCTGTCACTGGCTGACTGCCGGGATATTTATGTGGCACTGGAAGCGTTTGGTACAAAGGACCTGTCTGGCACACTGCCAGCCCCATCCGGCGCTGCCGGAGCTGGAGCTGCTGGGGCTGCACAGCGAGGAAGGGCAGGGAATGACTTTGAGGTCAAGGGCAGCCTGGCCCCTTGGGCTGCTGTTTTTGAGGCTGTTCGAGTTGGATTTATAACCCTGTGTGAGAACCGGGAATGGAGCTGGTCAGGAAAGATCCCATCCCGCCCATTTTTAGCAGCCCCAGCTGCTTCATTCCTGGAAATGAGCTGCTTCTTCCATCGCTGTGCCAGCCCGGGGTGCCGATGGCAGAGCCTGGGGCGCCGTGGGTGCCTCGTCCCGCTCGGTGGGTGCCGTGTGAGGCTCGACAGATGGTTTGCAGGTGTCCGCCGGGAGCTTTCCTCAGCCAGCTGGATTTTGGGAAGAGGGCGGCTGCACGGCTTGGCAGCAGTTGGATGGGAGCTGTGAATGCCGACCGGCTCCTCCAGTCCCTGCAGAGGCTCTTCTGGCACAGGGGGAGCGCGGGCGCTGCCACAGCCCTGCCAGGAGAGCTGGCGCCGCGTCCCCGGGGCGGGTGGGAATTTGGAGGAGGGTGCTGGGAGAAGGAGTGTTATCTGGGCAGGGAAGAGCTTGGTTTGCTCTGCAAAACCCCCTGGAGCAGTGTGGGCACTGGCACAAATCCTGAGGGTTATGGTGCCAATGCTGTAGCTGCCCAGTCCCTGGAAGCATTCAAGGACAGGTTGGAGCAACCTGGGCTAGTGGAAGGTGTCCCTGCCCAGGTGGAACTGGGTGATCCTTAAGGTCCCTTCCCACTGAAACCATTCCATGATCCTTCTATGGGTGGCTCAAGGCAACAAGCCTTGGAGAAGCCAGGGGATTGCTTAGCCCAGCCCAGGTCTCCACCTTGTCATTGTCCCCATGGGCACAATGAGGATGGTCACTGCTGCAGCAGCAGGTTGTTCCCAGCTGGTCAGGAACCCCGTGCCAGGGTTGAATCCAAGGCCATGCAGGCAGGATGAGCTGTGCCTGGTGAGGCAGCGCTTGGATCGGCGGCGGGGTCTGCGCAGAGCCGCTCGTGTCTCCCTGTTTGTTGAGCAGGGTTTGTACTACACAAATTGCTCTGCACTCAACGAGCATGAAAGATTAACGAGGAACAATCCCATGAACTCATCAGTGCCTGCTCTCCGCTAAATTACAGCTACAAGGATCATGGCAGCTCATCCATGGATTGTGTAACGGAACTGATTGCGGCGTGTCCGGAGCTCGGAGTGCCCCGGCACGGCCCTGGCGGATCCAAGGAGCAGGGAGAGCAGAGGGGCAGCCGAGGGGAGCAGGAGCAGGGGCACCGGAGTTCCCGGCTCAATATTTAATAGGGGCTGCCATCGCTGCCAGGGAGGAGACATGTGCAGTCAGCATGTTCCTGCAGCCTGGATTCTGCCCTCGGGCAGCATGTGCTGCGCCTGGAAAAGTGATTCGCTTGCATCTCCGGCTGCCGCTCCTCGCTGCCGTCTCCCAAAGTCATTCCACCATGGAAAAGCAGCCGGTTGGTGTTCGGTCCATGAGCCTGGATTGCGGCAGTGCAGCTCCTGGCAGTTCAGGGTGTTAAATTCTGAGAGGGGCTGGTCTGGGGGCTTTGGGGTGATCCAGACCGCTGGTGAAATAGCTCTGCTTTATCTCCAGAGCGTTTTCCTGCCCTGGCTGTGAGCAAATGTCCAAACACAGGCCACAGCCGGAGCCTGGCTCCCAGGGGATCTGTTGGGGCCAGGTATGAGGCCTGATCCGGGTTGGATTAATTTGTGAACTGGCACAGTTGGGTTCCTGTATGGATTACAGCTGCTGGCATCCCAGGAAATTGCTCATGGCTCAGAGAGCAGAAGCTCAGCAGTGAAAAAAGGACAGAGTCGAGCCTGGAGCGCTGGAGCAGCAGCAGCAGTGCAGGGGAGCAGAAGCCGGGCTGGTGATGGACCAGCCGGCGGCCCCGGAGCCGGTGTGGGGAGCTGGGCAGGAGCTTGCCAGCAATTAGGGAGCAGCTTTTCCAGGAGGCAGCAGCTCCGTGGCTGCCGGTGATGGCAGGAGGCCCCCGGGGCCACGTCGCACCAAGGAAGCCCCACTCAGCCCATCTGCTCTTCACGGAGCAGCCTCTGGAATGCTGGGTGTGCCGTGGAAGGAATCATCCCTGGAGATCAGGCTGTGCTAAAGTGCTTCCCCAACAACTTCCAGCTAAGTGCTGTAATTCCTCTGACCCAGCAGAAGTGCCTGGTGTTTGACACTGGTGCTTTGGGGAAGATCCAGGCACCTGCCAGCTCGCATTCTGGAGGATGAATGCGGAATCACGGAGCTCCAGTGTGCTCCGGGAGCTGCTCCAGAGGTTTGATCCATGCCTGCAGCTGGAGGCAGCGGAGCAGGAAGGGGCAGCCCCGACCCCGGCTCCGGCTGCCACGGATGTTTCTCGCTCGGCTGGGCGAGCGTGAAAATGCTGATGGGAGAATGGAGCTTTGACCTTCTGATCTCCTCGGGAGCTGCTGCGAATCCTCGGCTGATGGGAAAATTGCACGAAATTAGAGAGCAGCCTCAATCCTGCCCCGGTGCTGAGCCCTGCCGTGAACTCTGCCCAGCTCACATGGTGCCCTTGTGCCCTGGGGAACTGAACCCCTGATTTTAGGGCTGCGATGAACCTCTGCAAAGGCCTCATTTGCTTCTCTCAGAGGCTTCTCCATCTGGGAGAGGAGCCAGAGCCAGCCCTGCCCGCAGTGCTCTGCTTGGGAGTGGAGTTCAGTGCCCAGCATGGCTTAGGCATCGCTTGGCATCACCCCAGATCCTGCCCAGTAACAAAGGATCGCCTGGGGGTGACTGAAGGGATGCTGAAGGCATGGCAGGGGCATCCAGGGGCATCCCCCAGCTGATGGGTTACTGGGTATCGCCTGGCATCAGCCCAGATCCTCCCCAGTGACCATTGGGATCACCCTGGGGTGACTGAGTGGGCACTGGAGGCGTGGCAGGGGCACACAGGGCATTCCCCAGCTGATGGGGTGCCCCCCCAGCTCCCAGGACAGTGAAGGGACAGGAGCAGCTCCATCCCCACATGGACAGGACAGGGGTCTCTACACTGAGACCCTACCCAGGTTCATGTCCTGGCCCCGCTGCCTCCCTCCTCCTCCTCCTCCTCTTTCTCTTCCTTCTCCTGCTCAGAGCTGGTCACAGCCAGGGCTCTGCTTTTATCCCTCCTCCAGCCGGGAGTGTTCCCAAGGCACCCAACCTTCTCTGCAGAGCGTGGAGCTCGGAGCCTCCCCCAGCTAATCGGGTGTTAAAGCCGTGTGAACACCCCCCAACACACCCCTCCCCACACCCCCCCTCCCCACACCCCCCTCCCCACACCTCTCCCAGCGCAGCAGCTGCCGGGAATCATGAATATTCCCCCTGCCATTAGCATCGGCTGGATTTAGGGATTTAGTCGCCAGACATTTGGAGATGTGCAGCAGGGATGGGGTGCCAGTCTGCAGGGATGGGGTGCTGGGTTACAGGGATGGGGTGCCAGGCTACAGGGATGAGATGCCAGGCTGCAGGCATGGAGAATGTCTCTCTTTCTAACCCACAGATTGCCCAGCTTCTCCCCCAGCTTGTGTTCCTGGACTTTGGTGGCACTGGCCATTCACAGGGACACAGAGGGTCACTGTACTTCTGTCCCAAAAGCCCAGAGTGGAGGGGTTAAAGTGTCACCTGAGATGGAGCTCCTGTGGTGCTGGCACCTTGTACCCGACTGGCTCCTGCCTCGGCACTTCCCAAATCCCTGATGCAAGAGGCAAAGCCGTGGGGAGCCTTGGAAACAGCTTTCCATGGAGGAGCTGCCCTGGATCTGCAGGGCTTGGTGGTGGGGAGGGGCTGGTCCCCTCCTGGCACAGGGGGCTGGGTGTCACCTGTGGGTGTGCTGGAAGTGTCCCAGACCATGCCACTGACCCCCTGGAATCACATGCCCTGTCTGGATCTCGGATCCTTTGGGGGCTGTGGACCTGCCTGTGCACAGATCCTGTGGGATACGGACCCTGCCTGTGCCATGGATCCTGTGGGATGTGGGCCCTGTTGGTGCCATGGACCCTGCCTGTGCCATGGATCCTGTGGGATATGGACCCTGCCTGTGCCATGGATCCTGCCTGTGCCATGGATCCTGCCTGCATGCCCCATCCCTCCTGCCTGTGCCACGGACCCACTGGCACAAAGCTGTTTCCCCGTGCCTGGCGAGGGGCTCCTGGGGTGGCCTGTGAGCAGGGCAGGGGGTGACAGTGACAATGACAGTGACAGCTCGGGATGTGCCCTCTCCCAGGTCCCTCAGAGGGGACAGCAGCTCCATCCTTAAAAGCTCTTTCCCTCGCTCCCGGCCGGGCTGTGCTGTCCTAGTTTTCTCCGGCTGTTGTTCTTCCTCCGTCACGTGCAGGCTGGGCACGGAGTGCTCCAGTGCAGCTCCAGCTCCCCGGGCTGGGCTCCTGGCTGCTCCCAAATTCTGCCACTCAAAACTCCCCCCATGACCCTGCACCAGGTCCCGGTGCCCTGTGGGGCTGTGCTGGAGGATTCACGGAAATCCAATTCCCTGGGAGTGGGGACAAAAGGGGCTGTGAGTGTGTCCCCTCCCGTGCCACCCCAAAACAAGGCACGGAGGTCTGTGGAGCAACAGCCTCGTCCCATGTCCCTCAGGGTTTGCATTGTCCTCCAAAATTCGGGATAACAGGGAGCAGGGAGGGAAGTGTGGAGGCGCTTCCTGGAGCCCTGCAATGGCTGTGCTGCCCGAGGCAGGAGCGTGGCAGCAGCTGCCGGCTCTGAGCACAGCCTGTCCCTGTCCTTGTCCCTGTCCCCGTCCCCTCGGTGACGGTTTTGGGAGGCAGAAGCACGTCCTGGTGTCGCAGTGTCCCGCAGCCAGGCTTTGGGTCTGGATCATCCCAGTTCTGGGATCAGTGACCCCATTTTCACGCTCCTTGGGAGCGGATCAGCCAAAATGCTGCTGGGGACTGGAATCCACGTGGCCCTCGCGCGGTGCCCGCGGCGCCACATCCTGACACTCCTCCAGCAGGATTCCAGGCTCAGCATCCCGTGCCTGCTCGGGCTGTTCTGTCCCACACCACTGGTTGTTCCCGGGTGTGGAATTTCAGCACGGAGCCTCAGGAGCTGCAGTGCCAGTGGTGCCAGGGGAAGGAGGCTCTGACCAGGAGCTCCAGGGGCTCTGGGACACACTGGCAGCACAGAGGATCCTGGGTGTCACATGGGACCACCTGGATTTGGTCAGGGGCCCCCCAAAACCACCATCTCCCAACCAAGAGGGAGTGTTTGGAATGCAGCGCCCAGATTCTGGGTGTTCAGTATGGAATGCCCAGTATGGAATGTCTGGGATGCAGTGCCCCGGTTCCAGGTGCCCACCAGTGGGGTCTGTCTTCCAGAGTCCAATGGCTACTCAGCATAAATCCAACTTATGTCCATGATTTCTGCTTTTTTCTGGACAAATCATCCCCGAGGGAGACACACAAGCTGTGGGTGGACTAATTCCAGTGATGGGAGGAGGAATGCTGTGACAGCAAGGCCGTGTCTCCTGTTTATCTATCTCTTTCTGGGAAAACCTTGGCTGCTTTGGGGATGCTCCAGGGATGCTCCTGGCCATACTGGGGCTGTCAGCTCCCAGTGGGTCACTGGTGCTACTGGTGCAGCTCTGGCACAGAGCAGTGTGTCCGTGAGGGGCTGCAGCAGCTTTCCTAGGGATCTCAGCAGTGTAAGATTCATTCCAGCAGCTTTTCCAGAGCTCCTGAGGCTTTAGGGGGGAGTCAGGCTCATTTAGCACAGGATTCCAACGTTGTGGTGGGAACGTTGTGGGGGGGTAAAATTAAGGAGGAAAAAACCACAAATGACTTGTGAAATTAGGGGATATTTTTGTATGTCTCAATTTCCTCATTAGTGGCGCCGGAGCCTCCTGGCCCCAGGGAGGGGGTGTGAGGGGCTCTGTGCCAAGCGCCGACGGATAATGAATCCCCATGGATGGGCAGCGCTGTGCTCAGCTGGTTCCCAGATTAATTCCTCGGAAAGGGCACTGCCTTCCCTGCTTCCTTCCAAAAGATCTTTTGGGAGCTGAGCTGAGGTTGCCACAGAGCTGCCAGTGAGGTTAAACCCCCCTTGGAACACTCTCTCCAGCACCAAAGCTCGAATTAAGGAATTCTTCCCCAATTCCTCCTTAGCCAGGAATGCTGGAGTCATGGAATCATGGAACGGTTTGGGTGGGAAGGAACATTAAAGCCCACCCAGTGCCACCCCTGCCATGGGCAGGGACACCTCCCACTATCCCAGGTTGCTCCCAGACCTGTCCAGCTTGGCCTTGGACACTTCCAGGGATCGAGGGGCAGCCACAACTTCTCTGGGCATTCCCCAATATCCCTCTTTATCACCAGCAAAACACAAACTTCAATGGCTTTGAGATTGCTTTTCTCTGGATCTTGATGGAGTTAAGCCGAGCTTTTCCTTGGAAAGGGTAATCCTGTGGTGAAGGAGGTGATTTGTAGTCACTGATCCCTCCCGGAGGGTCCTGCGTGCAGAACTGGAGTGAGGAATGTTCTGTCTGCTGGCACCAGGCTCCCGGGGTTGGGAGAGGAGAGGAGATATCCGAGGCATGCCTGTAATTAACCCGAGCGTTTAATTTAATCAAACGAGGGGCTAAAGACATAATCGGCCGTTGGTTTGAAAGCCTCGTGTGGTTCCGAATTACCCTAATTCTGAATTATCTTAATCCTGCGTTGGCACAGTCAGTGCTGGGATCGCCTCCTGAATCCCTGGGATGAGCTGGGCTCAGCAGCCGCCCTCGGCGCTGTCTTGGGGGGTACCAGAGACTGGGGAGTTCAGGGAAGGAGGAGGCTCTGTGGGGAACCTGGTCTGGCCATAGTCTTGGAATCATGGAATGCGTTGTGTTGGGCTGGGAGGGACCTTAAAGCCCACCCAGTCCCATCCCCTGCCAGGATGAGGTTGCCCAGAGAAGCTGTGGCTGCCCCTGAATCCCTGGAAATGTCCAGGGCCAGGTTGGACGGGGCTTGGAGCTTGGGCACCAGCTTGGGGCTGGTGGGAGGTGTCCCTGCCCATGGCAGGGGTGGAATGACATGAGCTTTAAGGTCTCTTCCCACCCAAACCATTCCTTCATCCAAGATTCTATAATTTAAAACTTTATTATTTATAGTCTGCTGATATTTTGTGCTGAAGCAGCGTCTGCAGCTTCGCCGTTATTTCCGTGCCGTCACATCCATCGTTCCCGGCCATTTCCATTTGTCCTGCAGCGTTTCTGTTCCATTTCCCAGTGGATCAAACAGTGGAGGCTTCCAGTGCCAAGGGCTTTGTGCTCCTGCATCCCTGTCTGTGATGGTGATGATGATGGGTGTGTAAATGCTCTCAGTGGCATCTTGTACCCCTGCTCAGGGGTCTCCCAGCTGGAATGTTGAGGACATTGAGCTCCATCCCTGGGGATGAGGAGAGTTGGCAGGGCAGGACTCTGGGGCCATTTATAGCACTGGGATGCTGCGATGGGGCAGTGCCACTGGTGGATCCAGCTCATCCCAGGCAGGATCTGGCTCATTCCAGGCAGAATCTGCTCATCCTGAGCAAGATCTGGCTCATCCCAGGCAGGATCTGGCTCATCCCGGGCAGGATCTGGCTCATCCTGAGCAGGATCTGCTCATCCTGAGCAGGATCTGGCTCATCCCGGGCAGGATCTGGCTCATCCCAGGCAGGATCTGCCTCATCCCAGGCAGGATCTGCTCATCCTGAGCCAGGATCTGGCTCATCCTGGGCAGGATCCGGCTCATCCTGAGTAGGGTCTGGCTCATCCCGGTCAGGATCCAGCTCATCCCAGGCAGGATCCGGCTCATCCTGTGCCGCGGGAAGTGTCTCCCCAGAGGATGCTCGTTCAGTGTGAAGCACATGCTGACAAGACAAACAACTTTATTAATTTAAGCTGCCTAATGGGCTCGGGAGCAGCTGCACGGTGAGGGCAGGGAGGGCACGGAGCAGCCTCTGCCCAGACACGGGGTGTTCCTGCTCTGTAAAACCCCGTCCTTGGGAGTGAGGGGCAAATTCCCGGTGTGGAGCCTTCTAGGAATTATGGGCCACAACCAAAATGGGCTTTTGTCCCTGTTTTTGAGGAGTTCGAGGTGCTGGAAATGACGGGATTGGGAATGTGGACACTCCATGTGTAGTTCCGGTTCCAATGGGTTTGGTCTTGGCTCAGTTTGGATCCCAGAGAGGGAGTGGGGATGTTTTCCCAGTGCAGGTGAGAGTCACCTGGTGTAACACACCCTGTTTGTCCCAGGGTTCTGCAGCACTGTCTGCTGAGCTCCTGGCGGGGTGCACTTCCCCCGTGTTGGCACATCCCAGCTCTGTCCCTCTGGGATGCAGAAAAGCTGGAGGGATGGGACTGGGGACCCACTGCGGGGCCAGAGCAGCATGTGCTGAGTGGAGAGCACTAATGCAGCTGTGGAATTCCTGCGGAAAATGCTGTCTCTTGCTTCATCTGCTGCTCCCTCAGGCGAGAGGAGCCTCAAGGTGACCGTGCCTGGCACGTTGTCCTGTGGCACCAGGGCCAGGCTGTGCCGGAATCTGCCCCACGGTGCCGCCAGCATCCGAGAGGGTCCTGTGTCCCTGGGAGTCCCACTGCTCTGGATCAGGACCCCTGTCGTGTCCCCTGGGGCAGGGGTGGGTTCCTGGAGGGAGGATTTGGAACGAAATCCACCCAATTTCTGCTCCTACAAGGGGCTCCCAGCTCCTACAGCAGCTGGTGCATCCAGAGAGGTTTTCCTCAAAACCTTTCCTTTCCTCCTTTGGGATCCTGTTAATCAGGAAAAAGGATCCCTTGGGGATGCCCATGATTCCGTGGGACCCTATTTTGGGGACACCCTGCCACCACCTTCTGGGTGCTGCCTCTCCTCCATTCCTCATGGGATGGAGCATCCTGGACATCCCAAGTCCGCTGGAGGATGCTCCCCACCCCTACAGCTGCAATCCCTGCTGTTCCTCTTGGATGGAGCATTCCAGACACCCTGAGCCTATTGCAGGGTGTCCTCCATCACCAGGACCTGCAATCCCTGCTGTTCCTCTTGGATGGAGCATCCCAGACACCCCGAGCCCATTGCAGGGTGTCCCCATCCCCACGGCTCCGGGTCCTGCCGCACAGAAAGGGGCTGGCAGAGGGAGCAGAGCCGGCAGCACGTGGCAGAAGGTTTAAATTAAGGCTGTTCTCTCTGTGATAAATCGGTGCCTTCGGGCTCGATGGAGATTGATGGTCACCGGGAGGCTCGGGAGCCATTCCCGGTGCCCTGGGGAGGGAAGCGGAGCGGCAGCGCCGGCAGCACCATCAATAGCGGGGCTGGGCTGTGTCGGCTTCGATGAGGGAGGCGGGGGATGGATACGGGATGAGACAGGAAAAGACACGGCTGGGCTGGAACAGCCTTTGTCCCTGCCGGCAGCTCCGGGGGCTGCTGCGGGGAAGGGGCTGCAGGATGGGGAGCCGCACGTGGTTCCGTGGCCAGGATGGGAGGATGGGGATGGAGCAGAGCCTTTGCTGCCGTGTGCTCCGAACACTGGGGCTGGGCTGTGCCCCACCGTGCCGGGCTGCTCCGGGTGTGCAGAGCCCTGCACTGCCAGGGAGCTGCTGCAGGAGAGGCAGGAGAGGAGCTTTGGCAGAGCGGGAAGGACTCGCAGCAGCTGCCGTGGGTGGCTGTGTTGGAAAGCAGGGAGGTTGGCCCCGGAGTCACTGCCCTGTGCCCATCCCCGGTCCTGAGGAATGGTGTCATTCCTGCAGGGCCAGTGGGTGCTGAGGGGGGACATCTCTGGGTCCCCCTACCCGAGGTGCAAGTGCTGGTGCCAAGCAGGGCTGGGGTGATCCCTCCTGTGAGATTCCATGGGCTTGGGAAAAATGGAAACTGTATTAAAATGGTCAAATTCCAGTGAAAGGCTCTGGCAGAGCCTGGTTTGATAACAAAGGCCCAGAGAAGCTGTGGCTGCCCCTGGATCCCTGGAAGTGTGCAAGGCCAGGTTGGATGGCTGGATGGACCTGGACTAGTGGAAGGTGTCCCTGTCCATGGCAGGGGTGGCACTGGATGAGCTTTAATGCTCCTTCCCCCCCAAACCATTCTGGAATTCTAGGAAGTGCTGGGTCCTGCCCTCAGATCACCCCAACCCCATGGGACATTCCAGGCTGGAGCAGAAGGGCTGGAAATCTGGGAAAGGCCCTGGGGGGGACAGTGACAGTGACTGGACATGAGCCCAGGGGTGCCCAGGTGGGCAAGAGGCCCAAGGGCTGTGCCAGCCCAGTGTGGGCACAGCCCAGGGCAGAGCCTGTCCCTGTGCTGGGACCTGGGGAGGCACCCCTG
>JAWMRC010000039.1:220947-238276 GCA_035584755.1 Thripadectes ignobilis | reverse complement strand
CGGGGCGGGTCGGGCTCTGCTCCCAGGGCACAGGGACAGGAGCAGAGGGAAGGGGCTCAGGCTGGGCCAGGGCAGGGGCAGGGGGGACATGGGGAGGAATTTGCTGCTGGAAAGGCTTGCCCAGCCCTGGCACAGCTGCCCAGGGAGGTTTGGATTCCCCATTCCTGGAGGGATTTCAAAGCTGTGTAAATGTGGCACTTGTGGACATGGGTCAGTGGTGGCCTTGGCAGTGCTGACGGAAGGGTTGGACTTGATGAGCTCAGAGGGCTTTTCCAAGCTGTGTTATTCCATGATTCTTAGGCTGTGCTGCTCTTCTACCAGCCAGCCCTCGTGCCCTCTCCCACAGTCCCTGGCTGTGCTCTCTGCCCCTCAGTGCCACTGAAAACCCTTCAGTGCTGCTGTGGCCACCCCGCTCTTGTCCCTCGAGTGGCTCGGACGCGGTGCTGTGGTGTCGAGTGCCAGCTCTGAATGGGGCACTGAGCGAGTGGGAGCAGGAGAGGCTGGAGAGCAGGAGTGCAGGAAAGGCAGGAGAAGCTGGAGAGCAGGAGAGGCTGGATAAGTGCCCACTTCACGCTTCATTTCCAGAACAAGCACCTGCTCGGGGCCACCAAAGCCCTGTGGATGTCACTGGGAGCCCCTCTCCCTCGTCCTTGCAGCACATCCCCACAGTCCTCAGTGCTGGCACTTCCCTGTGGCTGTGGCTGCTCCTGGTGTCATCCCTGTGCTCTCAGCATCTCCGCTCTGCTCCTGGGAGCCCGGGAAGGAGCTGTTTGAGCATCTCCACCCACGCAGTGCCGGGTCCTGAGCTGAGCTTTCCTGCGCTCCGCGGGCTTTGATGTGGAAAAGCCGGTCCCCGAATGCTCCCGCTGTTCGCTGCTCGTGCTGTGCGTGTTCCACCAGCTGCCTGTTCCCTGTCAGCGCCTTGTCGGCCTCCGGGATGGATCTCTGGGGTGGATTTCCCACCCGGCACGTTCCCTGGCGAGCCGAGCGTGGCGGGTTCAGCCGAGGATGAACCGTGGGGTGACTCCACTAATGAACCATCTCACTTTCCCTCCTCTCCCTTCATGCTCCTGGGAGCAGGAGCCTGGGACTCCAAGGTGTCCTGGGAGCCTCTCTTGCTCCGGATTGGATCCTTCCCCCAGAGCTTGGTTCTGCCCTGGCACAAGCTGTGCAGCCCCTGAACGTGGCAGGTCCCCCCACCCTGTGGTCCCTTAGGGGCTGCTGTGTCCCCAAAAAGCCCATGATTGGGGCAGGTCCCCCCATCCTGTGCTCCCTTGGAAGCTGCTGTGTCCCCAAAAAGCCCCTGATTGGGGTGGCTTCCCCCACCCTGGGGATCCTTGGGGGCTGCTGTGTCCCCATCTGCAGTGCAGGCCCCACTCCCAGTGCTGGTAGTGGCATCTGGCATCTTCCCCTCTCCCTCCCCCCTTCTCATTCCCTCCATGTCGCTGGGAGTTGATTAGCTCTGCTAATTGCTTTACAAATAATGAGCTTCCCTAATTGCGCTGGCAGGGAGGGGGGGCTCTCCCCACCTGCCATCCCACAGTGCTGCCAGGCTGTAGGTCCCCTTGGCTCCTCTGGGGTCCCCCCATAAGTGTTGGCATCCGGGATTCTTGGAAGATCCCCTAAAATCCTGTGCACGGGGAGCTGGGAGCTCTGGGTCATCCCCCCTGCTCCGTGAGCTGATGAGTGCTCTGGGATTGGTGGGATGTTCCAGCAGCTGCCTGTTCCCTGTCACTGCCTCGCCGGCCTCCGGGATGGATCTCCAGCATGGATTTCCCACCCGGCACATTCCCTGGCAAGCCAAGCATGGCAAGTTCAGCCAAGGATGAACGGTGGAGTGACACCACTAATGACCCATCCCCCCTCCCTCCTCTCCCTTCGTGTTCCCAGGAGCAGAAGCCTGGGAACCCCAAGGATTCCTGGGAACCCTCTTGCTCTGGATTGGATCCTTCCCTCAGAGCTTGGCTCTGCCCTGGAATGAGCTGAATGGGGCAGGTTCCCCTGATCCTGGGGGCCCTTGGGGGCTGCTGAGTCCTGGGGGAGCCCTGTGATGTGAGAGCTGGGTTTGCCAACCCTGGTACTGGAGCATTTCCAGCTGCTCCAGATGCTCCTGCACCCATAATCACCCCTTGTGAAGGGTCTGGGAGCAGGACCTCCCAGCAGCCAGGAGCATTCCATGTTCAATCCCCCGTGGAATTCTTCGTGGCAGAGATGAGCTGCTGCTTCCCTGAAAATAGACTTTAATTAGCCCCCGCCTGGTGTAAGGATGTGAATTTGACAGGAGAGCTGGAATTCTCTCGCCCTGTTAGGTGTTCAAAGCCATGTGGGGGTTATTTCAGGAGGAGGGAATTTGGGGGGGCTGCCAGCACCCACCGCTCACTGTCCCCTTTTTGAGATGTTCCAGCCTTCATTTTAACCAAAAAGCTGGTTTCTTGCCCCGGGCTCCCCAGCCTATGAGAAAACCACATGTTCCCATCAATTTTGGGAATGAAATCCCTATCTCCATGTTTGGGGAGGGAGGTGAGCAAGTCCCCTGCTCCTACAGCAGCTCCCTGAAGATGAAGCTCCACACATTGACTTTCTCACTAATAGAACAACTTCCTCGCTGCACACCTTTAATTAAATGAGATCCTTGGTTTTAATTAATTTTTGAATGGCTGATGATTCTCTCCAGGAGCTGGGGACCAGCATTTCATTGAATCATGGAATCCCAGAACGGGTTGGGTTGGAAGGGACCTTTGAAACCATGCAGTGCCACCCCCTGCCATTGGGTTCTGCTAGACCAGGTTGTTCCAACCCGTGTCCAACTTGTCCTTGAATATTCCAGGTTTGGGGCAGCCACAACTTCCAAGGTGCCTCAGAAGGACGCTGCTTCAGGCGAGCTCTTGCCTTGAAAAATAGTTTAAACCCGGCAACATCTTTCTTTCTCTGTGCCGGTAATTGCCGGTGTTTGCCGGTCGTGGAGTTTTGTTAACATCCCGCTGTTCCATTGATTTCGAATGTTTATTTGCAAAACCTCTGCTGTGTGTCCGAGTTCCTGAACGGCTTCCCAGAGCCCTTGGCTGCTGCTCCCCCTGCACCGTGAAATGTTGTTTGATGGGCCACCAGAGCGGGATTTAACGGGGCTGACGGGCGGGCAGAGACGGATCGGGCACTTAAGCGTTCCCATTACCCGCCCCTGGCACAGCCCAGCTGAGAATTCAGGCTGAGAATTCCCCAGGGGTTGGCATTTTGCAGCAGCAGCAGCAGCAGCAGCACAATGTGAGGGTGCAGCCACTGCCACCGCAGAGCATCCAGGGCTGGCATGGTGTGACCATGGTACTGGCATGGCATCAGGATGGTGCTGGTGCTGGTGCTGGTGCTGGAGGGGTCTGCACTGGTGGCCCCGTTTTGGGGTGGTCCCACATGGCTGCACACCCATGAGATGCTCCAAGGCAGCTTTGGTGAGGATTCAGCCCCCCTCCCTTGGCACATCTGGGGCTAGTGTGGTGCGGCTGTGGGTCCTGGTATGGCACAGGGTTGTCTGTGCCAGTGGGCCCTGTTTTGGGGTGGTCCCCTTTTTGGAGCGGTCCCACGTGGCTGCAGACCCATGAGATGCTCTGATGCAGTTCTGGTGAGGGCTCAGGGCCCACTTCCACAGCTTCTCCAGGGCTTTTCCACCAGCACTGGAGCCCCCGGTGCTGCTGGGTGGTGCTGGGGCCACCCAGGGCTTTGCTGTCCCCCTTCCCACACTCAGCGAGGTGGGAGTAGGGATTTAACAGCCTGTGCCAGGCAGACACTTAAATAAGCCATAAATTTGGAGTTCGTTAGTGAGGATTAATTAGTGTTTGCACAGGGCTTTGCCTCAGAGGGCAGTGCTTGGTGTCGTGGATCTTCGCCGTGACCTTGGTGAGAGTAGGGGAGTCTCATCACCCAGATCCCATTGAATCCCACCGTGGCCAGTGGAGGGAACAGTCCAGGAGTCACCCCGAGGATTTGGGGACCAGGGATGCTCCGTGAGCCTGAGGGCAGGAACCAGCAGGGCTGGCAGTCTGGAAAGCGGGGCTGGCAGTCTGGAAAGAGGGGATGGCAGTCTGGAAAGAGGGGATGGCAGTCTGGAAAGGGGGGCTCGTGTGCTCCACTGGGAAGGGGCAGAGGGGAGGCTGGTGAGTGCCACAGCGGCTCCTGCTGCTCTGGAGGCTGGAGCAGCACCTGGGATCTGCCCTGGGAGCATCAGGTGCTGAAGTTGAGAGCAAGCCCGATGTTGCAAGGCTGAGCCCATCCTGTGTCTCATCCCCTTGGCTTAATCCTCCATCTCTGTGTGGTGATTTTTCCGTGGAGCAGGGGCAGCGGGTTCTGCTGGGCTGTGGAATGAGGAGTTCCTCACCCTGCTGCCCTGGATGCCCTGGAATGGGAGCAGCTCCGAGAGGCAGTGGCACAGCCCCAGGGGACACCCTTGGGGAGTGCCCGTGGTCCAGGGGGAGATGCTGCGGAAGGAGTGGGAACCCCCCCAGCAGCCCCGCTTGGCCCCCCTGGCACCGCGGGATTTATCCAGTGGCTCAGCTCCAGCCCTGGCACAGGGCCGGGAATGTTTCTGGCTCTGGCTCAGTAGCAGAGTCGCCTCCATCCCCGAGCGCCTCGCCGGGGAGCGGAGCAGCAGTGCCGGCCTTCCCGCAGCAGCAGCAGCACATTCCGAGCCATGCCAGAGCTTCCTGCTGGCCACTCACCAGCTGTGCCATCCTCGTGTCCCCAGCCGGGGCTTCATCTTATATGGGGCCAGGGAAAAGCTCTCTCCCTGCTGGAGAACCGGCTCTGGGGCTGGCACAGCTGGCACCGGGTCCCGGCTGCCTGCCACAGCTCCGTGCCCATCACATGGGGTGCCAGGAAACTTTTCTGTGCCACAGGTGGTCCCCAGCAAGTGTGGAAGCTCCTATTTCCAGGAGAAATCCTGTCTCTGCTGGTCCCACATCCTGCCAGTGAAGGGGTTTTCAGCCCTTGCACTCCTCAGGGGTCTCCTCCAGGGTGGGGTCGGTGCTGGGTGTGGGTCGCTGGGGATCCCCTCGCAGGATCTGGCCCATTCCCATCCCCAGCACTGGCAGGGCCGTGGTGATGCGGGTGGAGGAGGGAATGTCTCCAAGGAGCAGCCTGGGAATGAACGGCGTCAAGGACAATAAACTCTATCAAAGCCTCATTCATTGGGGAGGAGCTGAGTGCCGGCGTCTCTGTGCACTCGCTCCCTCTCCCATCCTACTCTGCTGCTCCATTTCCTGCTGCTTTTGCCTGTTCTCCCTCTTTTCCATGTTTTCCTCCCCAGCTCAGAGGGAATCTGTGGAGGGCTGTGTGCATGGCACTGTGCTGGCGGGCAGAGCTGTGTGCCAAGGGCTGTTCTCCACCAGTGTGGGCTGGGAAGCTCCCAGGGTTGAGATGGGTGGGTTGGGTTGGGTTGGGTTGGGCTGTCTTGGGTTGAGTTGGATTGGGTTGTGTTGGCTTGAGTTGAGTGGAGTTGGATTACATTGAGTCATGTTGGGTCACGCTGGGTTGCACTGAGCTGCATTGGATCTAATCTCTACTGTCATTTCTGTTGGAAAGGTCTCCTTTTTGTTCATCTGCTCTAGGGATTTGATCTCCCTCAGACACCCCCAAGCAGGGGCCGGGCACCCCAAGGGGGTACTTTATCCCCTCTGGCCACCCCCATCCCAAATTTTCTGTCATCCCTTCCCCTTACTGAGCTGCCACTTGGGGAAGCCCAGCCTGGCACCACGAGTCTGCTGCCACATCCTCCTGGGGGAATGTTGGGGTTATCCTGGGATCCCCCTTGGGGTTCAGCAGTGCTTGGGGAGCCCAAACTGGGGTGCAGCAGCTGATGGGCACCTGTGGGCGAGGGTGGGGGGAGTGATGCTTATCCCAGGGGGGTTTTGGGGAGCTCTCCTGACCTGTGTCCCCCTTCTCTGCCCCCGCTGCAGGACAAGAACAGGAAGCTGAGGCCGCTCTATGACATTCCCTACATGTTCGAGGCCCGAGAATTCCTGCGCAAGAAGCTCATTGGGAAGAAGGTATGGAGGGAGGGGACGAGGGGATGAGGGAACAAGGGGATGAGGGGCCAAGGGGCCAAGAAAGGGGACAAGGCCAGTGGTGACTGGTGGTGCTCATGAAGGTCCAGGACCCACCAATGCCAGTGCTGCTGGTGCCATGCAAGTCCTCGTGGACAACCCCGAGGCTCTCCACGGGGAATTCCAGGGTGCACCCCAATCTGGAGCACCCTTTGAAGGGTTGCAATCCCCATTTCCCAGGAATGCCACATTGCTTCTCCTTTTGTTTCCCCAGCATGTTTTCCTAGGCTGGTTTGGAGCAATTCAGGGAATGAGGAATGTATTAAGTACCGGAGCGCACGCTCCGGATGCAATTTTCCAATGCTCATAAAATGGTCAAATAAAATCAATTCCCTTCGTAGCGAGCCCGTCGCTGCTGCTCGGCAAGGGCTGTTTCGGTGCCTAATTGCATCTTTCCAGCTCAGAGCCCCGCCTGAGTATTCCAAAAAAATAGGGAAATGGGAAAATAGCAGCTTTTGAGACCTTTTCAGTGGGAAATCTGGTGCTTTTTGGAGTCAGAAGAGGGTGTTGGGGTGTTGATGAGATTTGTGATGGGAGCACTGGGGCCTGGATTGGAATTTCAAGTGGTTTTGGAGGGTCCTGGCACCTCGGTGTGGTCCCAGTCTGAGCCACCTCAAGGTTACTGGTGCCAGTTTTCCTCCCTCCACCATCAAGAGCACAAGCCCTGCTAGAATAGGGTTTGCTGTCCCCAGAGTGGCTGCTCAGGGCTCAGTGACCCCCCCAGAACAGCAGCACCGAGCCCAGGGGGCTCTTCCTTCAGCCTTGCCTTCACTGCCAGCGCTGATCCTGCAGAAGAATCCCGCTTTTCCCACACCAGTCACACCCTGGCAGGGAGCTGCCGACACCAGAGCACTGGCTGCTGGTGGAGAGATCCACTGGGGAGGGTGGGACCCCTGGGACCACTGCCTGTGGCACAGTTCCAGTACTGGGGGCTTTGGAGGGTGAGCTGGGGAGCCCTGGGATTCTGGAAGCTCTGGGATTCTGGGAGCCCAGCCTGCCCTGGGTCCCTGGCTGTTCTGGGGATCCCTGGGATTCCAGGGAGATTTGCCTGCCCTGGGTCCCTGGCTGTTCTGGGGATCCCTGGGATTCCAGGGAGATTTGCCTGCCCTGGGTTCCTGCCCAGTTTTGAGGAGTCAATGGCATCCCCTGGGCCTGCAGTGAAAATAATCCCCTGCCATTACTTCCCAAAATAATTCTGGGGAAAGCACCGAGAGGGGGATGAGGAAGAAATATCCCTGTTGTGGCTGCCGTGGCCCCTTCTCCTTCTGCTCGTGTTGGGAGAGGAGCTGGGATGTGGGAAATCACCTCTGGATTCCCTCTCCCTGGGAGGAGATGGAGTATAATACATTTTCCCTCTCGCCCTTTCATCCAAGCAGTAGGAAGTTTCCAGGCTGGGATTTTTACTGCCCCTAAAGAGCAGGTTTGGGGTTTTTGGCTCTCGTGCCGGTGCCTCTCCGTGCCCCACCATGTCCTTCCCAGTGCTGTGGAATTTGCCCAGTGGCACAGGATGATCCCGAGGCCACGGCCCTGCTGCAGCACCCGCAGGCTCTGGGCTGCCGGGGCCGCTATGGATTTGTGGAATAAATCTGTGGAGCGTGGCGGGAAGGGCCGGATCCTCCACACATCGATCGTGCTCTGCCGGGGAGCGGCGCCGGATAATTACCGTGGTGCAGGCAATGGATCGGGGCTCTTCCCTAATTAACTGGGGGATTAATCGCTCGCATGGAGGGCTCTGGCACCAGAGAGCTCGGGGATGAATGTCCCCTGTGCATGGAAGCGATGCCACCCTGTCCCTGGGAGCTGCTCAGGGAGGGCTGGGAGCCCACGGTGACAGATATGTCCCATTCCTGCATCCCCATATCCCATCCTTGTGTCACATTCCAGCACCCCATCCCTGTGCCCCACCACTATGTCCCATCCTCCTATTCCATCCCCATGCCCGATCCCCACCCCTGTGTTCCCATCCCATGCCCCATCCTTATATCACATCCCTGTGTCCCATCCCCATCCCTTCCCTCTTGGGAAGGCTGATTCCAGCCGGGAATGCTGCTCATCCACAGTCCCATCAGCCCGGCATCAGTGCCAGCAGACCTGGAAAGCAGCAGCTGGGGGTTTCCTGGTGGTTTTCGAGTGCATCCACCTGTGTCTGGTCCCCTTAGAGGTGCCAGGATGATTCCTGGGATGCTTCCAGGGACACCTTGAGGGATGCTTCCTGGGATGCATCTTGTGGGGTTACCAACAGCAGTGCTCCCAGAGATCAGACCTGGGAAAAACCAAGAGATGTGTTGCACCAGGGAAAGCATTTTCCCTGGGAACATCATCCCTCTTCCCAGAGGAGCAGGAAGGCTTTGGCAGACTTTGGCAGATTTTTGGAACGATAAGCAATTTTTCTTGGGTGTTTCTGGAGCTTGGAAGCTCTGGGAGAGCCCAGCATGGCTGCTTGAGAGGGGTTTTGGGGAAGATCCCACTTTCTGGTGCAGCTGGAGATGGGGACAGAGGGAATTGGTCCCTCGGAAGCTGCGCTGTGCTGCGAGCTGGGACCCTGTGCCTTGGAATGTGCCGGTGCCGGGGTGGCTTTGCAGGGCTCCAGCTCTGGAGTGTCACGGGAACGGGCTGCGTCATCCGCTGCTTCCACGGGTGGAATTGGGGAGGATTTGGCTGTTGGGGAGGATTTGGCTGCTCAGAGCCCAACTGGGAGAGATGTTTTCCCGCCTGTGCTTGGAATAAGCGGTGCGTGCGGCTGCAGCGGAGCAGGGGGGAGCTGCAGTGGGCTGGGCTGGCTCCCTGACAGCAGGGGAGGGGGAAGAGGCAAATGGGATTATTCCCGGTGTAATGATCCGAAATTCAGGGATATTTCCTCTCCCTGCATCTCTCTCCCTCCTCCTGACGCTCCCCAGCCTGGCAGTTCCGTGGTTATCCCACGCAGCAAGGTCGGTCCTGCCCCGGGGCTCAGCTCGGGGGCTCTGTGGCCCCTCTGGCTGCTCCCGGAGCCAGCGGCAGGAGGGAGCTCAGGATCCACTGGCTCCGCTCTCAGCGATGCCAGAGGCACTCGAGGCTCCGTGGGAGCTGCTGTGGAGCATCCCCGTACCACGTCCCAGCCTTTGCAGGAGGAAGGATGGGAGGATGCAGAGCTGGAGAGGGCTAGGGAAGAGCCCGGTGAAGCCCACTCCTGCTTGCCATTCCCAGGAATTCCCCCTCCCTGCAGCAGGGTCTGTGGGGAGGCTGGGATGAGCTGCACACCAGCCCTGGGAGGGAAATTGCTGCTCCAGAGGGAAAATTTGTCCCTGGATCTGCCCCCCCGGCTCCTTCTGCCCCCGCTATGCCTCCTGCATCCTCTCATCCCACCGGGGTTCGTGTCACATTCCCAAGGAGGTTTTCCCAGCACATGGCCCCCAGACTCCTGCTCTCCACCCGCGTTCCCAGCCTGGCCCCGGCAGGTCTCTGGGATCCTTTTCCTGGCCTCGGAGGCAGACGGGGGGCACCCACCCCCATCCCCTCGGCCCCCCTTTTCCTGCCACCCGGCACGAGCTGCCAGGGAGGTAAAAATATTCCCTGGGAGCGGGTGACGCCGGCGGGCCGGGAGATCCGCAGGCGTTCCGGGTATTTATAGCCCGGCAGGTCTGGGCTACCACCCACCCCCCATCTGCGCCCACCCGGCCCCCCCTGTCCCCGAGGGAGGGGACAAGCCCTTCTGAGCCCTCCAGGACAGGTGGGAATATGGGAGGATGTCACTGGCATGTCGCAGAGCCCCCCACGCCCCCCACCCCGTGGCACCCAAAGGTGGGGATGTGCCTCCTGTGCCCCCCAACCCATCCCTCGCCAGGGGGATGAGCCTCCCCATCCAGGTGACCCCAGGAGTGGGCTGCGCCCCCCTCCCCTGCTGCCCCCCATCTCATGGGAACACAAATCCGCTTCCGTGGGGTCCTGAGGCTGGAGCAGGGATCTGTTCCTTCAACCCAAACTGGGACTGAAGTGGGACTGGACACCACAGGAGCAGGGGGGGCTCTGGGGAGTTCTAGGGGTGTCCCCACCTCATTGGGACCAGCTGGGGACAGTGTGGGGACCACACACTGGGCATCCCATCCTGGGGCCACGTGATGGGAACAACCCCATTGGGAATCTGGTGCTGGAGACAACGTACTGGGGGCCACATCCCGGGGACCCCAGTGCTGGTCTGGTGCCTCCAGGGAAGCCTTGGGATTCCAGGGACCCCCGTGAGGGACTGGCTAGTCCAGGGGAGCTCCAGGATCCCAGGGGCTCCAGTGGGGAGTGGCAGATCCAGGGGAGCCGGGGTGGGTGACATTGACCGTGGTGGCTGCACGGAGGCTGCACAAAGCCACAGCTCCGTGCTGTGCCGCTCTTCCCGGGGCTGGATCTGCTCCCGGGAGCGGAGCTGGCGGAGTGATTTAATCCACACTGACTGCAGCTGACCTTGGAAACCCGCCCAGGCACGGCCAGCGCTGGCGGCGGCTGCGCTGGGGGAGCGGGGCCAGCCGGGGGTCCCAGGG
Source organism: Thripadectes ignobilis (assembly GCA_035584755.1). Classification (NCBI taxonomy): domain Eukaryota; kingdom Metazoa; phylum Chordata; class Aves; order Passeriformes; family Furnariidae; genus Thripadectes; species Thripadectes ignobilis. Next base: position 227,679 of record JAWMRC010000039.1, on the reverse strand, counting down.
GTGCAGGAGGGGACCCCGCACCCATCCTCATCCCAGCCACCCCCATGCCCTCCCGGCCCCTCCGTGGCCACGTCACCTTCAGCACCCTGGCATCCTTTGCTTTGTGTCACCCCTCTGCTGGAGCTGTGGGAGTGTGGGGTGACAGTGACAGTGACAGTGATGGTGCCACATCTGGCATCGGATGGACCCAGCTCTGTCCCTGTCCCTGCACCCCCTGTCCTTTTCCAGCTTTCCAGCCACTTCCCCAGGCCTGGAGTGTTCCATGGGGTTGATGTGACCTAAGGGTGGGACATGGCTCTTCATGGAATCATGGAATAGTTTTTGTGGGAGGGGAGGCTCAAGGTCATCCAGTGCCACCCCCTGCCATGTGCAGGGACACCTTCCTGTTGTCCACACCTGGACAACTAGCCCAGGTTGCTCCAAGCCCAGTGCAGCCTGGCCTTGGACACTTCCAGGGGTCCAGGGACAGCCACAGCTTCCCTGGGCTGCCTGTCCCTAGTGCTCTACTTGGCCTTGTTGACCCTCATCCCACTGATCTTGTCCCATGGGTTCAGCCTGTCTGGACTCTTCTGTGGAGCCTTCCTGCCCCCAGGCAGTTCCAACACAAACCACCCCTTAGCAGTGGAATGAACAGGACACAACATGACACATCCCTGCTGTGGGTTGAGGGGTGACCCCATCCCATCTCGTCCCCATCCCCATCCCCATCCCTATTCCCACTCTATGCCATGCCATGCCATGCCATGCCATGCCATGCCATCCCCATCCCATCCCATTCCATTGCATCCCCATCCCATCTCATCCCATCCCAATCCCCACCCCATGCCATGCCATGCCATCCCATCCCATCCCATTCCATCCCAATCCCCACCCCATGCCATGCCAACCCATCCCATCCCGTCCCACTCCCTCCTCGCTCCTCCCCTCCCGGGGATGATCCAGGATCCCACCCCGAGCCCTGGGTCCCCAATACCCCCTGGCTCCTCCAGCACCTCTCCAGCCCCCGTGCTCCTCCTGAGCCAGGTGTTTCCCACGCCAGCCGCTCCTGAGCCAGACACCACGAAGGCCCCGAAGCAGCTGAATTCCCAACCTGCCTCTCGGAGTAATCGGCGTCTCTTTTTCCCCTCCAGTGGTTCTGACACGAGCTTTGCTGCAAGGAATCGCTTTAACCGCTCCCCTTAATTGGCTCTTTCCTGCCGGAGCCCCCTCTCCGCTGCGGAAAAGCCTCGGCTCCGGCGCCCTGCCAGCGCTCCGACCTTTTCTGCATCTTTATGTTCATTTAATAAGTGATTTTTGGGATGAGCTGAGGGTTTGAAGGGGGTTAGGGATGCTCCTGCCTCGCCTGTCTGGCTGCCTTTGACTCAAGCTGCCGGAGCGAGCGTTGGCCATGCGGAACAGGCGCGGAGCCGTGCATGAAAAAAATCCATAGTGCCCAAATCCAGGCCTGGGGTGGCAGGAGGCAGCACCAGGATGTCCCCAGGGATCTCTGTGTCACTCCTGTGTCACCCCTGTGTCACCCCTGTGTCACCCCATGTCCCCACACCAAGGCAGCCTCAACCTCCTTCAGCTGAAGGGCCACTAAACCAGTGGGGATGGAGCTTTTCTGCAGGGGCAGAGTTGTGGGACTGGGTGGGATGGCATGGGAATGGTGCCTGTGGATGTGGGGTGTGATGCTGGGAGCTACTGAGGGGGCAATGGCCAGGACATGCTGGAGGTGAGGCATAGAGATGGGAAGACTCTGTGGAGACCTTCCAGTGCCTAAAGGGGCTCCAAAGGAACTGGAGAGGGACTTGGGACAAGGCATGGAGGGAAAGGACAAGGGAAAATGGCTTCCCACTGCCAGAGGACAGGGTTGGATGGAATACTGGGAGGAAATTCCTGGGTGTGAGAGTGGTGAGGGACTGACACAGGTTGTCCAGTGCAGCTGTGGCTGCCCCATCCCTGGAAGTGCCCAAGACCACATTGGATGGGGCTTGGAGCAACCTGGGCTAGTGGGAGGTGTCCCTGCCCATGGCAGGAGGTGGGACTGGGTGGGCTTTATGGTCCCTTCCCACTCAAACCATTCCATGATTTCACAATCCCTGCACCCCCCAGCTCATCTCAGGCCCCAGCACAGCAGGATCTGCCCCTCAGGTGGTCCCCAGTACCTTCTGTTCCCCCCTGTTCCTGTCTGGGGACATGGGAGTGGTGGCAGCTCTTGTCCCACCCGGCGGGTGGGTGTTGGTGATGTGGGGACACCTGGCAGTGCCAGTGCCTGTGCTAGGATCCTGGGGTGGCACCTTGTCCTCCCTAGAGGTTTAATGTGCCTGGAAGCTCCAACAGTGCCAGCAGCCACTGGCAAATGGCTCCATTTCCTGGGCAAGGGGAGATGGGGGAGCAGGATAGCTGATTCCAGAGGATTTAGGCCCAGGGAGGGTGAGGATGAGGATGAGGGGGTGGATGGCTGGTTCCATCAGGTTTGGCACAGGGAGGAAGGGGTGACCTGGCCGTCTCTGACCATGTCCCTGTCCCTGTGGGTGTGCAGGTGAACGTGTCCGTGGATTACATCCGCCCTGCCAGCAGCGCCACCGAGACCGTCCCCGCCTTCTCCGAGCGCACCTGCGCCACCGTGTCCATCGGCGGAATGTGAGTGCACCCCTGGCATTGCATCTTCCCACCTCCCGTTCCCACCTGGCACTCTTCGGGGCACTGTGCCATCAGATGTGACCATGGGGATGGAGGGTGGCTCATCTGTGCCCTGCACCCCACTTGGCTTGGGATCAGCACCCCCTCCCTGCATCCCAGTGGTGGGATTCTGTGGGATACAGTGGGAGGCTCCTGCCTGGGACCCCCCCAACCAGCACCCCCTCCAGCTCCAGAAGTTTTGGGGATGCTGGGATGGGGGACCCCCCAGTCTGGTGCCTCAGAGGGTGGCTTTGGGGGAGCCATCTCTGCTGTGTGTCCTGGGATGTCTGTCCTCCCCAAGGGACATCATTTCCCTGATTTTCCTCCTCCATGAGAAGGTTCAAAGGCATGGGGTGTTCAGGAATGTGGGGTGTCCTGGAGCAGCCCTCCCTTGTCCATAGTTTTTGTCTTTTTCCCCCTTGGGACATGGGGTGCCTCTGGCACATCCCTCTGGAGTGGCCATGGCTCTGGCTCATCCCTCCAGAGCGGCTATGCCTGCAGCACATCCCTACAGAGAGGCTGTGGCTTCAGCACATCCCTCTGGAGTGGCCATGGCTCCAGAACATCCCTACAGAGGGGCCTTGGCTCCAGCACATCCCTCTGGAGTGGTCATGGTTCCAAAAAATCCCTCTGGAGTGGCCGTGGCTCCAGCACATCCCTCTGGAGTGGTGGTGGCTCCAGCACATCCCTACAGAGAGGCCGTGGCTCCAGCACATCCCTCTGGAGTGGCCGTGGCTCCAGCACATCCCTCTGGAGCAGCCGTGGCTCTGCTGGCAGTGGCTCCGGGAGCTGCGTAGGGAGGATTTGTCATAGGCCCTTGGCTTGCTTTCCTGGGTTTTTTTTTCCCGGTAGCAGCTATTTTGGAAAGCGCCCAAAGCGCTGCAGCGCTGCCTTTTCCTTCCTTAATCCAGGGGCTGGGAGAGCTGCAATTCCCTTCCCTCAGTCCAGTGGCTGGGAAAGCTGCACTTTCTACAGTCCAAGCGCTGGGAGAGCTGAAATTCCCCTCCCTTAATCCAAAACCTGGGAGAACTGTGTTTTCCTTCCCCTAATCCAAAGGCTGGGAGAGCTGCCTCTGGATTCCCAGTGGCTGTGGTGCTGCATCCCAGGACGCTCCCAGCAGCGCCTGTGACACTCTCAGTGGCTGCATCCTGGGATGTTCCCAACACTGCCTATGCTATTCCCAGTGGCTGCATCCTGGGATGCTCCCAACAGTGCCTGTGACATTCCCAGTGTCTGGTGCTGCATCCCGGGATGCCAGGGATGGAACAGAGCGGGGTCTGTGTCCCCAGGCCTGTGGCAGGCTGGGATGGAGCAGGGAATAAAGCCTGGCTTGTCCGCCTGGAGTGTCCGCCCGGCATCTGGGCTGGGCTGAGCCTGCTTGGAATTCCGGGCACGGCAGTGGCACTGGGGTGGGAGCCAGGGCAGGAGCTGCAGCCCCTGCTCCCAGCTCCAGGCTCCGGCAACTGAGGGGGCTGGAGCACAAACCTGGCTTCTCCTGCTGCATCCCTGCCTGGATCCTTGTCTGCATCCCTGCCTGGATCCTTGTCCATATCCCTGCCTGGATTCTTCTCCATATCCCTGCCTGGATCCTTGTCCATATCCCTGCCTGTATCCTTGCCTGTATCCCTGCCCATATTTCTGTCGGTATCCCTGCCCATTTCCCTGTCTGTATCCCTGCCTGTATCCCTTCTGGATCCCTGCCTGGATTCTTCCCTGGATCCCTGCCCATATTCCTGCCTGACTGTATTCCTGCTGGATCCCTGTGTCCTTTCATCCCACTTTTCCCTTACACTTCTCGTCGGTGTCTCTGGCCTAATCCCTGCCCTGGGAATGCTGAGCCCTGCTCTGGCTCTCACAGTGCCCTCCCCATCCCACTGTGCTGTGTCAACAATTCCCAAGCTCCTAGCCCTGCGTTGCTAGATCTCCAGGAAGGGCAGGGGGATGCTCAGAGCTGGGATGTCAGGACAGGGAAATGCTGCCACAGCCAATGGGACCAAGGCAGGAGGGAACAGCTGGAACAGCATCCCATACAATTCCATAGCATCCTGCAGCATCCCACAGCATCCCATACAATTCCATAGCATTCCAGAGCATCCTGCAGCATCCCACAGCATCCCATACAATTCCATAGCATCCCACAGCATCCTGCAGCATCCCACAGCATTCCACAGAATCCTGCAGTGTCCCACAGCTCTGCATGGAAGCTGCTGCCATGCAAATCCCACGAATTCTTGGAAGAAAAAGTTCCTAAAAATCATTAACCCCAACTTTCAGGAACACTCTGCGCTGTAATTCCAGATGCAATTCCAGGCAGGATGGGGTAGTTCCTTCCCTGGGGGATCAGGGCCCAGTGCTGCAATTTGGGGCTGATTTGGCCCAAATGGTGAATTTTGGGAAGGGGGTGGGTGTGGCACTGCAGGTCCTGATCCTGATTTGTGCCAGGTAGAAGCTCCAGTGTGGGAAAACACCCCTCCAGAACTTCTTTTGAGATTTTGGGTGGAAAAACTGGGAAATGAGTTCTGGGAGAATCTTCAAAATTGTAATTTTTTACTTTAGTTGGCATTTTTTGGCCTAAGAAGATTTTTCCCACCATATTCTTGGTTTTTAATCTGGAATTAATGGGGGATCCACCTTTCCTCTGCCCTGTGGTTCCAGCTCCACTTCCAGAGCTTTGCTTTGAGGTGGGAATGGGGGGATGCATCCTGCTCCCCGGGCCAGGATGAGGAGCAGGGAGCAGGACTGGAGCTGAGTATGGAATTCACAGACTGGAATTCCTTCTTCAAGCTGTTATCTCTGTTTCCCTATTCCTCGCCCTCCTTCCAGCAGTTGGAAGGGGTCTGGTTCCTTCCTGGTGCTCATGGAACACTTCTCTGGGTGCCAGGATCAGTCCCTGTGGGAATTCGGAGCCTTAAAAGCTCTAAACCTATGAAGAATTTGGAGGTTTCCCAGGATTTCCAGCCTAGGGGGGATGTTTAGCAGCAGATTTTGTGTCTGGGAATGCTGAGAATGCCAGGCTATCCCCAGAGCATCCGGCCTTTCCAGTGGCCCTGGGAGGGGGACAGGGGACACCTTCTTATCTCCCTTTCCAGGATGCAGCAGGGATAGGAAGTGGGATGTGACTGGGATGAAATGGGATATGATTGAGGTGGGGAGTGGGACACAGCTGGAATGGGGACTGGGATACAGCTGGAATGGGGACTGGGATACAGCTGGAATGGCATGGGATACAGCTGGGATGGGGAGTGTCAGGGGCCAGTGGGGCCTGCAGCCCTTCACCCACCCCTGCAGCCTCCTGCTCCTTCCCGAAGCAGCCGGGGGTGCCCATTCCTGGTGGCTTGGCATTCCCAGCGCTGCTGCAGCTGCTCCTGCTGCAGCCATTCCCTCGCTCACCAATCCCGAATTTTTTGATTCCTCCCCCTGCTCTGAGACCTATTTTTGGCTCCCGGTGATGGATTTGCCCTTCCCCCTCTGCCCGGGGCTCGGGAATGGCTGTGCACAAATATATCCGCAGGTTTCGGGATACGGAGGGAATTAGCGGGCGGGTAATTGGAGAATTAGGGATGCGCCAGCAAAGGAGAATTTATGGATTTGCTGAAAACAGCAGAAAGGGATGGATCCCCCCTCCAACCTCACATGGCCCCCCCTCCGGCCTCCCAAACTGGTGCCCACCCCCTGCTCCTGGAAAAATACCATCGGGATTGGGAAATCAAGGAGGAGTTCCCATGGCCTGGGCGTGTCACCCCACTGGGTTTGGGGTGACGGGGGATTATTTAGGGTGGTCTGGAGGCTTTGGGGTGGTGTCAGGGGGCACTTGTGATGGTTGATTGCCCCCTCACACACATCCGCAGACTGGTGCCCAACCCCCTCTTCCATTAAAAAAAATGGGATTGGGAAATCAAGGACGAGTTCCCATGATCCGGGGGTGCTCAGCCTTCTGGGTTTGGGGTGGGCTGGGAGCTTTGGGGTGCTGTTGGGTCTTTGGGGTGCTCCTGGGAGACCCCCCCCCACTGTATTGGTGACCCCTCAGTTCCCCCCACATTGTGCCCAGTTACCGGGACACGTCTCTCC
>JAWMRC010000039.1:210387-220847 GCA_035584755.1 Thripadectes ignobilis | reverse complement strand
GGGATGGGATGGGATGGGATGGGATGGGATGGGATGGGATGGGATGGGATGGGATGGGATGGGATGGGATGGGAGGAGGAGTCTCCATGTCCCCTCCTGTGTGACCCCCTCTGGAGCAGGGGTGTGTGGGGATGGCAGTGCCCCCCAAGCAGTGCTGAGCACCCCATGTCCCCCCACAGCAACATCGCCGAGGCCCTGGTGAGCAAAGGGCTGGCCACGGTGCTGCGGTACCGGCAGGACGACGACCAGCGCTCAGCCCACTATGACGAGCTGCTGGCGGCCGAGGCCCGGTGAGTCGGGCCCTTCTGGGGGGTCTCAGGGGGGCAGAGCTGCTCTGAACCCCCCCTGCCATGTCCTGTGTCCCCCTGCCATGTCCCGTCTCCCCATATCCCCTCCCGGCCGTGTTGCTGTCCATCCACCTGTCCCTGTGGCTCGGGGTGGTGTCCCTGCCCTGTGTCCCACCTTCATGGTTCAACAGCCCTTCCCTGGTTTTGGCAGCCCTGGTGGTTTTTGGGGTCTCTGGGAGGGGCAGAGCTGCTCCGTGTCTCCCTGTCCCACACAGAGCTCACTGTATCCCTGTGTGCCCTCCTGGTCATGTCCCTCTCCACCCCTCTGTCCCCACAGCTCAGAGTGTCCCATCAGCCTGTGTCCCACCTGGCTGGGAGGGACATCCTTTCCCCCGTGGATTTAGGGGGGGAACCCCCTGACCCTAACCCTGATGACTTATGGGGTCTCTGGGAGGGATGGAGCTGCTCTGTGTCCCCACTGTCCTGTCCCTGTCCATCTGTCTGTCCCCAGCAGTTCCTGGCCCAGGGACACTGCTCCAGGTGTTCCCAGCTCCCTGCAGAGGTGGTCCCACCACTCAGCCCCTCCTGCATCCCATCTCATCTCCACAGGAATCACCATTCCCAACCCTCGCTGCTCCACAGGGACAGTGCTGGTGCTGGGAACCCCCCGTGTGTCCCCACGTCCCTGTGTGTCCCCATGTCCCCGTCCCTCAGCCCATCCTCCTGGATGGCACACGAGAATGCCAATGGACACCTTTCCCCCTGTGACTCGGCTGACTCCGGAGGCTCCGGAGGCGGCACCGGCACAGCCGAGCCCAGCGGGATGTGGGAGCTCAGCTCCTCTTTGGCAGCAGATCCCGGCATGCTGCCGAGAGCCGGGAAGAGCAGCTTGGAGGGGGCTGAGGCGCGTTCCCGGGCGAGACTCTCGCTTCTCAGGGAAAAGGCGGATCAGTCCGGATAAACGGGCTCTCCCGCTCCCATTCCCCCCAGCTCCGTGTCCGTGGGCTGGGCTGCCACAGATTGCTCAGAGGCTCGTTCCTGGGATGTGCCTTTTGGGAGGCCTGGCAGGAAATCAGCATCTCGGAGCGCTGCGATGTGGGCGAGATTCCAGCCGGGCACCAGGGTAGCCGGGCTGGGATGTGGCATGCGGAGCCTGGAGCAGCGCTCCGGGTGCTGGGGGAATTTGAGCCTGGATGTCCCCACCACGCAGGGGCTGGATGTTCCTGCTCGCTCCTGGTGTGGGGCTGATGGCGGAGGTGGCTCATCCCTGCCAGAATCCCTGGCACATCCTGGCTCTGTGGTGGTGCTGCCACTGGGCAGAGGGGCCGGTAGCTGCTGGGTGATGCCAGGGATGAAGGGGGTGGGAGATTTGGGATGAGGTTGGGGTGCAAGGCCTTGATCTCCCAGTGCAACGGGGCTCGGAGCAGTTGGGGTGATCCATTTAACATTCCCAGCTCTTCAGCAGAGCCTGGAGTCACATCCCAGACTGTACTGCATCCCAGTGCCCGTGCCATGAGCTTCTCCAGCAGCCTGGCACACTCTGGCCACTCTCTGTGCCAGGAGGGGATGCTCCATATGGGACATGGAGCTCAGTGGCCTCATCCTGAGGGAACATCCCAGCACTCACATCCCTGAACTGGCATGAGCATCAGGTCTGGGTCCAGCATCAGGTCCAGGCCCAGCACCAGCTCCAGCATCCCACTGGGTTTTCCATCCCTTCAGTGCCCTCCAAGTGCAATATTCCCTCATTCAGGCTCCTCATTGCGTTCATTTTACCTTATTCCCATGACTGGGATTATCCAGCTGAAGTGTCCCAGCTCTCCCAGGTGGGCACAGGGCTGACTCCAACTCTCCATGCTGCAGCAGGTGCTGACTCCCTGTGCTCCCTGTTTTCCAGGGCTATCAAGAATGGGAAGGGGCTGCACAGCAAGAAGGAGGTGCCGATCCACCGGGTGGCCGACATCTCCGGGGTAAGGATCCCCTTTGGCATGCAGGATGGGTGGGAAGTGCAGGAATTCTGCAGGCACCACTCTGCCCAGGGAGCCAGGATAAAATGGAATGAAAACCCAACTGGAGCCTTTGATTTTGGGAGCTGCTGGGTTTTTTCCCTTTTCTTCCTTGAGTAAATGAACTGGTAGTTGCCTCATGGAGCTTTATGGCCTGGGAACCAGGTGGTTGGAACTCACACTGGAATGCTGGTGGGGATCTGGGATCCCTCAGCCCTGCTGAGGGAACATGGGGACCCTGACACTCCTTATCAGCCCAGATAGCTCATTAAGTTTTCCTTAATTAATATTCATGAGGATTTGTGTGGAGCGATTTGCTGCTGGGATGGTGTGGGGGGGATCCTGGGAAAGGGGAGTCACGGGATGCTCTGGGATGGATGGGAGGAATGGGACAAGATCCAGCCTGCCTGTGCCAGGCCTGCCCTCCCATGGGTGTGTTTTGGGGTGCATTTTGGGGTGTGTTTTGGGGTGTGTTTTGGGGTGCAGAGCCCATCCCAACTAGGCAAACTTGGATCCCCCAGGACACGCAGAAGGCGAAGCAGTTCCTGCCGTTCCTGCAGCGTGCCGGCCGCTCCGAGGCCGTGGTGGAATATGTGTTCAGTGGATCCCGCCTCAAGCTCTTCATGCCAAAGGAAACCTGCCTCATCACCTTCCTGCTCGCGGGTGAGCCCCAGGTCCACTGGGAACACCCCCAGTGCAATGGCATTCCCCCTGAGTGGGGACTCCAGCACCCCCCAGTTAGTGCTGGAGCTGCCCACAGGTCACGTTGGGAGGGGGGATTTGAGGTTGGGGTCGGGAGGAATGATCCCACCTGAAAAACTTGGTAGCAGGTGAGAAATCCCAAACCGGAGAGTGGCTGGGAAACCCCAAATCTGGGAGAAAGTGGGGGGGGAACTCCAGGATGGGGATGGGGTGGGCATGTGGATGCAGATGAGGATGGGATGAGGATGGGGTGAGGATAAAGATGAGGATTAGGATGGGGATACAGATAAGGATGAGGATGAGGATTAGGATAGGAATTGGAATGGGGATGGGGATAGAGATGAGGAAGAGAATGATGAAGAGGATGGGGATGAGGATGAGGCTGAAAATGAGGATTGGGATGAGAATGGGGATGAGGATTGAGGGTGAGGATGGAATGAGAAAGGGAATGAGGATAAGCATCCCGAATCCCAGGCATTTCCATGTGCTGCCTTTTCGGCAGGCAGACAGTGACCGGGATGGGGTTCCCCATTCCCATTGCAGGCAGCAGCTCCTTGAGCCTCCAGAGCCCTGGCTGGGGGGGCTGTGGGGCGGCTCATCCCTGGCTCCCGTTTCCATGGCAATAACTGGGTTTGCCAGATGACCCTGAGCAGGGATCGTTCACAACTCAGTTACGAAAAATTCAATCAGTGTTTAAAGGGATCAGATCTGGGGATCAAACACTGGGAAAGGCGGAGTGGTGGCTCCCACTGAGGGAATGTTGATCCTGGGGGCAGCGAGAGTCAGGACAAGGAGTCTTTGTGCATCCCTTTGTTCCTGGAGCCAGGGAATGCTTCCTGTCACTGTCCCCCACAGACACCGGCACCAGGATAGGGGTTTGGGAAGTGGGGGGCTCCATACCTACCCCCAGGGATGCTCCCAGTCCAACCAGTGACCTGGGATGACCAAGAGTGGTGCCATAGGGTCCCTCTCTTCCCCCATCAATGCTCCCAGTCCAACCAGTGACCTGGGATGGCCAGGAATGGTGCTCCCAGTCAGACCAGTAATCTAGGGTGAGCCACAGGATCCCCCCCTCTGCCCAGCCCCTCATACCCCAGAGCCTTTTCCCATTGCATCCAGCCTGTGCTCCAGATGCCAGCAGATCCTGGACCACTCCTGGACGTGGCCAGTCCAGCCAGGGACCCTCAGTCCCATCATTTCCCTCCAGGACTCAAACACTGGGAACAATGAGGACGTTCCGTCCCCAGATCCAGCTGGAGCATGAGCATTCCCAGCCCTATCCCAAGTTGACTCCTGCCATGTGGAGCGTGTCCTAAACCTGTCCTTCTCCGTGTGCTCATGCCTATAAATATCCTGGAGTCTGATTTTATCCATTGTCAAAGCCAGTGGGAAATGCCGGGAAAATGCAGCTCTCCCTTCCCGACCATGGAGACGTGGGAATTGTCAGGAGTGATGAAACTCCCACGTGCTCAGGAGGAGGAATTGGGATCGACTGAAATCTTTATGGATTCAAGAGGTTGGCACTGCTCTGGAATACCAGTGCCCACTACAGTGCCCATGGGATCCATGGGGGATGGGATGGGGGGCTGCCACCTCTCTGCAGTCCTGATGTCCGCAGGATCCATAGGGAATGGGATGGGGGGCTGGCACATATCCCATTGCTACAGTCCCTGCTCCATGGGGGAGGTCCCTATATCCATGGGATTCCCTGCTTCATAGGGGTCCCTGTTCTGTGGTTCTCCTCTTTGGAGGTCCCTGCTCCATGGGGATCCCTGCTCCCCCCTGCTCTGTCCTAGCAGGGATTAATTCCCCAAATAATTTCATCCCATAAAATCCCAGTGGCAGCGACCAGCGGCTACGACCCTGGCAGGACTTTCTGGCTTTTATCTTCCCTGGCTTTGATTGGTTTTCTCCCTGGTGCCATTCCCAACCCTCCTCTGCCAAGCTGGGAATAGGATAAATATCCGCCTTTTATCAACGCCTGCCTTTTTTATGGATATCAAATGCAAATGAGCACCATAAAGAGAAGCCAAGTCCCTTAAAATGTGACTCCAGGGATGCTCCCGAGGGAGCTCATCCCGGCTTTCCAGCTAAAATAGATCCGTCGGAGCACTATAAATATGTGCAAATAGAGGTGCTGGTTTAATCCCAAATTTCTCTCTCCCGGCAAAACTCTGGAGCCTGACGCCTTCCCAGGGCGGGGGCTGGGAGTGGTAGAATTCCCTGGGGTTGAGGGTGAATGTTGGGGTGCAGGGCCATGTGGCTCTGGGGTGTCCTGAAATTCCCCACGGAGACAGTGGAGCTGTGGAATTGTGAGGTGGGGATGGGATGGGGATGAGTTTCCCTGTGTGAGCATTCCTGCCATGGGGCTGATCCAGTGCTGATCTGCCGGGATCTGGAGTGTGTCCTGGGCATTCGAGTGCCACTCCCGCAGTTTATGGCTTTGCCCTCCCTCCTGATCACCTCTATTTCTCCCAAAATCCATATATCCTCTGGGAGATCAATCTCTGGCATTCTGCCCTGGCACAGCCAATCCTTGCCCGGAGCCAGCCTGTATCCCTGTGCCCTTCCCGGCACAGCAATGTGGAGAAAGCTGGAATCCCAGGAATTTGGGCTGGAAAGGTCCCTGCTCCAAGAGATTTTCCCTGGAAAGTTTTATTTTCTATATTCCCTCTGATGGCCAAGAAGTCCCAGCCTCTCCCAGCATCCTGGTGCAGGACCCTCCATGGGTGTTGTGGGATACCCTGTCAGGCTGCAGGATACCCCAGGATGTTGCAGGATACTGTGGGACACCCAGGGATGCTCTGGAATGTCCATGGGATGCTGCAGGATGCCCTGGAGTGCTGTGGAATTCTTGCCTCCATCCCTCCACGATGGTTCCGGGGTCGGAGCAGCCCCCCCAGCAGCCTCCTCCATCCCCCCAGCTCTGGCTCAGCAGGATTGTGCTGGAATTCTCTGGGAAGCCCAGGGGAGCGTGATGGCTGCAGCACTTCCAGCCGCATCCCTCATTAATCCGTCACGGCTTCCCAGGAAGAGCGGCGGAGCCGCGGGTTCGGGATTAGTTGCTATTTTTAAAGTGCTGGATAACTTTTCCGGGTGCCAAGCATCCCCTTCCCCTCTCCCTACAGCATTCCCAGAGCAATGAGCACGTTCAGCCGACCCTTTTGAGCTTCCCCTTTTCCAGAATCTTCCCTTGGGTCATTTGGGAAGCGTCTGGGCCAGGAGAGGATCTGAAGCAGGATCCCAGCACAGAGGAGCCAGCAGCTGGGAAACGCTGCTCTCACCTCCTGTGGTTTAAGGATTCTGGTGCTCTCTTGGCTCTTCCTTATTACTTTGAGGGAAAAAATTCCACGGTGGTGCATAAACCTCCAGCAGGTCCTGGCCGCCTCCGTGGAGGAGGAGGAAGGAGAAGGAGGAGGAAAGGCAGCTCTGACTCCTCATTCCCACTCCCAGCATAGTGCTGGAAGATGTTCCTTGTTGGAGAACCATGGGATCAGTGCTGGGTTTGGGATCAGTGCTGGGTTCGGAGTCAGTGCCGGGTTTGGGATCACTGGGCAGGAATGGGGCTGGAACTGCCTGGGAGGCTCCTGCCAGATTCCCTGGAAATGCTTGTCTTCCCTTGGAGGCAGCACAGCCTGGGAATGGGGTCAGAGCTTGGATGGGGACAGGATGGGGATACAACAGGGATAGGGATGAGGATCTGATAGAGATGGGGATGGGGATGGGAATGGAACAGGGCCAGGGATGAGGATGGGAATGGGCCTGGTGGCACAGGGACATTGTCACTGTAGGGTGGGCTCTGGGTGCTCCTGCCTGCTCCAAGAAGGGACCCATGTCCTTGTGCCCCCCAGGGGGACAGCGACATTGCACCTTGTCACCCATCTTCGCGAAGGATCACAGCTCCAACATGGAGCTGTAATTCCCAGCACTTCATTAATTATGCAAATTATGCAAATTATAATTAATAATGCAGGACTTCCCTGTTTTCTGAGATGGGCAGGGGGGTATCCCAGGGGTATCCCAGAGGCAAGCGGGAAGCTGAGGCAGGGAGAGAGGTTGTGACTGTGGGGGTCTGGATGTGTCCCCATGTCCCCATCCCTGCTGGTCCCCATATTCCCATCCCTGCTTGTCCCAAGCTATCCCAGCCTCTCCCATGGCCGTGCCGCCACTGGACCCTTCTGGAGCTTCCCACATCCCCCCCGACTCACATATCCCATTCCCTGCCCAGCCTGTTCCCTCAGGGCCATTCCCAGCAGTGGCAGGTGGGGGACCTCGACCTCACCCTCCTGCTCCTCCTCCTCCCACAGGCATCGAGTGCCCACGGGGCGCCCGGAACATCCCGGGGCTGTCGCAGGAGGGGGAGCCCTTCAGTGAGGAGGCCACGCTCTTCACCAAGGAGCTCGTGCTGCAGCGGGAGGTACGGCGGGGTCGGCGGGATCAGGGGGTGCAGGAGCAGGGACACTGCGGGGGATCACGGGGCTGGGAGGGACCGGGGGCTTGGCAACACTGAGAGATCCCAGCAATGCTGAGAGATCCCGGGTATACTGAGAGATTCTGGGGATACCAAGAGATCCTGGGGATACTGAGACTGTCGTGTGGGATATGGAGAGCTCCCGGTGTCCCCAACAGATCCCAGGTAACACTGACACTGAGAGATCCCAGGCAGTACTGAGACTGTCCCAGGTGATTCCAAGAGCGTCCCGGGTGATACGGGGAGATCCCTGGTGATTCCAAGAGATCCCAGGGGATACTGAGAGTGCCCTGGGCAGATGGAGGAGGGATGCAGGATGGATTAAAGGTGGATGCAGGAGGGATCCAGGAGGGATGCAGGATGGATCCAAGAGAGATGAAGGATGGATCCAGAATGGATACAAGGTGGATGCGGGAGGGCCACAGGAAGGATGCAGGATGGATCCAGGAGGGATGGAGGAGGGATGCAGGATGTGTACAGGACGGATCCCCCTGTTTGAACCTGTTCTCATTAATGTCTCCTGATGTTCAAATTCCCTGGAACTCCTGTGATTTCCCTGATTGAAGCTCCGGAGCTCTGGGCCCATTTTGGGTAATTACTTCGTGATTCATAATTCCAGGGCGGATCCCGGATCCCCCCTGGTGCCTGTCGAGCCAAAACTCGGGATTGATGCGCCAATACAGATGTTGATGGGGGTGCAGATGTGGGCATGGACACAGATGTGACCCGTGGATACAGATGTGGACATGGCTGCAGACACAGTTGTGGGCACTAATGCAGATGTAGCCACAGCTGCATTTCTGGGCACGATCCAGATGTTGGCAGGGACACAGATGTGGCTGCAAACACAGTTGTGGTTGTGGATGCAGATGTTGATGAGGATCCAGATGTAGCTGCAGATGTGGCTGTGGATGCAACTGTGGGCAGTGATGCAGATGTGGGCATGGATCCAGCTGCAGGCACAGTGTCACATGTGGCTCTAGATGCAGATGTGGTGGTGGGTGTAGTTATGGACATGGATACAGGTGTTGCCAGGGATGCACGTGTGCTGGACACAGATCCAGGTGTTACACAGATCCAGATGTGGTGGTGGATGCAGCTGTGGTAGCAGCTCCAGGCCACTGGTGCCTGTGGGGATTCAGAGTGGAGCCCACCTGGAACACTGGGGGTTGTGTGTGAGGGGACATGATGACACAGGGATGTGGGGTCACAGGGACATGGGAACATCAGGAAACAGGGATGTGGGCATGCAGAAGCACAGGAATGCAGGGGCACAGGAACATGGGGAAACAGGGATGTGGGAAAATGGGCGAACAGGAGCACGGGGATGCAAGGACATAGGCATGCAGGGACACTGGGATGTGGGAATGGAGGACACAAGGACATGGAATGCAGGGACACAGGGACACAGGGACCTAGGGACATGGGAATGCAGGGACACGGGGACACAGGGGCACGGGGACAGAGGGACACAGGGACCCAGGAACATGGGAATGCAGGGACATGGGGACACAGGGACACTGCAGTCCTCCCCCTCCCTCCTCAGCATCTCTCGCTGCTGGGAACTGCTGACCCGCATCCCAGGGGCTTCGCTCCGCTGCCTCGGCACATTCCGGAGGCTCCGGCACAGCACCTGCCTGGAATGTCATGGCAGGGAGGCCACATGGAAGCTGAGATGCTCCCCAGGAATGTTGTGGCAGGGAGGACACCTGGGAGCTGGGATGCTTCCCAGGAATGTGGTGGTGGGGAGGCCACGTGGAATTTGGGATTCGGTGCAGGAATGTTGTGTCAGGCTGTGTGGAAGCCGGGATGCTGCCTGGGAATGTGGCAGTGGGGAGGCCACTTGGAAGCCAGGATGCTGCCTGGGAATGTCAGGGCAGGGAGGTCAGATGGAATGTGGGAAGCTGCCTGGGAATGTCAGGGCAGGGAGGCCACGGGAGTCCGGGATGCTGCACCTCAAATTCCCGGTGCCAGCACCAATCTCAGCTGCGGGTCCTGCCCGGGTCCCCACGGTTCCCACGGTGGCCCCCGGACACGTGTTCCCGCCGGCAGCCAAATCCCTGCCCACCCCCACAGCCAGCGGGATATTTTTATCCGGCGGCTCCGGCTGTGCTGACTCACGGGCCCAGAGCCGCCGGTGACGAACCGGCCCCGCATCGGGCTGGGGAGGAGGAGGGTGCTGGGATGCTCCGGGAGAGTCAGGGGCTCCTGGATAACCCGGGGAAGGGCCACAGGGACCCCCGAGGTGCCCCCCAGCTCCTCCACCCTGGCCACTGCACTGGTCCTGGCAGGAGCTGCCTCATCCTCCGGGAATACCGGAAAACTGCCCTGTCCCCCATATTTCTCCGTTGTTTTTGATGTGCTGGAGCCGTAAATTCCCAGTCAATTGATCCAACCCCGATCTCAGTGCTTATCTCAACATTGATCCCAGCACTGATCCCAGCCCCGATTCCAGTGCCAAGCCCAGCACCAATCCCAGCATCAATCCCTACCCCAATTGCAGGGCCAAGCTCAACCCTGATCCCAATACTGATCCCAATCCCAGCCTTGTGCTTGGAGCATCCTGCCAGATCCCACCTCATCCCACCTCATCCCTCTGCTCTCCAGAGCCGCTGATGCCGGGGTGGGCACCAGGAGAACCCCCCAAATACCGATGCTGAGGGGATTTCCATGACATTCCATAACAGCCCACATTTTCACTTGGTCAATATTAGCCTTTTCCCCAGTCCAGGGGCCATGGGGTGCTCAAGAACGGGGAGGGTTTGGTGGGGGGACCCCTCTGCCCTGCCATACCTGCTGTTGTGGCACTGCCCACAGCCCCCAGCACGCTGCAGCCCCACCAAAGTGCTGCAGTCCCCCAAAAGCACTGGAACCCCCCACCCCTTGCACTGCAGCCCTGCCATTGCACTGCAGTCCCCTCAGACTGCTGCAGCCCTCCCAAAATGCTTCACACCCCCCCCACCCATCCCACTGCAGCCCCCCCAGAGCATTCTG
>JAWMRC010000039.1:194237-204964 GCA_035584755.1 Thripadectes ignobilis | reverse complement strand
GGCGGCTGCGGGGCAGGAGGGGGGGGCCGGCCCGGCGAAGCGGGGGCCCGGCAGCAGCCCCCGACCGCGGCCAACCCCGCGGCCTCGCACCTCCGCCCCTGGGGCCGGCCCGGGGGGCTCCGCGGGGCCCGCATGGCCGCCCCCCCCCGGCCGCGGGGAGAAGGGGGGGCGACCGGGGGGGGAAGTGGGAAAAAAGGAAATAATTAAAAAAAAGAAGCGGGGAGAAGGGGAAGAATTGGGAAAAGGGGAGGGAGCGGAGGAGAGAAAAAGTGAAAAAATGAAAAACGGGGAGGGAAATGGGAATGGGGGGAAAAAAAAATTTGGCGAGGAGAGGGGATTCAGGAGGAGATAAAAATGGAATCAAAATTTAAAATAAAATAAACCGAAAATAAAATAAGAACGGAAATGGGGATAAAAGTTAAAATAAGGCTGAAATCAAACGAAAAACTAAAAATAAGAATTCAAAATATTTTTTAAAAAAAAATAACAACCGTCCCCGGACGAAACCTAAAAATAAAACAGGAAAATAAAGATTAAAAATAGGCCGAAATAAATAAATAAATCGCGGGGAGCCCCCCCGGGAGAGGGAAAAACGCGTTTCGGGGAGGGGGGGGAGGAGGGAAGGGCGTCGGCGGGGCGGGGGGGAGATGCCGTCGGGGGCCGCTCCCGGGCGCGGCGGCGGCTGCGCTGGTGGCGGGGCGGGGGGGTCCCGTCCCGTCCCCTCCCGCGTGGCGGCCCCGCGGCCCCGCGTGGGTGTCGCGATCAGCGGCGGCGCGGGGCGATGGTGGCGGTGCCAGCGGCGGTGACAGCGGCGGCGGTCGCGGTGCCGGCGGGCATCCTCCGGTGGCGGGGGCCGCGCGGGGCGGTGCGGGCGGTGCGGGCGGGGCGGTGCGGGCGGTGCGGGAAGCAGCCGCGCAGGCGGCTGGCTCATCCTTTTGTCCTTCAGTGCGAGCGCGGATGGATTGCTGCTGCCGCCGCTCCCGCTGCTCCTGCTGACGCATCCCGGCTCCGCACCCACCCCCCCGCGCCCCCCCCCACCCACCCACCCGCCGCGCTCCGGCGGGGCCCCCGCCGGCCCCGGTTCGGCCGGTGCGGCGGCCCCGGAGCGGTTTTGTGCGCGGGGAGGGTGATGCGGGATGAGCCGCTTCCTCCTCCTCTTCCTCCTCCCTCCCGCCGCCGCCTCCTCCTCCTCCTCCCCGCAGACCCGCTCGGGGGCTGTGGAGGGGGGGCGCCCTGAACGACCCCCCCACCCCGGAGCCGGGGACGGACGGAGGGATGGATGGAGGGACGAGACAGCGCAGGGCTCGGTGGCTTTAAGGTGATGGGGGGGACGCGGCTCCATCCATGGCTGGAGGCCCCCACAGCCCCCCAAGCCCCCCTAGAGGATCCAACCCCCCTACTGAGCAGGGTCCGGGGACCCCCTTAACACCCACCGGGCTCAGGGCTGAGACCCAACCCAAGCTGTGACACTGATGGGGAGCACAAACCTAGCTCTGCAGTGGGAGGGGGTTACTGCTCTGCCACAGGCTGGGGAGGGGGCACAGTGCCAGGGAGATGTGCATCCACATCGGGATCCGACCCCCCGGGTGAGCAGGAGTCTGTGGACCCCCACTCTAGGCTCAAGGCTGAGACCCAACACAAGCTGTGACATGGATGGAGAGCACAAACCCTGCTCTGCAGTGGGGGTGGGGGGCTGCAGGTCCAGCTCCACCATGGGCTAGGGAGGGGGCATGGTGCCAGGTGATGGGCACGTGGGGACCACTGGCTTTTGGGGGCCCCAGGCTGTGAGTTGTACCCCCACCACTGCCTTGTGTCCACTCTACCCCATGTGGAACTCCTGGGATTGTGAGGGGGGTCCCCCTGCAGCTTCCCTGAGCAGCCCATTGGCCCTCCCAGGTCTTGGTGGCATTTGGAGCTGCCATCTGAGTGCCATTGGTGGGCACCTCTGTGGGGGTGAGAGCCCCTTGGGACACCCTGTGTGGCAGCACCTGGGGTCACCCTGGGACCCTCCTGTCCTTCCTCCCTGGGGTCACTGTCCCTGTGATGGTGGCACATCCCTATGGGGGGCACTGCAGAAGTGGCAGTGATGTCCCCTGGGAGCTGCAAGACCTGTTGGCCTTGTGCACCCCATATCCCTTGTCCCCTGTGGCGGCCACATCCTGTCCCTGCCTCTGTCAGTGTTCTGCTCATCCCCTCACTAGTCACCCTGCCACCGGGGATGGCACAGGGCACAGGGACACTGTTGCCACCAGAGCATCACCCCGCAGCATTGGAGAGGTGCCACAGTCATGCGTGGGTGCTGCACCCCAGGGACCAGCCTGGCACCAGCATCCCTGGGGACATTGGGGACCCAGGGCCTTGTCCTGTACCATGACCTCTACCGTGACCTATAGCATGACCCTGCCACGCACGAGCCATGGCTGGTGCAGTGCCACAGCTGGTGTGGCTGGTGCAATGGCCACTGTCGTGCCGTGGATGCTGTGGTGCCATGGCCGGTGTTGTGCTGTGCCTGCTGTGGTGCCGTGGCCAGTGTGGTGCCAACAGCTCCATGCAGTGCCATGGCTTGTGCAGTGCCATGTCCCATGCAGTGCCATAGCCAGTGCAGTGCACTGTCCCATGTGGCACAGCAGGATGCCACAAGGTTTTGGGAAGCAGTGGGAACAGTTCTGACAGGGTGGATGTGCTTAGGGATGGGACAAACTCCGTGTCCGGCAACGCCAGCAGAGCCAATCCCAATTAACCACGGAAAAGGCCATGGCCAAGGTTTAAATCACCACAGCGTGGCCCATCTGTCATCAGCTCAGCCCAAACCTCGCTGTCCCCAGTGCCTTGGCCACACACCTGGCGCTGTTTTGTGCCACCTGCTGTCCTGTGCCACCTGCTGTCCCCATCGCCACACTGGCCACGAGTCAGACCCCATCCTGCGGTGGGATGAAATAGCCAGGGGTGGAATGCTGTGCCCACAGAGGGACTCCCCCCCATAGCACCCTTTCTGGTGCTGACTGGAGCCCTGCTCACCCAGAGGACCCCAGTGGGACCCACCCTGAACAGAGGGTCTGGCCCTCCGAGCAGGAGGATGTCCAGGGGGCTTCACGCTCCCCCTTCCTCCTTGCTGGAGGCTCCTGTTGTGCAGGACCTGGTGGCCTCATGTACCCCGTGGGTGGGTCCCCATGCCCCTGTCCCCCATGGCACTGCCACCCATGGGTGACCCTTCCATACCTGGGCTCCAGGGCTGGGCCCCCAGGTCCCACCTCGGGGGGAGACACTTTGGGGTGGTACCTTGGGGGTCCCTGGGTCCAAGCCAGGTGCAGGAAGGTCCTGAGGGTGACCCACCTGCCATGCTCTGCGTGGATACACCTGTTCTGGGTGAGGCTGGGGCAGGTGTCCACAGCTCCAGTGTCGAGGGTGATTCCTGGGATCTCACAGGTGGAGGTGGAGGTGGAGAGCATGGACAAGGCCGGGAATTTCATCGGGTGGCTGCATATCGAGGGCGTGAACCTGTCAGTGGCGCTGGTGGAGCACGCCCTGTCCCGCGTGCACTTCACAGCTGAGCGCAGCCCCTACTGCAAGGCCCTGCTGGCGGCACAGGATGCGGCCAAGCAGAGGAAGGAGAAGGTGAGGGGGACTCTGGGACTCCCCCCAGGGGTGGCACTGCCCCCAGGGAGGACACCATCCCAAAGAGAGGGCCCCACCCCAAAAGACAGTCCCATCCCAAGGGATGTCTCACACTGAGATGTCCCTATCCCAAGACATGATGGCCCCATGCCAAATGAGGTCCCCACCACAATGGATGTCCATGCACCAAGGGGTGACCCCACCACAATAGGTGCCAACACCCCAAGAGGAGTCCACACCCAGAGGGGTAGCCCCACCTGAAGAGATGTCCCCCTGCCAAGGGATGGCCCCATCACGGAAATATCCCTGCCCCAAGAGATGATGGCCCCACCCCAGGGAATTTCCCAACCCCAGTGGATGTTCCCACCCAATGGGTGTCCCCTCCCTAAGGGATGTCTCCACCCCAAGGGATGTCTCCAGCCCAAGGGATGTCCCCCAGCGATATCCCCCCCAAGGCACACATCCCGTCCCCCACCCGTGCTGAGGTCCAGCCCTCTTCCACCCCTTGCCGTGACACGGAGCGTGGCTGAGGGGTCCCCACCCCACATGTGCCCCCAGGTGTGGTCCCACTACGAGGAGACCCCGGTGGAGGAGGTGGTGCCAGTGCTGGAGGAGAAGGAGCGCACGGCCAACTACAAGCCTGTCTTTGTCACCGAGATCACCGATGACCTCCACTTCTACGTGCAGGACGTGGAGACAGGTACGGGGGCAGGGTGGACCCTACCGGGGACACCCAGCACCCAGGGGTGCTCCCCAACCTGGGCTTGGGGGAGTTTAATTGGGAAGGATGAGGATGCGTGGGTTTGCTGGGCAACTCCCCAAATACACATGTCGAGAGTGATGTGGGATCACCTGCCACTCCCCAGGGCCACCTTTGGGACCCAGGATGGAGGTCCCTCTTCAGGATCCAGGATTGGGGTCCGGGATTGGTATCTGGGATGAAGGGTCAGGGTCAGGGGACACCTCTGGAACCCAGGGTGGGCATCCATGACTGGGAGTCAGGTTTGGGGTCCTAGGTTGGGGTCCAGATTTGGGATCTACTGCTGGGGCCTAGGCTTGGACCTGAGGTTGGGGTTCATGATTGGGACTTGGAGTTCAGGGTCAGGAGCCGCACTGGAGACTTGGGTTGAAGTCTGGAATTGGTGTCCGTGGTTGGGACCTGGAGTTGAGCATCAGGGTCTAGGGGACACATTTGGGACCCAGGTTTGGAGTCCATGGTTGGGATTGGGTTCAGATTATGGGGTCACACTGGGGTTGGGGTCCAGCTTTGGGATGTGGGGTGGGGGCAGGTGCTGGATTGGGCCCTCCCCAGGTGCCCAGCTGGAGAAGCTGATGGAGAACATGCGGGCCGAGGTGGGCGCCCACCCGCCCGTGGAGGGGTCGTACGCCCCCCGCCGCGGGGACTTCTGCATCGCCAAGTTCGTCGATGGAGAATGGTGAGCAGGGGGTCCTGCGGCCCCCAGGGCAGGGCTGGCCCAGGGAGCAGGGGAGATTGAGGTGACCCCCCACCCAAAAATCCCGCTCTGCAGGTACCGGGCCAGGGTGGAGAAGGTGGAGTCAGGCGGCAAAGTGCACATCTTCTACATTGACTATGGCAACGTGAGTGACCCCAGGGGCCTGGGGGGGATCTAGGGGGGACCTGGGGGTCATCACTCACTCACCCATCCATCCATCCGTCCGTCCATCTGTCCATCCGTCCATCCATGTTGTGTCCTCTCCCCATTGTGTTCCTCCCAAAATGGTGTCCCCCCTGACTGCCCCCTGCCCGTGTCCCCCTGCAGAAGGAGACGTTGCCCCCCTCTCGCCTGGCCCCGCTGCCCCCGGCCTTCTCCCCCCGGGTGTTGCCTGCCCAGGCCACTGAGTACACCTTTGCCTTCATCCAGGTGCCGCAGGACGTGAGTACAGGGATGGGGCTGGGGGGGCTCCGGGGGTCCTGACCTGAACCCCAACTCTGGGCCCCTAACCCTAACCCATGACACCCAGACCTGTACCCTGAACCCCAAACTCCAGCCTGGCTCCCAACTTCCCCTCAACCCCTGGCCCCAATCCTGAACCCCAAACCCCAATCCTTGGTGACAACCCTGACGCCCACCCAACCCTGCACCCCCTCAAAGTGACCTGGGAGAGACAGGGGTAGCAGCAACCCCAGAAGAGCCCTGTGGGCTCCCCACTGCCTCCGGCACCCCACGGAGGGGCTGTGTCCCCCTCACCCCAACCCCAGGGTCACCCCAGTCCCCCCACACCCCAAGCCCAGGGTGGGTCATGGGTGTCCCCAAAGCCCAAGGGGGTTCCTGGGGTTCTGGGGGCTCCCCAGGGGCCACGGGAGGGGTCATTGAGGGTCTGGTGGGTCCCTGAAGGCCAAGTGGGTCCGTGAGGGTGGCGGGAGCTCCTAAAGGCCACAGAGAGTCCTGAGGGTCTCGGGGGGTCCCTGAAGGCCACAGTGGATCTCTGAGGGTGCAGGGGATGGCCAGGGGTCCCTGGTGGGTGCAGGGGGTCCCTGACAGGGTGGTGGCACAGGAGGAAGCACGGGCAGACGCCGTGGACAGCGTGGTGAGGGACATCCAGAACACCCAGTGCCTGCTCAACGTGGAGCACCTGGGCCCCGGCTGTCCCCACGTCACCCTCCAGTTTGCTGACTCCAAGAGTGACGTGGGGCTGGGGCTGGTCAAGGAGGGGCTGGTCATGGTGGAGCCCCGCAAGGAGAGGCAGTTCCAGAAAGTGGTGGGTGCTGGCAGGGTGGGGGGGTCTGGATTGTTGTGGGGGAGTAGGGGGGTGGGTGCTGGGGGTGTTGGGTTGAGATGTAGTGGGGTTCCTGTGGGTGTCTCTTCTTGGTGGTTGCTGGAAGTCTTGGGTAGGTGCTCAGAGGGTGTTGGGGGTCTTGGGTGGTGCTGGGGATGTTGGGTGGGTGCCTGGGAGGGTACTGGGAGGTGTTGGTGGGTACTGGGGAGAGTTGGTTGGATGCTGGGTGGGTGAATGGGTTTTTGGGAGGGGTGGGTGAGTGCTGAAAGGTCTTGGGTGAGTGGTGGGAGGTCTTGGATGGGTAGTGGTTGGTGCTGGGGGTGTTGGAGAGATGTTGGGTGGGTGCTGGGGGGTGTTGGGGGATGCTGGAGGTGCTGAGTGGATGCTGGGGATGTTTAATGGGTACTGGAGGTGCTGGATGAGTACTGGGGGTGCTGGGGATGTCGCATGGGTACTGGGAGTGCTGGGTGAGTACTGGGGGGTGCAGGGGGTGTTGGATGGGGGCTGGTTGTATGCTGGGGGGTCCCTGCCCCCCTCCTGCTGGCTCTGATTGATCCCGTCTCGTGCCCGATGGGGGCACGGATGGGGACAGGGGGGACCCACCAACCCTCCGTGGGGACCCTTCCCCCCACCGCGGGGCAGTGGGTGCCAGAGAGGGTCAGGGTGGGGTCCCCCCGTGATGAGGATGACCCCTCACTCCCCACGAGGGCATGAGGGGGCACGGGGTCACCCCAGGTTTGTGCCCCCCAGATCACCGAGTACCTGAACGCACAGGAGGCAGCCAAGAGTGCCCGGGTGAGTTGGAGGGGGACCCCAAACCTGGGGGAGGCTGGGGAGCCTCCTTGGCTCGGAGGGTGCCGTAAGTGGTACCTCCAGCTCGAGGGGTGATACTGGCTGCAGCCCCCTGTTTTGGGGTGACTGTCACTGCAGCCCCCTCAGACTGGGATTGAGCTCACTGCATTCCCCCCACTGGGGAGGGACCCTGACTGCAGCCCCTCCATTTTTTAGGGTGACTGTGGCTGCAATCCCTACCTGGGGATAACCCTGCAGCAGGCCCCCATTTTGGGGGTGACCCCACAGCAGCCCCCCCATTTTTGGGGGTGGCGCTGCCTGCATCCCCCCATTTTGGGACTGACCCTGACCGCACCCCTGCCTTTTAGGCGTGACCCCACTGCAGCCCCCTCATTTTTCTGGGTGACCGTGCCTGCATTCCTCCCATTTTTGGGGGTGTCCCTGACTGCCCCCCTGTTGTTGGGGCTGCCCCCCTGACCCGGTGTGTGTCCCCCCAGCTGAACCTGTGGCGTTACGGCGATTTCCGGGCTGACGACGCAGACGAGTTTGGCTACAGCCGCTGAGGGACCGGGGGGCTGCGGGGGGTCCCACCCACCCCCCGGGCCGCGGGGGGGTCCCCACCGCCCCCCTGTCCCACCGCCCCCGCCGTCCTCTCCCGTCCCCCCGGGGGGGCAGCCGTGGGGGGGCCGCAGCTCCGAGCCCTGGGGATGCCAAGGGGGGGCACCCCACCTCGGCCCCCCCCGGGCCCCCCACAGCCCCCCCACCCCTGGCCTGTATTTAAAGCTGCAGAGGCCGAATAAACGTAGTGAAGTGTCATGTTTTGGGGTCCCCTCTGTGCTGGGGTCACAGCCCCCAACCCCGGGTCAACCTCCCTATCCAGGGACCAAAGCCGGGACCCCCCAGCAGTGGGATGGGGAGGGGGGTGTTTCTCCATGGGAGGTGCAGCCCTGGGACCCCTGACCCCATCCTGGGAGCTGGGTGGGGGGCCTGGATGGGCAGATGGAGGGGGATTGGGGAGCACCCAAGGGCAGCAGTCATGGCGCAGAGTCTGGAGACTGACAGCACTGGGACAGAAGTGGGGACCCCAAATCTGGACCCCACCCATGCCCTACCATGCACCTGCAGGTCCCACCCATGGACCCACAACCCTGGGACCCAAACGTGGCCCCCAAACCTGGGTCCCAATCTTAGACCCCCACACTGGCTCTCCAAAATGGCCCCTGAGCTCGAACCCCACCCCTGGACCCAAACCCTGGGTCCCACCCACAGTCCTCGACCTTGTGACCCAAACCTGGACCCTAAACTGGGATCCCAAAAGTGGGTCCCAGCTTTGAACCTCAACTCTGAGTCCCCAGTCATGAACCCCAACCCCTGGTTCCCAATGTGCCCCCTGACCCTGAACCCCAAGTCACAACCTTGCACCCCACCACCCAAACTGACCCGGCTGTGCCCCCCTGGACCCCAAATCCATGGTCACCCCGACCCCGTGGGGACCCTGTAGGTGCCCCTCCTGCTGCCCCCGCTGTCCCCGCGCTGTGGATCAATTTGGGGGCGGGCTGGGTAAGGGGGGACCAGCGCTAATTGAATCCAAAGCCAATTAACACAGACTAGCGGGATCAATACTTAACGCCGGGCAGTGATCACAATTAACGGGAGGGCGAGAGGGGCTGTCCCTGTCCCCTGTCCCCTGTCCCTGTCCCCAGCCCGACCACCATCCCCTATCCCAGGGCTCTGAGGGTCCCGGGAGGTCTCTGGATGTATCTGGGTTGGGGGGGTGGTGGTCTTTGTGGGTTTCTGGGGATGTCTGGATATGTCCATGGGGGTTCTGGGGGCTTCGGGGGGTCCTGGGAGTCTTTGGGGCACCCTGGACATCTCTGATGTCCCCCACGAGGGGGACCTGGGGGGGCTTTGAAGGGCCCTGAGGATCTTTGGGGGTCCCTGGAGGTCTCTGGAGGGTGTCTGAGGGGTTGTGGGAGTCTTTGCGGAGTGCAGGAGTGCTGCTGGGTGCTGCGCAATGGTACTGGGCTGGGATGGACTGGTTTGTGTGGGGCCGTGCTGAGCCGTACTGGTTTGTATGGGGCCGTACTGGGCCGTAGTGGGTTGTAGGGGGCCGTACTGGGCCGTACTGGGTTGTAAGGGGCCGTACTGGTGGTACGGGGCTCCGCCAGCCTGAAAAGGGAAGGGAAATGGCGCCACCTGCTGTTCCCGGAGCCGCAGGAACAACCACAGCCAGTACAAACCAGTCCCAGGAGAAACCCGTCCCAGTATAAACCAGTCCCAGTATGAACTCGCCCCAGTATGAACTCGCCCCAGTATGAACCCACCCCAGTACAGCTCCATCCAAGTATAAACCCATCGCAGTATAAGCCCACCCCAGTACAGCCCCGTCCCAGTACAGCCCATCCCAGCACAGCCCAGTACAGCACCGTCCCAGTACAGCCCCGTCGCCATACAGCCCCAGCCCAATACAGCTCTATCCTACTAAAAACTGATCCCAGTACAATCCCATTCCAATACCGCTCCATCCCAGCACAGTCTCATCTAGTACAGCCCCGTCCCAGTAAAGCTCTGTGCCAGTACAACTGCCTCCCAGTACAGTCCCAGTACAGCCACATTGCGGTACAACTCCATCCCAGGACAGACCGATCCCGGTATAAACTCATTCCAGTACAGCTCTGTGCCAATACAACTTCATCCCAGTACATCCCTATCCTAGTGCAGCTGCATCCCAGTACAACGCCGTCCCAGTATAGGCCCATCCCAGTACAGACCCGTCCCAATCCAGCTACATTCCATTATAGCCCCATTCCAGTATAAACCCAGCCAAGCACAGCCCCTTCCCGATGTAAGCTCATCCCAGTACAGCCCCGTCCCAGTACAGTCCCGTTGCAGTGTGACCGTCCTGCCCCCCCCCGCCCCTGTCGCTGTCCCCCTCCCCTCTCCCAATGTCCCGGTGTCACCATGTGCGGGTGACACGAGATGCCACTGTCCCAGTGTCCCCACTTCCCGGTGTCCCAGTATCCCCCTGTCCTGATGTCCCACTGTCCCAGTATCCCCATATCCTGATGTCCCTGTGTCCCCCTGTCCCTGTGTTCTCATACCCTGATGTCCCCTGTCCCCATGTCCCACTCTCCCTTCTCCCGGTGTCCCCCACCCCCGTGGCGGTGCCCCTCCTTGTCGTTGCCCCCTGTGTCTGTCCCCCACGCGAGTCGCCTCCCCCCGTGCCCCCCCGTGTCCATGCCCATGTCTCCCCTGTGGGGGTGTCCCCATTATGGATGGCCCCCTTCTCGGTGCCCTTCCGTGTCTCCCCCCGTGGGGCCTCCCCCTCCGTGTCCTCCCCGTGCCTATGCTCCCTTGTCGGTGCCCCCCTTTCTTTGCCTCCCGTGGGGGTGTCCCCAGTGCCGAGGCCCCCTTATCGATGCCACCCCTGCGTCCCCCCCGTGGGGGTGTCCCCCTTATCGATGCCCCCCTTTCTTTGCCCCCCCGTGGGGGTGTCCCCCGTGCCGGGGGTGGCCGCTCTATATTTGTCGCCGTGTCCCCAGAATAGCGGCAGACGCGGGGGTGGGTGGGGGGTGCGGGCC
>JAWMRC010000039.1:180968-194137 GCA_035584755.1 Thripadectes ignobilis | reverse complement strand
CTGCCGGGGATTAGCGGGGCCGGGATTAAGGGGGGATTTGGGGGGCGGGGGAGGGGGGGATGGGTAATGGGGGGGGCGGTGTTGCTCCGCCCAGTGTTCCCAGTATAAACTAGTATAACCCAGGTATCCCAGTGTGTCCCAGTGCTCCCGGTATAACCCAGTGCACCCAGTTCTGTCAGCACTCCCCAGTATGCCCCAGTCCCAGTACACACCAGTACACCGCACTTCCAGTTCTCCCAGTGCAGTTTACAATGCCCCAGTACATCCAGTGCGCCCCAGTACACCCAGTGCATCCCAGTACACCACAGAACACCCCCGTGCTCCCAATACAGCCTTGTATGTCCCAGCGCTCCCAGCGCAGCCTACAATGCCCCAGTACATCGGTGCATCCCAATACACCACCATGCTCCCAGTACAGCCCAGTATGCCCCACTCCTACCCTGTGTTCCCAGTGATCCCAGCAGAAACCAGTGCACTATGTTCCCGGTTCTCCCAGTACAGCCCAGTAAGCTCCAGTGCTCCCCACTGTTCCCAGTGCACCCAGTTGTCCCAGTACGCCCCAGTGCTTCCATTGGGATTGTCACCCGTGGGGCGATGTCCTCCGTGGGGGTTTGTGTCCCCCGGGGGGGGTTTGTGTCCCCCGCCGGCGGTGCCAGGACGGTGCCGGTGACACGGTGCCGGTGACCCAGGGGATTAGCGTCAAACTCCCGCACAAGCCTCTTAGCAGGGGCCGCCCACGGCCACGGGGTCACGCGTGGGGGAAGGGCACCCCCACCCCAGGGACCCCCACTGCTCCCACGGGACCTCCAGGGGACCTCCAGGGCACCCCAAGGCCATCCGCCCACGGACCCGCGTGGCACCCAAAGTCCACGCACCACCCCTCGCGGGGCACAGGGAGCCCTCGACACCCACGGGATGACTCCACGGCACCCACGGGACCCCCGCAATGTGGGCGCCGCGGGGCAGGGCCCGCGGCCCCTTTAAGGGGCGTGGATACGGCGGGCCCGCCCCCGTGTGGGCGTGGCCGCGCGGACGGAGCGCGGGAAACGCCACGTGGGGGCGCCGTGGAGGGGCCGTGAGCCCCCCCCTGCCAACCAGTGACCCCTCCCGTGCATCCCAATGCCCCCCAGTGCAGCCCAGTTCTTCCCATTGCCCCCGCAAGGGACTGAGAGCGGGGACCGAGCCCTCCCCAGTGCCTTCCAGTGTCTTTCCAGCTCTTTATTGTGTTCCCCCTCCAGCAGCCACCGCCCCGCGCCCCGCGCCCCCCCCGCCCCCCTTAGCACTCGATGGAGTCCTCGAGCAGCTGCAGTAGCGGGGGGGGCACCCGGGGGTCCCCCCCCGGCCCCTCCTCCAGGCTCTCCTCGCTCACCTCCTCCAGCGCCGGCAGCACCCCCAGGGTCGCCCCCCGCCGCCCTCCCGGAGCGGGGCTGCCCCCCGCCTCCGCGGGGACCCCCGAGACCTCGCCCGGGCTGGGGGCACGTGGGGGACTGGGGCTGGCAGGGGTGGGCGGCGGGGACCCCCCCGGGGAGCCTTCCACGGGGGAACCCCCTCCCGGTCGCCCCACGGAGTTGGCCTGGGGTTTGGGGGCGGGGGGCGGCTGGGGGGCCGGCGGCGCGGGGGGCGGCGGCGGGGGAGGCGGGGGCGGCGGGGGGGGGACCTCGCCCACCTCGCTGTACCCCTCGTTGGGGTAGTAGAGCCTGGGGGGGCTCGGGGGGGACTTGCCGGCTTGGACCTGCGAGGGGGAGCAAAGGGGTCAGGGGGGGCCCATGGGACACCCCCCAAGCAGAGGGATTCCCCCATGGGACACTCCCGCGGAACCCCGACTTCCCCCATGGGACGTACCCGCCACAGCAAAAGGACCACCCATGGGACCCCCCACATGAGAGCCCCCATGGACCCCCGCAGTACACCAAACTCTGCCCAGTCCAGGGATCCCCCCGGGACCGCCCCCGGGACCTCCCAGCACAAGGTTCTCCTCCATACAAGCCCCCACCATCCCAACCTCGGCCCCGTGAGACCCTCACAGGGACCCCCCATAGGACCCCCACAGCATCCCGGCCTTCTCCATGGGACCCCGCCTAGCATTGGGACCACCTACGGGACCGCCCCCCGCCCCCCCGTCCCTGCCCAGCACCCCAACTCCCTCATGGGACACTCATCCAGCACCCCGACACAGCCCATGGGACCCCTCCTAATAAGACCCTTCCTAATGGGACCCCCGGCACCGAAACCCCCATTCCCCTCTGTGGGGGCTCAGGGCGGGGTGACTCGGCCCCTCCCAGCACCTTTTTGGGGGATCCCCCCCTCCTCCGGAGCTCTCGCCCCCCCACTCACCGGCTGGAACCACCTCAGGCTCTGTGGGGGGAACGGGGGGGTCAGCTGGGGAGACTGAGGCACGGGGGGGCTCCTTCTTCCCAGCCCCCCAAAGAGGGGGACCGCCCCTCCCAGCTTCCCCACACCACGGCCCCCCTTCGCAGACCCACCAACCCGGGGGACCCCCTTCTCATAGCCTCCCCCTGTTCGGGGACCCCTTTCCCACAGTCCCCCCAAACCAGAGGATCCCCTTCCCAGACCCCCCAGAAGCCGGAGGACCCCCTTCCCATCTCGCCCCCCCGAGTTCCGACACTGGGGGGCCGGGGAGGGTTTGGGAGTCCGGGAGGGTCTTTGGGGGTGCAGGGGGGAGCTGGCGGACGTTTGGGGGTTCGGAGGCAGGCCCGGGGTGCGGGAGGAGTTTAAGGGGAGTCTGAGGTCACGAGTGGGGTGGGGGGTGCCGGGGGTTTTTGGGGAACTCTGGGGGTTCCCGGGAAGGTTTAGGGGTGCGGAGGGGGTTTGGAGGTTCAGGCGTGCTGAGGGTGGCTCTAGGGGCACAGGGGGGCGCGGGGGGCAGGTCCGGGGCCGCAGGGCGGGGTCCGGGGGAGTTTGGGGGGCCCCTACCACGTTGGGGTGCTTCTCGATGGCCAGCGCTGCCCTGTCCGCCGTTCGCTGCTGCCGCCGCCGCCGCCGCCGAGCGCGCAGGGCGAGGAGGAGGAGGAGGAGGAAGGCCCCGAGCAGGAGCAGCGCCCCCAATCCCCCCGCCAGAGCCGCCGCCGGCACCGCGCTCCGCGCGGGTGGGGGCTCCGAGGGGTCCCGGGGGGCTGCGGGACCGGGGGACACGTCAGCGGGAACACACGGAGGGGAACCCCATCACATCCCGGGGGGGCTCCGAGGGGTCCCGGCGCGCTGCAGAGTGGTGGGGGTACGTCGGGGGGGGACTTCAGTGGGAGCGGCACAGAGAGGGGGGACCGTATCATATCCTCGGGGGGGTTAGGGACCCCATCACGGGGAGATAGAGTGGGGTGGGAGGGGATCCCATCACCGGGGGCAGATTCCATCACGTTATGGGGGGGGGCTGGGCACCCCATCACCGAGGAGGTTGGGGGGAAACTCCTTTACTGGGGGGGCACAATGCTGAGGGGGCTCGGGGGAGCTCGGGGGGAACCCCTTTACCGGCTGGGGCTGGGGGAACCCCATCACTGGGGGCAGGGGTGGGCCCTGGAAGGTCGCTGTAGGGGGGAAATTCCTTGGGGCACAGGGTTCCCTGGGGGATGTCCCAGTGCCATGGGACAGAGAGGGTCACGGACGGATCCCTGGGGGGGTCACTGGGGGGTCGCCCCCCTCCGTACCCGTCTGCCCCGGCCACAGCACCTCCAGCTCCACCGTTGTGTTCGAGGTCTCGCCGGACTCCTCGTCCCGCGCCAGCACCTGGAGGGGGCACGGGGGGCATGGAGGGGACGGGGGAAACAGCAGTGACACGGGGGACATGGCTGTGGCACTGGGGCGCCACACGGCGGGGACACGGAGGTGCCCCTAGCCCCAATCTCGTCTGTGTTCCCTCCCTGGTGCCTCCCAGCCCCTGGGTTGCTCCTGCAACCCCCAGCCCCCTGTGGCCCCCCAGAGCATCCCAGTCCTCCCTGCCCCCCAGGCTCCCATGCTTCGCAGTGTCCCCTGTTGCAGCCCTGCTCCCCATGTCCCACTTCCCCCCTGTGCCCCCCCCTAGTCCCCCCATTCCCTCATGCCCCCCGTGCCTCCCCCCATACCCACCTGCAGGTGGTAGCTCTGCCCAGGTCGCAGCTGGTCCACCTGTGCCACCAGGAGCCCGTTGGGCATCACCTGGAACAGCTGCTGGCTCTGGTTGGCGCTGGGGCTCAAGGTGTAGCGTACCTGGGGGTTCACCCCCTGCGGGGTGCGGGGGTCAGACCCTGCCTGTACCTGCCTGCACCCTGTCCTCACCCCCTGCCTGTGTCGCTGCCCACACCCCTGCCTGCATTCGCCACCTGCATTCCCTACCCGTGTTCCCTGCCTGCATCCCTGCCCAACCCCTGCCTGTCCCCCTTCCTCTCCCTGCCCAAACCCCCTGCCCCCATCTTGTCTGCAGCCTCACTTACACCCCCTCCCACATCCCTACTTGTACCCCCACCTGCATCCCTGCCTACATCCCCGACCACACCCCTACCTACATCCCTACCTGTACCCCTTCCCCCCTACCTGCCCGCCCCCCGAGCGCCCCGTGCTCACCTCGGGGAAGTCGGGGTCGTGTGCGCGCAGGGCCAGCACCTGCCCGCCGAAGGTGAGGAGCAGGGCGGCGCGGCGCGGGGCCGCGGGCACGAACGCGCGGTACCGGGCGCGGGGGAAGCGCGGCGGGTGCAGGTTCGGGGCCAGCACCCGCACCAGGGCCCGCGCCACCGCGTACTTGGAGGGGTCGTTCACCTGGGAGGCCTGGGGGGACACACGGGGGGTCCACACACAGGGGGGCACGGGGGGGGGTCACAGGAAAGGGACAGGGGTACACAGGGGGAGGGGGGGACACACGGTGGGGACAGGAGAGGACACGGGGACATGGTGGGGTGGAATAGGGAGCACAGGTGGGACATGGAAGCACATGGGGGAAACACCCAGGTCTCACCCGCTGCCTCCGGCCTCCTGCATCCGCAGGGGCTGCCAGGGGTCCCCTGGGCTCCCACCGTCCCAGGGACCCTCATCTTCTTGGGTCCCCCCATCTCCCCAGGGTCCCCCATCTCCTCACATTCCTCCACCTCCTCGAGTCCCCCATGTCCCCTGTGCCCCCCCGTGCCCCCTGCCCCACCATGACGCTGAGGCAGATCTCGGGGGTCTGGCGGCTGCTCTCCACCGCCCGCAGCATCGTGATGGCTCCTGTCACGTTGTCGATGTGGAACCGGCCGCTCTCCTGGCCTGGGGGCACAGAAATGGGGATCCCCAGCCCCCGGATACTCCACCCAGCCCCAGGGCCCCCCACCCACCCCCTGCCCCGGGGCATTGTGGGAAACTCCCCACTGGGGGCATCCCTGGGGGAGGGTCCCCAATGTCCCACCATGTGTGTCCCCCTATTCATTCCTGAACCTTCAGAACCTTTATTTAATTTGCACCTGTGGGGCTCCAGTGGCTCCAACAATTGCATTGTGCTGGCTCGGACCCCTCGGCATGGGGACCCCTGGCAGGGACATCCCCCTGGCAGGGGGATCCCTCCCCCATTACAGACACCCGCCCCCCCTCCCTGCGGAATGGAGGCCCCCGGCACTGTCAGGCACTGGGGGCCACGGGTGACACCGGCCACATCTGCTCACCCGTGTCCCCGCTCACCCCCGTGGGTTTCCCTGCCCACCCTGTCCCCGGTATCTGCCAGCAGGCAGTGGGTGACAGCCGCCTTCAGACCCCTCTTCCCTCATGTCCCTCTCCTCTCCAGTCCCCATGTCTCTGTCCCCAAGTCCGTGTCCCCGTTATCTGCCAGCAGGGAGTTGGTGATGACCACCCGCAGCCCCCTGTCCCCTCCTGTCCCCGTGCCCCTGTCCCACTCACCTGCCAGCAGGGAGTAGGTGATGGCTGCCCTCAAACCCCTGTCCCCCTGTCTCTGTCCTCCCCCGTGCCCCTCACCTGCCAGCAGGGAGTAAGTGATGGCTGCCCTCAAACCCCTGTCCCCATGTCCCTGTCCCCTCCTGTCCCCATGTACCTGTCCTCCCCCGTGCCTCTCACCTGCCAGCAGGGAGTAGGTGATGGCTGCCCTCAAACCCCTGTCCCCATGTCCCTGTCCCCTCCTGTCCCCATGTCCCCATGTCCCTGTCCTCCCCCGTGCCCCTCACCTGCCAGCAGGGAGTAGGTGATGGCCGCCCGGAGCCCCCTGTCCCCGTCCTCGGCGTAGACGGCGCCAGGGCTGAAGGTGAGGGGACCCCCCTGGGGACACGGAGGGGACACGGGGGTGTCGGGCTGAGCTCTGCGGGACCCCCCAAGCCCCCGCACTGTCCTCGCCGTGCCGTGTCCCACCTGGAGCTGCCCCTCGGTGACGTTGGCGGTGTAGACGGGGCTGGTGCAGACGGGGGGGCTGTGGGGGGCGCGGGGGGTGCAGGGCAGGAACTGGGGGTACTGGTCGTCCCCGTCCAGCACGTTCACCCGCACCCGGGCGGAGGCGTTGAACCGCTCCCGGGTGTTCATCTCCTGGGGGCAGAAAAGTGGGGCACGGCGCCCCAAAACCCGCTGGGGGCTGCACGGACAGGGACCCCCAGGGCACAAAGACCCCCCAGGCACGGGTAAACCCCAGAGACAGGGACCCCCAGGGCACAGGGATCTCCATGGCATGGGGACACCCCAGGGACAGGGACCCCCACGGGACAGGGACCCCCACGGGACATAGACCCCCACGGAGTGGTGATCCCACAGGCACAGGGACCCTCAGGGCATGGGGACACCTCAGGTACAGGGACACCCACGGAAAGGGGACCCCCATGGCACAGGGACCCCCACAGAGAAGGGACGCCCAGCCCCAGGCAGGAGTGGGGGCTGCAGGCCAGGGCGTGGGGTCCCCCCGGGGTCCCACTTCAGGGTGGGGGGGCCGGGGGAAGCAGGGGGGACTGTGATGGGCGGGGTGGGGGTGGGGGCGGGCCCCCCCCGCAGTGCCGCTGGCGTGGGGGGGCACAGGTGGCCCATTAAGGAAATGAGGGGGATTGAGGGCAGGTGACGGGATCACGTCACCCCCAATTAGCGGGACCGGCGGGGACGGGCGGCGGGGAGGGGGGGACGGGGGGACACCCCCACCTGTGCAACCCACCGTGTCACGGCACTGCCAGGGCTGCGAGTGGGGGACCCTCCGGAGTGGGGTGGCCGTGAGGATCCCAGACCCACGTCCGGAGGGCTCCGTGGACATGAGTGGAGGTGGCAGGGACACGAGGGGAGGGTCAGAGGGGACACAGGGCCGTGGGGTGGATGCCAGCTCCCCGTCCGTGGGGGTGGGCACGGGTCCCGCATGCGGGGTCCCATGTCAGGGTCCTGCATCAGGGTCCCATAAATGGGGTTCTCACGAGAGGGTCCCACACCCGGCCCCCGTGGGGGGGTCCCGCGGGTCTCACCACGGCCGTGACCACCACCTCGAGATGCCGCCGGCTCTCAAAGTCGAGGGCTCTGGCCAGCACGACGCGGCCGCTGTTGGGGAGGTCGATGCGGAAGAACCGGGCGTCGGGCTGGGGGCGGGGGGTCGGTCAGCCCGGCAGATGGCCCCGGGCCCCCCCGCGTGCCCCCCGCCCCCGCTCACCGAGGCCGGGTCGATGACATACATGAGCGTGTCCCCGTCCGCGTCCTCGGCCTGGGCGCTGAACACCACCGAGTGCACCGGCGCCAGCTGCCCAAGGGGGTCACCAGGGCAGCCCCAGGTAGCCCCCAAAACCCCCCGGAGTCCCCAGATTCCCCCTGGCGTCCCCAAACACCTCCTGCAGCCCCAAACAAGCCAGCACTCCCAAATACCCCTGGGGGTGCCCCCGAACATCCTCCAGGGTCTCCAACGTCCCTGGATTCCCCCAAGACCCTTCAGTACATTCTCCAGGGCCTCCAACCCCCCCGGGGTGCTCTAACAGCCCCCAGCACCCCTAAACACCCCCCGGGGTCCCCAAACACACCCCCAGCCCTGAACACCACCTATTGCACCAGTGCCAGCTGCCCCATAGAGGTTACCAGGGGGTCTCCCAATGCCCTTGGCACTCCTGGACACACCCTGTGTCCCCATTCCTACTTCTGGATGTCCCCATCCCTCTTGAGCACCCCTATCCCTCATGTTGTCCCTGTCTCTCCCAGGCATCCTTTGTCCCCTCCTGGGTATCCCCATCCCTCCTCAATGTCCCCATTCCTCTTCGATGTCCCTTGTCCCTCCCAGGTGTCCCCATCCCCTCTTGGCTGTCCTTGTCCCCTCTTGGGTGCCTCCATCCCTCCTAGGCACCCACTTTGTTCCAGGCCCAGCCCCATCCCCACCATCCTCACTCCTGTCCCTGTTCCTGTGCCAATGGCCAGTGTTGTCCCTGTCCCCAAGCCCATGACTGTGACCCTGACTGTCCCCATCTCCAGCACTGTCCCAGTGCCCATTTCTGTCACTCTGCCCATGACCATCCCTTTTCTTATCCCTGTCCCCAGTCCACACCAATGGCCCTCCCTGTCCCGGTGCCCATTCCTGTCACTGTCCCCACGACCATCCCAGTCCTCACTCCCACCTCTATTCCCATCCCTAATCCATGCCTGTGGCCATCCCCCTGCCAGTGCCTGTCACTGTCACCATGATGCTGACCATCCCTGTCCCCATCCCCAATACATGGCTATGGCCATCCCCTTCCCTGTCCCCAATCCATGCCCACAGACATCCCTGTCCTGGTGCCTATCCCTGCCCCTGCCCCATGACCAAATCCATGACCACCCATGTCCCCACCCTTGTCCCCCCTCTCCCCACTCTGTCCCCAGGGTGCCACTGTCACCTCGCTGACGTTGTGGGTGAGGACAGTGGCACCCTGGAAGTGGGGCCGGTTGTCATTCTCATTGAGGACTTGGACGATGATCCGGAACTCGACCTGCCAGGGACACGGAGGGTGACTTGGAGGGGTGACCAAAGTGGGATCACACCCCCCACTCCCGGAGCCTGCCAGGGTCCCCATGGCGTGTGGCCATACCGGGGAGGAGCCATCCTCGGCACAGGTCAGGGCCACCATCAGCACTGGGGACTCCAGTTCCTGCAGGGGACACAAGGGATGGAGTGTTGGGACATCAGGGGACACGGGGGGCTGTCCCATGGGGACATCCCACCATCCCCGCCTGGGTGGGTGCAGGGAGGTCCCAGCTTCCATCTGGGATGGAAGGGGCTGCAGGATGGGTGGATGGGTGGATGGATAGACGGACACAATATGGACTGGCATGGGATGGACACAGGATGAATGGAGAATGGTCACAGGATGCACACTGGATGGACACAGGATGGATGGAGGATGGATACAGGATGGGCAGAACAAGAAGGATGGATGCAGGATGGACAAGTGGACACGGGATGGGTGCGGGACGGACAGGGGTGGATAACCGATGGAAGCTGGAGGGTGACACGGGGGTGTCCCTGTGGCCTCACCTCACGGTCCAGGGCCCGCCCAGCTGAGACATTGAGCCTGAGGCTGCGCCCATCCAGGTAGAACCAGGTGGCGTCGGTGCCCACCAGGCAGAGCTGGAGCCCCCCTGAGCCCCCCGCGTCCCCCGGCAGGGGCAGCAGCGCCACCAGGCTCCCGTGGGCGCTGTTCTCCACGATCTCCGTGAACAGGTTCCCAAAACCGCTGCACCCGTCACCCCGGACTGGCACTGGGCACGGGGACACGGGTGTCCAGGGGGTGTGGCCACCAGGGTCCCCATCCCACATCTTCATCCCACAGACCCCACTCCAATCCCTCGGTCCCCACGGGTCCCTGTCACCCATGTCCCACTCTCTGCCCCCCAACTCCTGGTCCCCATGGCCCATGGCCCCATTCCCCGGTGACCCCAAACCCAGGATCCCCTGTGTCCCCAGCCCCTGGTTCCCCACATCTCCATACCCACATCCCCACTCCATCCTTCAGTCCCCACGTGTCCCGTCATCCATTTCCAACTACTCCAGCTCCGAGTCATTGGTGTTCCCCAGTGTCCCCACCCCTTGGTCCTCACCCACAATTGCTCATCCCCAAGGGCTGTCCCCTCCAGTGATCCTGCACTCAGGTGACATCTTTGAGTCCCCCGTGTCCCCACACTCTGAGGTCCCATCTCTCATAGTTGCCACTCCCGGGGTCCCCCTCCCATGCCCCAATATCCCCATTCCCTGGGTCCACTACCCCCGGTTGCCGCCCCAAGCGTCCCCTCCCCAGGTGGCCACGAGCAGCCCGCCAGGTCCCTGCCAGCCCCGCTGTCCCCCCAGGTGTCCCCCAGGTGCTCACCTGTGGCCAGGTGCAGCGCCAGGCAGGCGGCCAGGAGCGCCGGGCAGGACGCGGCCATAGGGACACGGGGACCTCGGGGGGCGCCTGGAGCGGGGGAGGGAGAAGCGGGGCTGCCGCCCCTGGCCCCGCGTCCCTGTCCCCTGCGCCCCCACCGCCGTGTCCCGCCAGCCGGCCACCCCCGTGTCGCCAGCGCTGTCACCGCTCCCCGGTCCCCTTCCCCTGGGACCCGCATGCTTGGGTGACCCTTCTCGGGTCCTCGCCCGAGTGCTCATTCCCGAGATCCCCTTCCCTGTTACAGGATGGGTGTCCCCAGGGTGTCCCTGTCCCAGCCCGGGGATCTCACCGGCAGATGCCCGGACAGCACCGCTCCCTGTGGGACAGCCGTGTCCCCGTCCCCGCGTGTGTCCCCCATGTCCCCTCCCCGTGTCCCCCTCACGGATCCCACGCGTGTCCCCCTTCACACCCCGCGCCCCCACACTGTGATCCCTCTCCCCGCTATGGGGGTTTGCAGAGGGGGTTCCCCGGCCCCTCCGGCCCTTGGGGATGGGGGCCATATGGCGCCCCCCCCTCCAATTAGCGGCCGGTAATTAGGGCAGGGGAGGGCGGGAGAGCTCCCCATCTGCCACCCCAAGCCCCGTCCTCGGCACCGGCATATTGGGGAGGGTCCCCCACGCTGTCCCCCCCCGCATCCCCCTCCCTGTTGGGGTCAGAGCGGAACCCGGGGTCCCCCCTCCCCACCCTGCGGGTCCCTGAGTGCCCCCTCGCCAGTGTGTGTCCCATCCCCTGGGCAGGAGACCCCCGTGTCCAGGATGCCCCTCCCCAGGACCCCTTCCCCAGGACGGCGGTCCCCTCCCAAATCCCCCCCCTCACCCCCCCCGTACCTGCCCGGCCCCCCCGTACCTGCCCGGCGCCGCCGCCCCCGGCGCTGCTGCCCCGGCCCGGCGGGACGGGGGGGGCGCGGGGGGGCGGGGGCGGGGCCGGGGCCGGAGGGGCTTGGCCAGGGCGGGGCTGACCTGGGACCTGACCCTGCCCGTCCCCGCACCTGCTCCTGCCCTGCCTGGGGCATCGCCTGCCTCTTCTGCCCTGCCTGGAGCATCACCTGCTTCACCCATCTCTTGCACCTGCTGCTGCCCTGCCTGCACCTCCCGGGGTGTCACCTGCCTCACCTGCCCTGCCTGTACCTGCCCTCCCTGGGATGTCATCACCTGCCTGCACCTCCTGGGCTATCACCTGCCTCACCTGCCCTGCCTGTACCTGCCCTCCCTCGGATATTACCTGCCTGCAGTGCCCTTCTGCACTTGCCTTTGCCCTCCCTGCACCTGTCCTGCACCTCCTGGGTATCACCTGCCTGGCCCTGCCCTGCCCTGCCCTGCCTGGGGTATCCCCTGCCCTGCACTCAGCCTTTTCCTGTCTGTCCTGAGCCCTGTCTGCCCCACCTGCCCTGCCTGGGGGTTCACTTGTCTGCACTGATCCCTGTCTTTGCTGCCTGCTCTTTGTGGGGTGTCACCTGCCCGTGCTGCCTGGGGGTGTCACCTGTCACCTGCCTGCCCTGCCAGCACCACCTATACTGGAGCCCTGGCCAGGGCATCCCATGCCTGGGGCATCCCGTGCCTGGGACACCCCCTGCCTGCCCTCTCCTCCCCCCTCCCCCCTGTCTCAGCTACCTGCAGGCATCACCTGCCTGCTGTGTTCCTGCCTGCACTGCTTGCCTGCACAGGTGTGCTGTGCCCCTGTGGCACCAGTGAGGTGTGTAAGCTGCCTGTGCACAGCTGTGGGTGTGTTTGAGCTCCCCCATGTGCAGCTGTGTGTGTTGTGATGCCCCTGTGCCAGGCGTGTGACCCCTCTCGCACACCTGTGGGGCTGTGTGACCTGCCAAGGCACACCTGTGTCTGTGATCCCCCTGTGCCAGAGGTGCGACCTCCCCCTTGCACACTCATCTGTCCCTGCTGAGCCGCCGCCATAATCCTCTTTGGGGACAAAGAGGATGAACTGTGGGGGGAGGAGGGGACACGGGGGAGGGGACCGGGGGGGGCAGGAACAGGTGTGTGCGGGTGTGAAAACGGGTGAAAGTGTGTGACACCTGGGTGTGTGACACCTGGGTGTGTAATATCAGTGTGTGCGTGACATCTGTGTGTGTGACATCTCTATGTGTGACACCTGGGTGTTTGACACCTGTGTATGTGTGATTCCTACGTGTGTGACACCTGGGTGTGTGATATCTGTGTGTATTACATCTGCGTGTGACACCTCTCTGTGTGACACCTGTTTATGTGACACTTCTGTGTGTGTGACACCTCTGCACGTGTGTGACACTTGTGTATGTGTGATTCCTCTGTGTGTGTGTGAGACACCTTTATGTGTGTGCGCACACAGGTGTGTGTATATGCAGGTGTGTGTTTGTACCTGTCTGTGCCTGTGCAAGGACCCCCTGGACCCCCCAGCACCCTCAGACTGTCCTTCCAGGGCTGCACAGCCCAGGTGGCTCCAGGATTTCACCCGTGTTCAGTCCCAGGGAAAGGGATGGGACACTGCCCTGCTGGAGTTGAGCCAGCCTGTGGAGTGCAGTGACTACATCCAGCTGGGCTGTGTGCCCGACATCTCAGTGAGGGTCTCAGAGCTGAAATCCTGCTACATCGCAGGATGGGATTTCCCTCCAGACACAGGTGAGTTCCCAAACTGGGTGTGTGCCCTGGGCAAACTGGGCATGCCAGGGACACAGGCTGGGCACTCCAAGGAGATGAGCTGGACGCTCCAGGGACATGGGCTGTCCCACAGTCCAGCTGTGGAACATCAGCAGGGCCAGGGCTCGGAGCAGCCTGGGCTGGGGGAAAGGGTCCCTGGCCAGCAGGGGAGGGTGGCACTGGGTGGGCTTTAAGGTCCCTTCCCACCCAAACCATCCTGTGACTTTCTGAAGACTCTGGA
>JAWMRC010000039.1:149564-176351 GCA_035584755.1 Thripadectes ignobilis | reverse complement strand
GGTTGGACGGGGCTTGGAGCACCCTGGGCTGGTGGGAGGTGTCCCTGCCCATGGCAGGGGTGGCACTGGGTGGGCTTCGACCTCCGTTCCAGACCAACCCATTCCATGGCTCCATGATTAACACCAGGAACGGCGAACTGGCACGTTCGGCACAGCCCTCGGGCTTCTGGGGAGGAGGGAACACCTCGGGGAGGTGTTGGGGGCAAATCTGGCTCCCCGGCAGCTCCTCCCGCCGGCCGAGGGAATCCCGGGAGCCGCCGCAGCCGGGAGGGGATTGGAGCCAGCGCCTCGTGCCCAAAGCCCTCAGGGACGGACACGCGGCTCCTTCCCCGCCCCACCCCAATTTTGGGGGGTCCCTCCCCTTGTCCCGCTGGAGCCACTTTGTTCCCTTCCCTGGGGGTCGGAGTTCCCCCTCCCCAGGGTTGGCCCTCCCTGTGCCCCCGGGGCTCCTCGATCTGCCCTGCTCCTCTGAAACCAGGAGCTGGCTCTGGGAGGGGCCGTGTCCTGCCCCCTCCCTGCTCTGGCTGTCTCAGGTCCTGCCCTGCTCCCCCTGGAGTGGGTTCAGCTCCAGTCCCTGCCCACCCTCGGGCCAGTCTTGAGACCACTTGCTCCCATAAA
This sequence comes from Thripadectes ignobilis, assembly GCA_035584755.1. Lineage (NCBI taxonomy): Eukaryota > Metazoa > Chordata > Aves > Passeriformes > Furnariidae > Thripadectes > Thripadectes ignobilis. Next base: position 175,733 of record JAWMRC010000039.1, on the reverse strand, counting down.
CTCATGTTTTTCCCCACCTGTCTTTCCTACCTTCCTTTCAGTACCACAGCCATATCCCAGTTCCAGCTGGAGTTTCCAAGGGAACGCCCATAGCTGGGTCCAAGGGGGGATCAGGCAGCTGCTCTCCCTGTTCTCCCTCTGGGAAGGGGCTTTGCCCTTCAGGAAGTGCCCAGGGAGCGTTTGGGGCTGTGCCTGGACGGGGATCCTGGGACAGCTGGAAGAGGGGGATTTGTATTTCAGGCATGGTCCCTGTCCCAGGGACCCCAAATCTGGGTGCGACCCGCCACAGTCCCTGTCCCAGAGCCCCCCAGGCCTGAATCACACAGCAAGGCTGAGAGTTGGCTGGGGGAGACCCCCATGATTCCTGTTGGGTAAAGGGGTGTCCTCCGGACAGGCCGTTCCACCCCTAGGAGAGTTTGGATTTTTGGGGACTAATTTGGATTCCCAAGTGCCCTGACACCCCCAGGGCCAGAATCTCTGCTGGGGAAGGTCCTGAGGTTGCTTTTCCTCCACTCTGGGCCCTTCCCTGTGTCATCCAAGTTGGGTTTAATAAGAATAATAACAATAATCATTTAGCTCAGGTTCAGGTTAGCAACTTTCCTGCTTCTCCCTTTATACTGTGTTTATGTAGCCTGACGCTTTCCCAGGTTTATTTGCCAAGTCTAGGAATGAATCTCAGTTATTTTCCAGGTGTCCCAGACACAGCCTGGTTCCACCCAGCACATTCCTTTCCTTGGAGCTGCTCCTGGCTGAGTTATTCCAGCCCTGGGTTGGGGGCAGAGGGAAGGGAGCACTCCCAGCAGGAACTTTCCTGCCCAGGGTTCTCTCAGGAATGGGAAAGCTGGGAATGGTGAGTTTGGTGCACGCTGTGCCTTTCAGGTCTGTGGGTGACAGAGCTGATTGTCCACCCGTGAGTGGCAGCAGGGACAGCCCAGGGGTCACTGGCACTGGGGTTACTGGCTGGACCCTCGCTTGTCACCGCTGTTCATCCCTCAGGCCTCCCTGTGCCTTGGGCTCAATCAAATCACAAGGATTTATTACCTGAAGGAGCTCTTTTTGGGCCCTCCACTGTTCCCAAACTGTTTCTGTGCAGGGACACCCATCACAGGATGTTCCTGATGTCCTGGGGTGACTGGGATCAGGCTGTGCCCATTCCATCCCAGAGCACCTCAGCCTGGGTCAGTTCCAGCCCTTTTGCCTCCACTGGGAGAACCTTGGGGTGGGTTCCTACTATTTTTGCCTTTCTGGAATTGTCATCACAGAATCCTGGAATGGTTCAGGTGGGAAGGGATCTTAAAGCCCATCCAGTCCCACCCCCTGTCATTGTCAGGGACACCTTCCACTATTCCAAGTTGTCCAGCCTGGCCTTGGACACTTCCAGGGATATTGGGTTGCGATCTCTCCATTTGCCAGGGTGGCACTGTGACGGGGAGAAGTCGGAGCCTAAATGTGACTTTGGTGCCTGAGTTGCTCCATGGGGGTTCAGGTTTCGCTCTGGGGTGTCCCTGAGGTGCCCAGCAGGACAGGGGGATTCAGGTTTGTCCATCAGCTTCCCTGGCAGCCTCATTCCTTGCCTTTACTGATGATTATTCCCGGGAAATGGGCCCTGCAATGGTGGAGCAGCTGTGAGCTTGCACAGCATTGCAGAGCTCAGCTGGAGGTGAACATTGACCTAAATCCCAGAATTTGAGGATCCTTCAGCCAGCCGTGTGCTGGGAGTCACAGGAACTCTGATTCCAGACTAGCTGGGGTTTCCCTAATGCAGAAGAGCCATCCCCAGTTTGGGATTGGCCTTGTCCCAGCTCCCTGAGCCTCGTGGTTGAGCATTCTCTGCATCCCTGGTGTCTGGAGCCTTGGGAGAATGTGCCATGTGGATCCCTGGCCGTGAGCTGAGCCGTGGGGGTTTGGTGTGTGTCGAGTGCAGGTGTGTTTGGGGTTTAGTGGGGATTCTTGCAGTGCTGTACAGGAGGGAAATTGGCTGAGATCAAACAGAGGTCATTGGAGTGACTGGATCTCATGTTTCCCATTCCTTATGATCTGTTCCCAAAGCCAGTTTATTGTCTTTGATACTGGGGAGCAGAGTGACCCCTGATTAAATAAAACCCCGCCAGAGCACCTTGTATCAGTTGAAGCATTCTGGGGATAAGTTTGAAAGCCTTTCCCACTTTTAAGGGAATAAACTTTCCTGCCCGTGTGCCCCATGACCACAGGGTCCTGGAAAGTGTCACTCTGAGTGTCCCCGGCTCTGGCCCCTTGGCAATGGTGGAAGAGCCATCACCCAACCCATCCTGTTCACAAGGCTTCAGCCTGACCCACAACGTGGGATTTGGGCTGCCAGGACACCAGCGGAAATGAGAAATTCCCAGATTCCCAAGGGTGCTAGTTTCCCTGCATGCCCAAGGACAAGGTTGATGGCCTTGGTCTGATGGGGTTTGTGTTGGGGGGCCTTTGGCCTAGAAGGGACACTGGGAATCTCCTTGGGCATGTCCCTTGGTTAGGAAGCCCCTTTAGGCACTGGAAGGGGTCCAAGGTCTCCCTGGAGCCTTCCCTTCCCCAGGTGATGATTCCTGGCTCTCCCATCCCATCTCCATGGCTGAGGGGCTCCATTCTTGGTCAAGGACTGGGGATTTATTTATCTCCTGACATTCCTTTGAGCTGTTTCCTCCCTATCCTCCTGCCCAACACACCTATTCCTTCTCAATCTCTGTCAGGATGGGATTTCCCTGGACATCCCAGGACAGCATGGTTGGAGTTGCCTGAGGGTGTGGGAACTGATGATGTAGTTCAGCTCTCGAGGGCTCTGTGGGATTCCTGGATGTGCCATGGGTGGAAACAGTTTCTTGTGGTCATTGATGATCACAGCCCGTGAATAATTGTGCTGCCTGTGCTGAGTCAGTGGCTCCCAGAGGGATTATCCATGAGTTCTGCGGCTGGTTTGGGAGGATTTGGGTCCTGTGTCCATCACTGCTGCTGTGTCCCTCCAAACTGGGAGTCAGCTGGCAGTTAATGGTGCAGACAAAGGGTTTCATGGGAGGGTTTGGTGGGACTGTGGCTGTTGTAGGTGTTGAGTTTCTTAACTTTCTGTTTATTCCCAGCTTGGGAATTTCCTTGAAAGGATAAATAAATCCAGAGGGGACATTTCTGTCAGCAATGCCTCTGGCTTTTTCTCACTCCTGTTAGAAGTTGTTCCAGGTGAGTTTTGGGCCAGGAATAGCTGGAGATATTGGAGTTACTGACCATGGAACAGCACATGTCCTGGAGGCAGCTGGAGAAGAAGGATCAGAGCCTGGAAATGGCAAAGGAGCTTGTGTGAAAGCTTTGGGAAGACTCTCTGTGACCATCATGTGGTCAGTGATGGTGGTGGACTGGCATTCCCAAAGGGAAAACATGCCATTTCCTCTGGGAAGGTGTGGGGAATGGAGCTCTCCTACTCCTGCATGGATGTGGTAGGGATAGATCCTCTGGCCACAGGGGTGGAACCTGGAGGGATTGGAGAGCCCTGTGGATGTGGCACTTGGGGACATGGGGCAGTGGTGGCCTTGGCAGTGCTGGGAATGGTTGGACTCAATGGGCTCTGGGGCTTTTCCAGTCCAAAAGATTCTGTGGAAAGGAGGAAGGGAGAGGAAGTGGAAGAATACAGAATGCTGAAGTGGGAGGACATGGAGTGCTGGGGGTCCCTGGTCGTCCTCAGCCTCCTCTGGTTCCATTGGGTTCCACAGTCAGCTCTGACTGCATTCCAGCTGAAATGGCTGTGGAAATACCTTCCAGCAGAATTTCTGGGAGTGGAATCAGGAACTGGGGCCCTGTGCTATTGCTGACTCTAAAGAAATCCCAGTTTTCCATACTCCAGAGCCTGGGTTTTCCCTGGGAAGCAGCCTGGATCATGCTGACCTTGCCCAGTGTTGGCCTTGTGTCCCCCTAAACCCTAAACCACTGTCCTGCCAGGGGAAACGTTTGGAAAGGGGATTATTTTTATTTCCAGGCTGGAATGCAGCTGGAGGCAGGCAGGAGTTTGGAACAAAGGGCTGTTTGGCTGTTGGAGCAACTGGCCAAGGGATGTGATGGAAAGACCTTCATTAGTGGGGCTGGAATGAGGACTGGAGATGGTTTTCAGGGTTGCAGAGCTTTTATGTCCCACTGGATTGAGCTCAGGGAAGTCTTGTGGCCCAAAGGCTGTCAGAGGCATGAACTTGGCTGAAGTTCTGCTCCCAGGTTTCCATATCAGCTGGGTTTGGGATTTTTAGCCACGCTGAACCCAAGAGCAGTATTGGGAAACTCCTGCTTTTGTGATGTGGTGTTTGTCCATCCATGCACTTGATTGGAACTGGCTTTCACCTCCCCTAAAGGCAAAAAAGGAGCAATATCCCCCTCCTCCGGCCCTGTGACCCGCTGTCCTTGTTTACTCTTGGGAGGTTTCTTCTGGAGTCCCATAAAGTAATTTTCCCAGTGGTTTTGGTGCTGAGGACGGCAACGCGATGGGTGGGAATCATGGCATGGATTGGGTGGGAAGGGACCTTAATGAGCACCCAGTGCCACCCCTGCCATGGGCAGGGACACCTCCCACTAGCCCAGGTTGCTCCAAGCCCTCTCCAGCCTGGCCTTGGACACTGCCAGGGATCCAGGGGCAGCCACAGCTTCTCTGCCCAACCTGTGCCACAGCCTGCCCACCCTCCCACAGAAGAATTCCTTCCCAATATCCCATCTAACCCTTTCCTCTGGCAGTGGGAAGCCATTCCCCTTTGTCCCAAGTCCCCCTCCAGCTCTTCTGGAGCCCCTTTAGGCATTGGAAGGGGCTCTCAGGTCTCCCTGGAGCCTTCTCTTCTCCAGGTGAACAGCCCCAGCTCCCTCAGCCTGGTTCCAGAGCAGAGGGGTTCCAGCCCTTGGAGCATCAACATGGCCTTCTCTGGCCTCACTCCAGCAGGACAAGGCTGTGTTTTCATTGGGGGTCTGGGCTGTGTCTGCAGCCCCCCTGACCCCTTGGTGCTGTTCCAGCCCCGCCCTCTGACTACGCCCTGGTTTTCCCGCAGGTTCATGCCTGGGAGATCTCGGACCAGCTGCTGCAGATCCACCAGGATGTGGAGTCCTGCTACTTTGCAGCACAGACCATGAAGATGAAGATCCAAACTTCCTTCTACGAACTCCCAACTGATTCCCACGCCTCTCTCCGGGACTCTTTGCTGTCCCACATCCAGAACTTGAAGGACCTGTCCCCAGTCATTGTCACACAGGTGGGTGCTGGCAGAGGGGAGGGAACTGCTCCCTCTGCGTCCTGCTCCCAGCAGTTGCTGGGGATGGCTCTCCCTACACTGGAGGACAGGGATGGCTGATCCCCACTTCCAGCCTGGCATGGGATTGTTTTCCCTCTTTTTTTACTTGATTTCTTTAGTCACGTCCATTACTGAATCTTCATTTTCAGTTTGGAAAGGAGGAGCAGCTCTTCCTGGGGTTTTCCCTATGCCCTGCCATGAAGGCCCAATCCATCCGTGCCCTGGGTGTCCAGGGGGATTTCTCTGCACTCTTTACTCCCTTCATTCCCATTATCCTTACAGTTCTGTGGCACAGGGTGGGAGTCTGACAGCCCCAGGCTGAGTCCAGGGTGCCCATCTGATTTCTAAATACTCCGGCAGGGAATGTCACCCCTCAAGGCAGCAGATGTTACAGAGGTCATCACAGGGATTGTGTATGGACAGGGATGGTGGGGATGGATTCTGGAGTTCCCTGCCCTCGGGAATGTTGTGGAGGGATTCCAGAGTTCCTGCCCAAAGGGATGTTGGGGGTGGATTCGGGAGTTCCCTGACAGTTCTGCAGCCCCTTTCTCCTGGCACATCCCAGCAGTCCCCACACTGATCCGAGTTTTTCCCATTCCCCTCCAGCTCGCTCTGGCCATAGCTGACCTCGCCCTGCAGATGGCTTCATGGAAGGGCTGTGTGCAGACACTGGTGGAGAAGTGAGTGACTGTTCTGCCTTCAACCTTGGAATTGCTCCCTGTGCAGATGGCAGGCGGGTGGTCCTGTGTGGTCCAGGAAAGGGAAGTTTTCTCCCTGGATCCCTGATTTCCAGTGCCCGGGATGGTGGCAGGAGGGGCTGCCTGCGGCTCTGGAGTGGCTCTGTTCACGTTTCCCTGCTCACAGCCCCAAGACTCAGCACTTTCCCTCATCCCTGCTTTGTTAGGGATGATCCCTCGCCCCCAGATTTAGCCACGGTGGGATGGAGCTGTGAAGCTGGAGCTGGTTGCCTTGGGGTGTCCCCAGGTGTCCCCCATGGGATGGCCCATGCTGCTGCACAGTGACACCGACACTGAGGTGGCCCTGTATCTGTTGGCAGCAGGAGAGGGTGGGATTCATCCGGGTGGTGGCACTTGGGCTTGCCAGGCTCGTGAACTGGGAAAGCTTCTGTCACTGCTCTGCTGGAAATCCTCAGGCTGAACAATCCTGGAGGCTCCTCTCAGCAGGGCTGTGCCCCATGGCTGGGCACTGTCTGTGCTGCAGTGACACTGTCCCTGAATCTCTGGAATCATGGAATTGTGGGGTGGTTCGGGTGGAAAAGGGCCTTAAAGCCCACCCAGTCCCACCCCCTCCGTGGACTGGGATGTCCCTCCGGCTCTCACTCTGCTGTTTCCCAGAGCTGAGGTGTCCCAGCTGTGCTCCTCCTGCCACTCCAGGTACAGCAATGATGTCACATCCCTGCCCTTCCTGCTGGAGATCCTGACAGTGCTGCCAGAGGAGGTTCACAGCCGGTCCCTGCGGATCGGGGCCAACCGCCGCACCGAGATCATCGAGGACCTGGCCTACTACTCCAGCACTGTTGTGTCACTTTTGGTAAGCTCCAAGCTGCAGCTTCTCTGTCCCCACAGCACCCAGCCACAGTCAGGGAATCATGGAATTGTCTGGGTTGGAGCCCATTGAGTCCAACCCTTGCCCAGCACTGCCAAGGCTGCCACTGACCATGTCCCCAAGTGCCACATCCAAACGGCTTTGAAATGCCCTCTAGAGGTGGGGACTCCAACCCTGCCCTGGGCATCTGTGCCAGGACTGGACAGCCCTTTCCAGGAAGGAATATTTCCAATATCCCACCTAAACCTCCAACCTGGCACAGCTTGAGGCCATTAGGGTTATTTGTTGTAGATCATCTGCTGGAGTTGGGTCCTGACAGGTTCTCCCGTGTCCCTGCAGGTGACGTGCGTGGAGAAGGCAGGAAATGAGGAGAAGATGCTCATCAAAATCTTCCGGTGCCTGGGGAGCTGGTTCAACCTGGGTGTCCTGGACAGCACCTTCATGGCCAACAGCAAGTTGCTGTCCCTCCTCTTTGAAGTGCTGGTGAGTGTTTCCCGGGAACTGGGGGCGAACCAGGGTGGGGACAGTGGGGAATCCCAGCAGGACTGAGGTGTGGGCTGAGGGGCTTCACCCCTCCTGGGTCAGGGAGGGACCCTCTGATTCTCTCTGGGCTGGGATCAGCTCTGTGGAGTGGGGGGTTCCTCTCTGCAGGGAAGTGCAGGCTGGGAAGTGCCCATGAGGTTCCAGATGGGGTTTCCCACCCTTGTGGGTATCACTGGGTTTGGGCATCCGGAGTGTCTCTTGGGAAGCAGAAGTGCATCAGTTTGGTGCTCAAATCAGGATAGGGTTGAGGTTATCTTGGTTTCTTTCCATATTGTCAATAAAATGGTGTTCCTTTTATGACACTCTCCTTGGAAGATCGCCTCCCAGAGGTGTTTGGGTGTGGGGGTTTTGTCCAGCTGAGCATGGAAGAGTCGGGGGTGTGGAGAATCCTGTGCCCTGGGTCAGGGCAAGCACAGAGTGGAGCCATCAAAGAATTGACGTTTCTGCTGCAACCAGGGATTGTCTGTCCCTTCTCCCCCTCTCCCACAGAATCCCTCATTTGTGTAATTCAATGACAAATGCAAATGAGGGCTCCCAAGGATTAGACAGTATCCATGCAGGATCCTGCTCAGAGCTGCCCCCAGGACAGGCCGTGGGGCTCAGCAACTTGTTTAGTGTGTTAGCAGCACTTCAAATCAGGCGTTTTTCTTTCCTCCCCTTCCACCTCCAGTGGCACCAGGAATTGTTTTCCAAACCCAGCGAGATGTCATTCAAAAGGACTCTAAGAGTCTCTGCCCCTTTGTTTCCTCCCTGTTTGCTCCCTCCTCCTTCTCAGCATGTCCTGTCTCCTCCCCAGCTGCCTGGGGCTCCAGGGAGCTGGGAAAGTGCCTGTAAATCCCCCTCGTACAGTTAGCACCCTTGAAATTCACTGACCCCCGCCCAAGACCATCCCTTGTCAATATTCCACATGTGTTTGTGACAAACCTTGTCTCCATCCCCACCAAGGACTCCTTGGTTCCCGTCCCACCTCCCAGTGGGACTGGTGGCTCTGTGCCCAGCCAGCTGATGAACAGCATGGTGGTTTTGTTCCTTTGGAGCTGCCCTGGTTTCCACCTGGTGATTTCCCTTCTGTTTGCCAGGGTCCCTTGGGAGTCAGTTTGACCTAGAGTGTGCAGGGAAGCAGCTTGTGGGACTGGTTGGGCTCAGCTGTGGGGGCTGTGGCTGTACAGGACCTCTGCAAAATGTTTCCATAGAATCCTTTGGGTTGAAACAGACCTCCAAGATCAAATCCAGCCATTTTGGGAACAACAACAACAACGAACACATGGGGATTTCATTTCTGTCTGATTTCATGTTATAATCAGGGCAGCGGAATGGCAGCTCCAATCTTTGGTCTGTGTGAGGAGGAACAGCATCCAGGGAATGGCTGGGGTTGCGCCAGGGCAGGGTTAGGTTGGATCTCAGGAAAAGGTCCTTCTCCCAGAGGGTGGTGGGCACTGACCAGGCTCCCCAGGGCAGTGGGCACAGCCCCAAGGCTGCCAGAGCTCCAGGGGGGTTTGGACAGTGCTCTCAGGGACAGGGAGGGATTGATGGGGTGTCTGTGCAGGGCCAGGACTTGGACTTTGATCCATGAGGCTCCCTTCCTGCTGAGGATATTCCCTGATTCCATCATAGTCACTGGGCTCTTCTGTCTTGCAGCAACAAGACAAGACATCGTCCAACCTTCACGAGGCGGCATCGGACTGCGTGTGCTCGGCCCTCTACGCCATCGAGAACGTGGAGACCAACCTGCCGCTGGCCCTGCAGCTCTTCCAGGGCGTCCTCACCCTCGAGAGTGCCTATCACATGGCCGTGGCCCGGGAGGACCTGGACAAGTGAGGGACAGGGACAGGGAGGGATGGGCAGGGCAGCACTGACCCTGCTGGGGCTGTGCCAGCTCCAAACCAGAGAGACCATTTCCTGGAGCACCAGCAGTGCTGGGGCTAGGGTAGGGCCCCTTCCTGTGCTGGATACTTGTGGGGTCACACCCCGAATCCTGGGGGTAGTTCTGGGCCATCCCAACAGGAGAGACACTGGGGGCCTGGAGCATGTGCAGGGAAGGGTCTGGAGCAGCTGAGGGAGCTGGTGGGGCTCAGCCTGGAGAAAAGGGATTTCAGCTTCAGGAACTTTAGAATTTCTAAAGCTCTGCGGAACAGGAACATTGAATCAAAGCCCAGGAGCAGTGGCCTCTCTTGGGCCTCTCCCCCAGAGGGCCAGTGTGAGGAGCTGCCCTGGGTTTGGTGCTGTGCAGGGTTCAGGGTGTTCCCTCTTTCCTCTGCTCGGAGATCCTGAAGCTGAGCAGAGCTGGATGCTCAGCCCAGCCTCCAGCCTGGACTTGTGCTTGGCAGCTGTTCCACATGGGCATCCTGGGTTTGTTGTTGGAATAGGTTTTGTGTGTCTGTGTTCTGCCCTGTGGCCCCTCCAGGGGCTGTGCGGGACTCAGCTGTGGCACAGTGACCTCCTCAGCCCTGACACCTGGCACTGGGCTTTTGGAGAAGTATGAGATCAACAATGCAGCAAATTTGCTTATTGGAGCCCTGTGTCTGCACCAACTTCCCCTTGTTCAGTGTTTCCAGCTGCTGCTGAAGAAGCAGAAGTTGGGGTTTCTCACTCCAGATGAGGCTCTGGGTGTGTTCTGGCCCAGCGCTGGGGTGTCGGCCCCTGAGGGTGATCCAGCCCCTGGGGGTGGTCCGACCAGTGCCCTGTGTTCTCCCTCCCCAGGGTGCTCAATTACTGCCGTGTGTTCACCGAGCTGTGCGAGACCTTCCTGGATAAGATCGTGTGCACCCCGGGGCAGGGCCTGGGCGACCTGCGGACGCTGGAGCTGCTGCTCATCTGTGCAGGGCACCCACAGTACGAGGTGAGAGGGCTGCAGCCATGTCCCTCTCCTCACCCCATCCCAAATCCCACCCTCCAGAGCTGGATCAGAGGGGAAAACCTCTCTCTTCTGTTGTCACGCAGTCAAGGCTTTAGTTCCTGTGAGCTGTTCACGGGCAGGACTCTGTCTTAGCTTCCCCTTCCTGGCACCCTGGATGTCTGGGATTGCCAGCACAGCCCTGAAACCCGTTAGGGCTTTTCCACATGTTAAAGTTGAGCATGGTGGGGATTTTTTGCTCCTGGGAACTTTGCCCTGTGAGTGACTGAAATGCTGGTTCATCAGCATCAAAGCTCCCACCCTGCCTTAGGTACAGAGTGTGTCATTGCCGTTTGGTCTCTTTTCATCCTTTATGTAATTTATCCTTTTATTCTTTGTAGACTGTCAATTCAGTCCCAGTAGCTGATCCCTGCCTGCGTTCAGGGCATGGCTTGTTTGCCATGGAAGGTGCAGAGCTGTGCTCCAGCAGGACCCGAGCATTCAGTGGAGTCCCTGGGACCCTTTTCCTCCCTGCCCAGATTTGTTAAGCTCAGCTTTCCTTGGTCACAACCTCATCCTGTGCCAGTAGTGCTGAGGGGGCCATGTAGCTCTGCAACTGCTGCTGACCAAGTCTGCACTAGTGGTTTTTCTGCAATAACCACACAATAAATAAAAGAATCCACAATTAAAGGCTGTGGAGCAGCATCAGCTTCCAGCCCGAGCCACTCCCAGAGCTGTGGGTTCCACTCTGGAGTGACCTGGCTCGGAGGAGAGGCTTTGGCTTCTGAGTGCTGGGGCAGGTGTTGGTTGTGACCTGAGGGGTTCCAGGCTCTTTGATAAGTGACAGGCAGAGAAATCTGGGGGAGCTGGTCCCCGTGTCACTGTTGTGTGACAGCAGCACCAATGGATATCTGTGGCACCATTACTGCTGGCCCCCCGGGAGGGTTTCTCCTTGGGGAGCACCAGCACAATGGGGAAGAATGTTCAGCTGATAACAAAACACTGGATTTTTCTTTCCAAACAGGTGGTAGAGATTTCCTTTAACTTCTGGTACAGACTGGGGGAGCACCTGTACAAGACGGACGATGCTGTCATCCACAGCATCTTCAAAGCCTACATCCAGCGCCTGCTGCACGCGCTGGCCCGGCACTGCCAGCTCGACTCTGACCACGTACGGTCCCCTCCAGAGCACCTGGGGCAGGGGATGTGTCCCTCTGGAACACCCGGGGCAGGGGATGTGTCCCTGGGAAGTGTGTGTCCCTCTGGAACACCCGGGGCAGGGGATGTGTCCCTGGGATGTGTTACCCCTCCAGAGGCAGCTGGGCAGGGGATGTGTCCCTCTGTGTGTCCCTCTGGAACAGCCTGGGGCTCTGCAGGGCAGTGTCCTGCACTTGCAGGAATTCCAGGGAGGAGTGAGAGGGATTAAATGTGCTGCACTGAACCTCTCTCAGTCAGTCAGTCAGTTCTTGCTTTGCTGCGTTGTCCTTGCTCAGGGTGGTTTTGTTGGGAGAAAGCTTGCTTGGCTCACTAGTCACAGCACTGTGATCTTCCTCTGAGAAGTCTGGGATGCTTTATTCTCCTTCCCTCTCCTCCTCAGCACCTCATCCCCTTGCTTCCCATCCCTTCCTCTGTGTGTCAGAGCAGGAATACACAGTGTGTGCTCAAGCAGGTCACATTTTACTTGGACATGGCTCTCCAGCCTCTCCAGCAGCCTGGTCTGGGACAGAAGGGCAGAGATGATGGAGCTCCTTAAAACTGGCTGTGGCTGAATGGGAACCTGCATTCCCCTGAGCTGCCCCCACCCTTGTGCTCTCCCTCTTCTCCTTCAGGAGGGTGTCCCGGAGGAGACGGATGACTTCGGGGAGTTCCGGATGCGTGTCTCGGACCTGGTGAAAGACCTGATCTTCCTGGTGGGCTCTGTGGAGTGTTTTGCTCAGGTGGGTTTGCAGGAGTGTCATGGGGCGCGGGCACATCCCATGGGCGGTCACCAAGACCTGGTGGCCTTTGGGATGGGAGGAGGTCACACACGTCTTGCGCACAAGGAAGTGTGTGAGGAACTCATCAGGGAGAGCAGGAGGTCTCTTGACTCTGGGGAAAGCCACTCTGGTCCCACATTCTCAGGCCGGCCTGTGGAATGCAGGGATTCTGTGGGCCCATGGCCAGAGTGGGAGTTTGCAAATGGGAGAGGTGAAAATTTAGGGTTTGGGAGCTGGCAGGGTTGAGGAGCAGAGGTTTGGGGTGTTGATACAGGTGGGGGGAGGGATGAGAATTCAGGGTTTGTGTGCTGGGGAGGTTGAGGACTGGGGAGTTTGGTGGGAGGGGGGTGAGGAGGGGAGCCTTGAGGGTGGGGGTTGAGGCCACCTTGCAGGGTGGGGTTGGTGGCCAGCCCCCTGATCTGGGTTCATGGCCCCCCTGGGTGACTAGTCCTTCCCCCCTGCCCTGCAGCTCTATGCCACCCTGAAGGACGGGAATCCGCCCTGGGAGGTGACAGAAGCCGTGCTCTTCATCATGGCCTCCATAGCCAAGAGTGTCGACCAGTGAGTGCCAATGTCCCACCCGGGTCCAGGAGGAATGGGGCGCTCTGGGGCTGCCTCCACGTGCCACAGACACCACAAATATTCCAAGGACATTCCCATCCCTGGAAGTGTCCAAGGCCTGCTTGGACAGGGCTTGGAGCAACCTGGGCTAGTGGAAGGTGTCCCTGCCCATGGCAGGGAGGGGACTGAGTGGGCTTTGAGGTCCTTCCCAACCTAAACCATTCATTGGGAGTCCTACCATATCCAGATCCTTCCACCTGCAGGTAGAGTTTTTCCAGATGCCTTCAAGGAATGTTAAATCACTGGAAGTGTTTTTCCTCCCCTGTTAGTGGAAGTATTGGACAGGTGACACCCAGGGCAATGAGTGCAGCAAGTCCTGGGCACTGCCAGCAGTGTGACAGCCTGGCTGGCCTTCACTGGGCTGGGAGTGCTGTCCCTCCCTTCTCCAGGAGGCTGGGAATGCCACCCCACTCTTCCCTAGGAGACTGAGAATCCCATCCCTTCTTTCCCTGGGAGCTGGGGGAGTCATCTCAGCCCCTGCACATTTCCAGTTCCTGTTGTTTCTGTCGAGGCTGCTCCTGCTCATTCTATCCCATTCCTTGTTCCTAGGAGCACTGCCTTGGAGCCTTGGGGACTCTGCTTCCACCAGCATGTCCCACGAGGCTCTGGCCTGGGATCACCCCATCTCACCCTCTCACACTGGAACAGGCAGTTCCCAGGGGATTAATGCCCCTTGCCCTCATGCCCCAGCTCTCCCTGGATGTGTTCAGTGTTCCCCATGCGGTGGTGTGTGGATCTGGGCTCCAGCAGCCCCTCCCAGCACCCATCCCAGCTGTGGCAGCGCTCTGGGGGCTCAGCCAGCACCTTTCCCACAGGGAGAACAACCCGACGCTGGTGGAGGTGCTGGAGGGGGTGGTGCGGCTGCCGGAGTCGGTGCACACGGCCGTGCGCTACACCAGCATCGAGCTGGTGGGCGAGATGAGCGAGGTGGTGGACAGGAACCCACAATTCCTGGGTGAGTCCCGCCCCCCCGCACCCCCCGTGCGCCCGCCGCGCCCTGACCCCGTGTCTCCACAGATCCCGTGCTCGGGTACCTCATGAAGGGGCTCTGTGATCGGCGCCTGGCGTCGGCAGCCGCCAAGGCCATCCACAACATCTGCTCCGTGTGCCGGGACCACATGGCCCAGCACTTCTCCGGGCTCCTGGAGATCGCCCGCGCCCTCGACTCGTTTGCGCTGTCCCCCGAGGCCGCCGTGGGGCTGCTCAAGGGTGGGTATGGGATGGGTGGTGTGTCCGTGGGATCTGCGGGGTTATCTACGGGGAACTGCCAGGATATCCGTGGGATCTGATGGGGTATCTGTGGGGAACTGCCGCAGTGTCCAGTGAGACCTGTCAGTGTATCTATGGGGAACTGCCAGGATATCTATGCTGGGGTGTCCATAGCGTATCCATGGGGATCTTCTGGCATATCCGTGGGATCTGTTGGGGTGTCCATGGAGGTGTGCTGGGGTATCTGTGGAATTGTGCTGGAGTATTCGTGGAGATTTCTCCCCAGAGTGCTGAGCCCTGTCCTCACAGGGTTTGTCCCAGTGTGCCCTGAGCCAAACTCCACATTCACAGTCTTCTCAGGAGCTCCCATGGGGCAGAAGATAGAAACAAATCCTTCGGGATTGGTAACTGTCCCCATCCCTGACACAGAGCATCTCTGGGCTCGATATGTGTGAAGAACACATGGGAAATGCTCCCAGCCAGGCTGGTAGTGAGTCAGTGCTTCGTCCATACACTGGGAATCAGCTGCTGGGCACAGTGGGTGGGAAATTGTGAGTGTTGGCCATTGTGGAGAGTTGGGGCCCAGGAATGGAGTTTTTAACTCCTGTTTGCACTCAGAGTGTTGGTGTCTCACTGAGTGCTGGGCACCATGTGCCTCTTCAGCCACTTTTGGGGATGCACCTTAGAGACTCCTCATGAATTCAAGTGCCACTGGAGCTGTTAACCCAGAGGAGCTCTGGAGCGTGTTCTGGGGAGCCTTCCTGGGGCTGTGCTGCACATGGAGACAGAACTCCTCTTGTACAACCAGTGTGCAGTCCCATCTGGATGCAGCAGCACCAGCAGAGTTTCTACTCTCCCTCCCAAAGGGCTTTTCTCCCCCTCAGTTAGAATAGCACCAGGAATTCCTGATCCAGGGAGAGTTTTCCTCGGGGTTGTCACACTGCAGCCCCATGAGTGCAGAGCTGGGAGCCCTGAAACGCCTTCACTGGAGCTACCTGGGACCCTGTGGTGCTGCTGGGCTGGCACAGGGACACTGGGGACATTCAGAGGGGCCCAGATTTGCTCGTGGTGTCCCTCTGCCTGTCCGTATCTCTCATTCCAACATCACTTCCTGCCCCGCTGGTTCAACCAGAGCCGGGTTCAACTGCAGGGAAACTCTCCCAGTCCTGCCCTCCCCCAGGAGCTGTTCCCTGTTGGGACTGTCATCCCCCTCTCCCAGGCTGTGTCCCTGAGCTCCCGTGTCCTTGCAGGGACGGCGCTGGTGCTGGCCCGGCTGCCCCTGGAGAAGATCGCGGAGTGTCTGAGCGAGCTCTGTGCCGTGCAGGTGCTGGCGCTCAAGAAGGTGCGTCCGGCCGGTGGGGCGGTGGGGACAGCAGGGACAGCAGCTGGGAATGGCTGCCCAGGCTCTGGCCCTGCCATGGCAACCATGTCCTCAGAGCCAGACGTGTATCCTGAAGTCATGGAATTGTTCGGGTTGGAAAAGCTCTCTGAGCCCATGGAGTGCAACCCTTCCCCAGCACTGCCAAGGCTGTGACTGACCCATGCTCCCAAGTGCCACATCCACAGGGCTTTGAAATTCCTCCAGGGATGGGACTCCACCCCTGCCCTGGGCAGCTGTGCCAGGGCTGGACAGCTCTTTCCAGGAAGAATTATCCCCAATATCCAACCTGAGCCTCCCCTGGCACAGCTTGAGGCGGTTTCTTCTCACCATGACAGTTGTTCCCTAGGAGCTGAGCCCAGCACTCACACAGGATAAGTCCAGGACCAAGACCATCCCTAAGCCTCTTCTGGCTGGGAAGCACTGAGCTGGTGGTGTGTCCTATGTTACATGGAAAGAGAATGATCCCTTTAAAATCAGTTTCTGTGCCAGGAGCCCAAGAGCCTTTCTGATCCCACTGAGTGTGATGGGCAGCTGCCACCCTGCCTCTTCTGCATGGAGACATATTTTCCTGTGGGACACGGGGCTCCAAAAGGTCATGTTCTGTCCCAAAACTGTTGGCCTGAGTGACCTTTCCATGCAGAGCCAGGAGAATGGAGTAGAAATCTCAGGATGACAGGAGGAGGGAGGGAAGCTCAGGAAAGGGACATGCATATGGTTGTGGGGAGCTCTTCCCACGGCCTTCATCCCTTGATCATATCCTTCCACCTCCCACCCTACTCCTCCAAGACCCCTGGGAGCGGGCTCTGGATGCAGAGGAGACCCAAGGAGAAGCCTCTGAGCTTTCAGAGCACCCTCTGTGCATGTGGCCAAAGCTGGAGCTGCAGTGCCAGGTGTCAGGAGGTGCAGATGTGCTGCCAGTGGGGTTGGTGTCCAGGCAGTGTCTTCTCTGGGAACGGGACTGCCTGTTGTCCTGAAATTCCATCCTTTTCCCTTGTTTTCCAGCTGCTCTCTCAGGAGCCAAGCAATGGCCTCTCCTCAGACCCCACAGTGCCCCTGGATCGACTTGCCGTTATCTTCAGGTGAGGAAGGAGGAACTGGGGCACATCTGGAGCACAGCTGCTCTCCCACAGCTCCGACCCTGAATCAGTGCTGGCTCCTTCTCCCCAGCTCATGGAGAATGGGCTGGAAGGTGCTGCTTCCCCACATTCCAGCTCCCAAGCCAGTTCCTGGTCCCCTTCCTGCAGCTCCAACGCATTTCCTCAGCTTTAATCCCAACCCCACTTAACCCTTGGCTGTTCCCACAGACACACCAACCCCATTGTCGAGAACGGCCAGGTCCACCCGTGCCAAAAAGTCATTCAGGAGGTGCGTGGGAGTGGCTGGGATTTGGGGAGGGGGTTCAGGGGATGGGGGTCGATGGGGTGGGGGTTATGGGGGTGTCACACAGGGTCCCCATCCCTGGCCGTTGACACGTCCACGTGTCTGATGGTGCCTCTGCCCAGGGCTACATGAGGGAGAGAAGCTGGGGAGCACCATCCTGTCTCTCAAGAAGCAGGGGGAAATTTGGGTCTTCGCTCCCCTGTAAGGGGCTCTGTCTCTGGGAATGTCCCAGGTCTTTGATTTCCCTGCCCATATCCTGTTTGTACCACACCGGAGGAGATGAACCCACTCCAAGCTCCCCCAAAGCTCCTTTTCTCCTGCACCCATGTGCCTGCACCACGATTTGTGTGTTTTTGGGATGAAGAGGGATTCAGGGCTGTGGTGTCCCGGGGTCAGGTGTGATCCTTCCCACCTGTCCGTGCCCAGATCTGGCCGGTGCTGTCGGAGACCCTGAACAAGCACAGTGCCGACAACCGGATCGTGGAGCGGTGCTGCCGCTGCCTGCGCTTCGCTGTGCGCTGCGTCGGCAAGGGCTCAGCTGCCCTGCTGCAGCCCCTCGTCACACAGGTACGGCCAGGGCCACCCCGGGGGGAGCCAGGGGGCTGACCTCAGCGGGTCACTCATGTCGTGTGGCCCACAGATGTGTTGCACTAGGAAGCGCTGAGGTAAATCCCAGCAGTCTCCGGAATTCCAGCATGAACCCTTGAGGAGGAGGGAGGCTTTGGAGTGTAGGGAAGAGGCTGGGGATGGTTGTGGGAGCCCTGTGGGTGTGTCTGTGATTTGGGAGGGGTGTGTGAAACGTGCTCCTTGGAGAGGTAACTCAGCCTGATGGCAGAGTCTGGGCATGCCAGTGCTGGGTGTTCCCTGATCCTGCTGGGCTCCGGCTGGGCTCAGAGGAGAAGCTATGCTGGCTTTGGGAGCCACAGCACAGAGATGCTCCCAGGTGCAAGGCCAGACCGGAGCCGGTCCTTTGGGATGTCCTCAGCCACTGTGAGAAAGGCTGGGACACTGGCTCAGGCCAGGCTCAGAGGGATGTGGGATCAGGGGTTAGATCCAGGGGCAGCTGTGCCAGAGCTCCTGTCTCCCCAGATGGTGAACGTGTACCGGGAACACCAGCACTCCTGTTTCCTCTACCTGGGCAGCATCCTGGTGGATGAGTACGGCATGGAGGAAGGCTGCCGGCAGGGCCTGCTCGACATGCTGCAGGTGGGTCCCACCCAGCCAAGTCGTGGAATCACTGAGGCTGAAAAGGCCTCTGAGCTCACCGAGTCCAACCCTTCCCTCAGCACTGCCAAGGCCACCACTGACCATGTCCCCGGGTGCCACATCCACATGGCTGTTAAATCCCTCCAGGGATGGGGACTCCAACCCTGCCCTTGGCAGCTGTGCCAGGGCTGGACAGCCCTTTCCAGGAAGGAATTTTTCCTATTATCCAGTCTGTAGAACCTCAGACTGGTTTGGGTGGGAAGAGACCTTAAAGCCCACCCAGTCTCACTGCCTGCCATGGGAAGGGACAGTTTCCACTAACCCAGGTTGTTCCAAGCCCTGTCCAACCTGGCCTTGGCCACTCCCAGCAATGGGGCAGCCTCAGCCTGTTCTGTGCAGGGAAGTGGAGTTGGAAGAGTGATCCCAGGTAATGCTGATAGATCTCTGTCCCTCCCCAGGCTCTCTGCATCCCCACCTTCCAGCTCCTCGAGCAGCCCAATGGCCTCCAGAACCACCCGGACACTGTGGATGACCTGTTCCGCCTGGCAGCCAGGTGCCCCCTGCTGCCCCACCCCACTCCCCTGGCCCCAGGGAAGGTACCCATGGGGATGGGAGGGGGCAGGACCTGCCACTGACGTCCATCTGTCCTCCCGGGCAGGTTTATCCAGCGCAGCCCCGTCACCCTCTTGCGCAGCCAGGTGATGATCCCCATCCTGCAGTGGGCCATTGCTGCCACCACCCTGGATCACCGGGACGCCAACTGCAGCGTCATGAAATTCCTGCGGGATCTCATCCACACTGGCGTGGCCAATGATGTGAGGGACCCTCAAGGACCTTCCTCAGGGGGCTCTTCCTCCATGGGGACCTTCCCCTGGAGGTTTTTCTTGCGTGGGGATGTCATGGAATCACGGAGTGGTTTGGGTGGGAAGGGACCTTTAAAGCCCATGTCATTCCACCACCCTTGCCATGGGCAGGTACACTTCTTACCAGACCAGGTCGCTCCAAGCCCCATCAGCCCCATCCACCCTCATCAGCCTTGTTCCATGATCCTCCCAGCCACTGCTGCTGGTGGAGCTCTGGGAGTTGCCTCCAGAGTGAAGAGCGTGTCCCTGTCCCCAGGAGCAGCATGTCCCTGTCCCCAGGCCCTGCTCACCCCCTTCTTCCTCCCACAGCACGAGGAAGACTTCGAAGTGCGGAAGGAGCTCATCAACCAGGTGATGACCCAGCTGGGGCAGCAGCTTGTGAACCAGCTTCTGCACACGTGCTGCTTCTGCCTCCCACCCTACACCCTGCCCGACGTCGCCGAGGTGCTCTGGGAGATCATGCAGATCGACCGCCCGGTGAGGGCTTGACTCCCCTGGTGGTGGGATGGACCCCCAAAGGGACAGCATGAATTCCCATATGGCCAGAGTGGAGTCACAGAGGGTCAGGATGAACCCACAGGGGGCTGGGCTGGACTCCCCAGAGGGAGAGGATGAACCCACAGATGGTCAGGCTGGACCCCCAGAGAGGTGGGGTGAACCCTCAGAGGGTCAGGCTGCAGCCCTGAGTCACCCCAGTGGCCACATGGGACTGCAGAGCTCCCCAAAGGCAGGACCCAGGAGGCACGTTTGGCTCCGCATGCCGAGTTTCTCCCTCTCCCTTTCCTTGGCACAGACATTCTGCCGCTGGCTGGAGAACTCGCTGAAGGGGTTGCCAAAGGAAACCACGGGCGGAGCCATCCAGGTGACACACAAACAGCTCACCGACTTCCACAAGCAGGTCACCAGGTGAGCGGGGCCAGGGTCTCCAGCTGGGACGGCTGGGCACCTGCTGCTTCCCACAGGATGGCCCCCAGCAGCCCCAGAGCCCCCCAGCCCTGCCCAGTGTCCCTCCCGCTGGGATGTGCCACCCCTGCTCCTGGAGCCTGGGGCAGCTGTGGAGGGCCCGTGTCCCCTCTGCTGTTACTGGACGGGTTTTTCTGCCTGGCCCGATCCCTGCGGCCCTTCCCAAGCCACCTCCTTGTCCCTGTGAGTCACCGGCTCCAGCTGCCAGCCCTGCCTGGGCCTGTCAGTTCCCAGGGCAAGAGCCAGATCTGCCTGGGGCCATTGGGCAGTGTGGGAACATCGACTCCCTCTGCCCAGCTCCATCTCGTCCCTGGACAAATCCTGGAGGCCAAGTGCCCAGGGAAGCTGGTTCCTTCCACCCAGCCACCACCATGGTGGCACACAGGTCCCCTTCAGGGCCTGCTGAGCCTGTTCTGTCCCAGCAGTTGTCCCTTCGTCTCTCCCAACATCTTGGAGCTGAGCCCCTGGCTCCCATCCCTCAGCAAGACACCTTCCCCGCATCCCAGATGTCCCCTCAGTGTTGCCCCTGATGTCACCCCTTGTCCCGCAGTGCTGAGGAATGTAAACAAGTGTGCTGGGCTCTGAGGGACTTCACCCGCCTGTTCCGATAGCTCCGGCTCCACGTGGCTCCTGTCTCCCAGGTAAGGGCCCCAGTGCCTCTGGGCTCCATCAGCCCACAGGACATTGGGGATGAGGGGCTGACCCTTCCTTCCCTCTGCCAGGAATGTCTTTAAGGAGAAGACAGGAAACAGCAACCCAAGAATGTGTCCCACAATCAGCCGAGGGCTCTCGCTCGCTCCAGCGCATCCCGGGTCCATAGGAGGACGGCCCAGGGGTCCTGCCTGCCTGGCGGATCCACATCCGGATCTCGGCACCGCCACGAGAAACAGCCCAAAGGAGAAGACCCCCAACACCCAACTCCAAACCCAGGCACCGGAGTCAGATGGATCCACACGGATTCACCCGGCAGCAAAATGAGAAGTTAGAAAAACTTTCTGTGAAATGGAGACAAAAAAAGAAGAGAAAAAGGAAAAAAAAGAAAAAAAAAAACAACAAACAAAAAACAAACAAGACAAATTATTTTAGGATGGGGGTTGGTCGGGGGGGCACTGCCCCCTGAGCCACCAGGCCCCGCCTGGTGCCGACTCCTGGAGACGACGCGGGCGGGACGGACTCTGCAAATAGAGATTTATATTTTATTCTGTTCTCCTTATTTTAGTTTGTTTTCTTTGGTTTTTTCTTTTTTTTTTTTTTCCCTTTTTTTTGGGTTTTCTTTGGTTTGATTTTGGGGTTGGAGACAGCGGCTCGAGGGCGGGCGGGCGCATGCGGTTCCCTCCGGGGGTGTGTAGCCATCTCGAGAACAATAAAAAAACAAAAAACTGAAAAAATAAATTAAAAACCTCCAGAGGCCGCTCTGCGTCTTCTCTCAGGGCTGGGCCTGCCTTGTGCCCCTGTCCCTGGGGTGCTCCAGGTCCAACATGGCTCCAGCCCGCCCCTGTTTTCTTGCTGTTTTCCCCCAAAACCCTGGAAGGTGGGGCCAGCCCCCCATGTCACATCCTGGGGGCATCCAGGGACAAGGGTCCAGCTGGTCCACTCCAGCCAGGGCAGGTGGTTACAGCCCTGTCCCCCCTCAGAGCACCTGGTCACTGGCAGCTCTGGGGGGATGGGGATGGGGACAGGGATAAGGACAGGGATGGGTGTCCCTGGCTCCACCAGTCTGCAGAGACAGGGATGGGGACAGGGATAAGGACAGGGATGGGTGTCCCTGGCTCCACTAGCCTGGACAGCCACAGGGTGACTGTCACCAGTGTCCCCCTATGTCCCTCAGTGGGGCAGGGGGCCGGGTGGCAGCGCCCAGGTCGCAGCCGAGGGGCCAGGCGGGGGCTGCACCGGCGGCAGCCGCTGGTGGCTCTGCCAGAGCTGGTGCAGCTCCTTGAACTGCTCCACCATCCTGTCCTTGAGGTCGGGGTGGGAGATCTGCAGCGGGATGCTGTCGGCCGACCAGGACAACTCCCCGGAGAACATCTCCAGCAGCAGCCGCGCCGCCACCGGCACCACCTGCGAGAGCCGCACCGTCACCGGCGCAGAGACACCCCCGTGTCCCCCGGGGACAGCTGGGTGTCCCAGCCCCTCACCTGCACCGTGATCAGCTTCTTCTCCTTGGGCTTCTGGTCCGGCCACTCCTCCCCAAAGCACAGGAAGATCTCGAAGGGGGGCGGGATGGGGGTCTGCCCCTTCTGGAACTGGATGAGGCCTGGGGGGCCCAATGCTGAGGTGAGGGGCAGGATGGGGCCTCGTGCCTGCCTGCCCCACCACCCCCTCAGCTGGTGTCCCCATCCCACCTTTGACCCCTCATGCCACCACGTCCCCATGTACCATCAGGTCCCTCCAATCCAGCTCAGTCCCACCATACAACCAGGTCCCCACGTGCCTGGTGTCCCCCCAGTGCAGCTGAGCCCTCCATCCCATTGCCTTCAAGAGACACAGGGCCACCCCTCCCTTCCCCTCTGACCATTGAGGAAGCCCTCGAGGCTGAAGAGCTTGGTCCTCTTCTCCCTCTGGATGGGGTTGGGGCCGGGCTGGGGGGTGGCACAGGGCCCTGTCCAGAAGACCTTGCACTGGCAGAGCCGGAGGGCGAAGAGGTCCTGGCCCTGGAGCTCCAGGATGAGCCCACGGTCCAGCACGTCCAGCAGCTGGTGGGTGTAGAAGCGCTGCTTCTCGTTGGGAATGGCATCGGGAGCAGGGAAGGGCACCTGCTCCAGTGTCAGTGGCCCGAAGAGCTCCTCCTGCTCCCGCGTGGGCTCCAGGCTGCTGTGGAAGAGCCGGCAGCCGTGGGGGTTGCTGACCGTGAGGGCGCAGACCTGGCGGCCCCGGTACTGGAACTTCAGCTCCAGGTCAGTCACTGTTGGGGGGAGCAGGGTCAGGGGGGGCCAGGGAGCATCCCAGGGACACCCCCAACCAGCCACCCCACAGCCACCCCACACCCATGGTTACTCCCACCCAGCCACCCCATGGCCACCCCACACCCATCCAGTCACCCCACAGCCACCCCTCACCCACAGC
Source organism: Thripadectes ignobilis (assembly GCA_035584755.1). Lineage (NCBI taxonomy): Eukaryota > Metazoa > Chordata > Aves > Passeriformes > Furnariidae > Thripadectes > Thripadectes ignobilis. Next base: position 152,862 of record JAWMRC010000039.1, on the reverse strand, counting down.
CACTCCCACCCAATGACCTCCCAGCCGTGGACACCCTGTCCTGCCACTCCACGGCCACCCCACACCCACGACCACCCCATGACCCCCCCCAAGCCCCTCCTCACGTGGCAGCATGTGGGGGCTGACGAGCAGGTCGGGGATCAGGTGCTCTGTCGGTGCCACGGGGCAGGTGGACGGGGAGCCCAGGGGGGGCCCGGTCTCGGCACGGGCGGCGGGGGGCAGCTCGGGGGCCCCATGGATGCCCCCTGGCTCCCCCTGGAGCAGGGCTGGGGGGGGCGGCAAGAAGGGCCCCCCCGGGGGGCAGCAGCTGGCAAAGGGGGGGGGCTCCTCCTTGGGCCAGGAGTAGGGGGGCAGCAGGTCCCCCCCGTGCTGGGTGTCTGAGGCAGAGAGGAGCATCAGCGGGTGCAACCCAATGCCCCAAACACCCCCCACTCCCCTGACACCCCCCACTCACCATCGATGCTCAGGGCTGTCATCTTCTGCAGCTGGGGGGGAAGAGCACGTGTTACAGGGACCTCCCTGGCCCTCCAAGAGGTCCCCCATTTGGGGGTTCCCCCCCAGCCTGAGCTCCCCAAGTACCTGGCTGATGTCTTCCTCCCCACTGCAGCCATAGTCATCCTCATCCCCCCCATCTGCAAGGAAGAGAGGGGCAGTTGGGGGGTGCTAGGATGGGTACTGAGGGGTGCTGGGGACTTGTGGGCTGCTGAGGTTCCACAGGGTAGTGGGTCCCTTGTGGGGGGCAGGTCTCCAGAGGTGCTGCGTCCTTATAGGGTATGGGGGGCTTGTGGGGTGCTGGGTCCTTATGGGGTGTCAGGTCCCTATTGGATTCTGGAACCTCAAGAGGTGCTGGAGCTTCATGGGGGATTTTTGGGGTGCTGGAGCCTCGCAGGGTGCCAGGTCCTTGTGGGTGCTGAAGCCTCACTGTGTGTGGGCACCACGGGGTGCCCAAAGCCCCCCCAAAGTACCTGCGCCCCCGGAGGGCCCCTCGCAGAGCTCGTAGATGCGGAAGGGCTGGGCCGGGGACCCGCGGGGCCCGTCCAGGAGCAGCCGGAACTCGCGGCTCTTGTTGAGGGCACAGCGCAGGGTGGCCTTCCAGCGAGGGGGGTCCGGGGGGTCCCCGGCCCGGAACCGGCCCGTTTCCTCTGCCCATGCCTGGGGGAGGGGGGGGTCAGCACCTGGCACAGGGCATCTGGCACCCCCATCCTGTGTGCCCCCGCCATCCCATCATCCCATGTCCCAGGTCCTCCTTGCCAAACTATCCCAGTCACTCACCCATCCCATGTCCTCTCACCATGCTTGTCACCCCCATCCTGTGTTCCACCATCACCTGTCACCCATCCCATCTCCCCACTGACAGCCATCCCATGTCCCCATTGTCACTCTGTCACCCCCACCCTCTGCTTTGTCACCAGGTCACCCCCATCCCTTGTCCCCCACATTCTCACTGTCATCCATCCCGTGTTCCCAATGTCACCCCATCACCTTGTCACCCACTTCTCATGTCCCCACTGACAGCCATCCCATGTCCCCATTGTCATTGTCAACCGATCACTCCCATCCCTTGTCCCCCACATTCTCATTGTCATCCATCCCATGTCTCCAGTGTGACCCCATCACCTTGTCACCCACTTCCCATGTCCCCATTGCCCCCATTCCACATGCCCACTGCCACCCATCCATGTCCCCGTTGTCACCCCGCCACCCCAGCCACCTTGAAGATGGTGTCGTGGTCCTGCGGCCCCGGGGGGTTCCTGGTGGCGTGTCCCCATGGGATGACGAAGCGGCGGCACTCGGGGTCGAGCCAGCGCAGCCCCGGGAAGCGGCGACTGCTCACCTGGGCCACCAGCCAGGGCTTGAGGCGAACCCGCCGGGGGGGCTCCATGGCCTGGGGACACCGCGGGCACCTCGTGACCCCACAGCCCCCGCTGCCACCCTCGGCCCCGAAACGGGAACCGGGGCACGCTCGGCCCCTCTGGGGACGCGCCGGTTCCTCTTTTAGGGCCGGGAGGGCGGGGGAGGCTCCCCGAGGTCCGTGCCCCCCTCCGTGGGTGGGGGGGAGTCACCCGCGCCCCGAAAGCAGAAGCTGCGGAGGCTTCGGGGAAAGAAAAGTGAAGCTGAGACGGGGCGGGGACGCGGGGACAGGGGACATGAGGGACAGGGGGGACATGAGGGACAGGGCGGACATGGAGTGACATGGGGGGGCACAGTGAGGACACAGAGGGACAAAAGGCCAGGGAGGGACACTGGGAACATGCCGAGAAGAGGGGGCTCAGAGGGAACGGGCGGACATGGAGACAGGAGGAGGGACATGGAGGTGACACGAGGGGACATGACGGGACACACGAGGGGCAGGGGCTGGGGAGGACACGGGGCTGACACTTCTGGGACGGGGGGGGCCAGGGGACACAGAGACCGGGGAGCACGGGGGTCGCACGGGGGACAGGGACACGTGGAGTCAGCCCGCGGTCCCTGTGGGGTCCTGGCAGCCAAGACAGACCCCACAGACCCCCCCACTCCCCGGAGCCCCCGCGTGTCCCTCCCCGGGGCAGCGCCCACGCGGGTGTCGCATGGACCTCACGGCGGTCCCGGGGCTGGCTCGGACGGGCCCCGTCCCCGCCCGTCCCCGGAGCTCCCCACGGCCTCCTCCCCACGGACCCCTCCCCACGGACCTCTCCCCACGGCCTCCTCCCCACGGCCTCCTCCCCACGGACCCCTCCCCACGGACCCCGCCGGTCTCACCCGCGCTCGGGGCCGGTCCCGCCGCCGCCCGGAGCTTCCGCACGCGGAGCCGCGCGTGGGCGTGGGGCGAGACCGGCGGGCACCGCCCGGCACTGCCCGGGGGACGGGCTCTTCCCGTGTCCCTTCCCGTGTCCCCTCCCGTGTCCCCTCCCGTGTCCCCCCGCCACGCTGACCGCCGGGTCCCCTCCTGTGTACCCCTCACTGCTGTCCCCCGTGTTCCCACCGGCCGCCCCCCGCGCAGCGCCGGCAGCCCCTCATTAGCATATACTTTGCATACATTTGCATGCCTCGCCCCACGTGCCTCGCGGGGATCCCCGCGGGGGGCGGGGACACCGGCGCTATTCCGCGGGCTGTGATTGGCCGCTCCAGCTGTCACTCATCTGCGGTCACTGCCCCGCCCCCGCGAGGCCCTGCCCGTCCCCGGGGCGTTGCCCGGCAACGCGGGGGCGGGGCGAGGCAGTGGGCGGGGCGAGGGCGGTACCACCGGCGCGGGGGGGCGTGGGCGGGGCCCGGCGCGGGGGGGGCCGGGCGCGGCCTGCCCCGATGGCTCCGGGCGGGT
>JAWMRC010000039.1:116988-141226 GCA_035584755.1 Thripadectes ignobilis | reverse complement strand
GAGGGGGGAGCCGGGGCGGGTCGGGCTCTGCTCCCAGGGAACAGGGACAGGAGCAGAGGGAAGGGGCTCAGGCTGGGGCAGGGCAGGGACAGGGGGGATACTGGGGAAATTCCTTCCTGGAAAGGGCTGTCCAGGCCTGGCACAGCTGCCCAGGGCAGGGGTGGAGTCCCTGTTCCTGGAGGGATTTCAAATCCCTGTGGATGTGGCACTTGGGGACATGGTCAGTGCTGGCCTTGGCAGTGTTGAGGAAGGATTGGACTCTGTATGCTTAGAGGGGTTTTCCAACCAAAATCCACTGGCAGCAGGCAAACATTCCAATTTTCCAGAAGGGCCAGAAGTACGACCTGGAAGCTCCAGGCCGGTCATCTCCCTTTGGTGCCCAGTCCAGCCATGGGGAGGGTCACTCTGGTCGCTCCTGAGGACTCACAGCCATCGGCCCAGCCACGGGGTCACCGAGAGCGCCCCAATGGCTGAACTTCCCTGCCTTGACCACAGCCCCTGCCCAGCCCTGCACACGCTGCAGCCCGTCCGTGGCTCTTGCAGCTTCAGACAGGTCAATTCTGTCTCCCCCGGATCCTTCTGGTCAGAGTGCCGAGCCCAGCTGGATAAAAACCCAGGAATGAGGGAAGGGCTGGGGCTGTGCCGGGGCAGAGTTAGGTTGGATCTCAGCAAAACGCTCTTCCCCCAGAGGGTGGTGGGCACTGAGCAGGCTCCCCAGGGCAGTGGGCACAGCCCCAAGGCTGACAGAGCTCCAGGGGGGTTTGGATGATGGGATAGGGACAGGGAGGGATTGTTGGGGCGTCCTGGGCAGGGCCAGGGGTTGGGTCAATGATCCTGGTGGACCCTTCCAGCTCAGGGCAGTCTGTGACTGTGCGAACACAACTGATTCCATGGCTCTACGGCCAGAATTCCACCCATGAGGCTCCGTGGCCCAGACTGGCAGCGCCTCAGGACGGCCCTTCCCGCGCACCCCCAACATGGCGCCGCCACCGCCTCGACTTTCCCGCCTTTTCCACCCACCCCTCTCCCAGGCGCGTGCGCACTGAGCGCGGGGCGCCCCGGTGGGCGGGGTCGGCGGCCGGCGCGCGCCTGAGGACGTGGCGCTTTCCATCCAGTCAGGACCCGCGGCCGCGGCGGGGGGGCGGGGTCAGAGGGCGGAGTGGAGTGGAGGGCGGGGCGCGGCGCGGGGGCGGGCGGATGCGCGGAGTGGCGCTGAAGAGAGCCAATCAGCACGCCGAGTGGCGCGGCGGGGGAGGCGTGGCCGGGCTGTGATTGGTCAGGGGCGCGGGCGCGCGGGGGGCCGTGCGGCGTGGCGCGGCGCCGACTTCCGGTGCGCGGAGCGGCGGCGGCGGCGGGGACGGTGAGGGACGGGACGGGATGGGATCGGACCGGGATCGGGACCATTTAGGGTCGGGATCGGGACCGGCATCGGGATCGGGACCGGGGCCGGGGCGCGGGGGCGTTGGCTCTGCTGGGCCGTTGTGGCGCGGCGGTACTCGGCGCCGCCGGGCCCGGTCGCCATGGGAACGGGCGGGAGCGGCGGCACGGCCGTGTCCGCGAGTCCCGCGGCCGGTGCCGCTCGGCGGGGCCCGTGCGGGGCTGAGCGGTCCCGGGGCCGCCCGTGTGCCGGGCCCAGGGCGGGCGGGACCTTCCCGGGGCTGCCCCGGCCCGGGGATGGAGCCCCGTCCGCCCCCGCGGGACCGGCCCGCCGGCATCCCTCGGCTGCACGGGGCACCCTCCGCCGGGACAGTGGGCTGTGGGACCCTCGGGGTAACGGGATAAGGGGCTCTGGGAGTCGCGGGATAACGGGCTGTGACACCCCCGGGACACAGGGATAACGGGCTGGATAAGGGGCTGTGGGGTCCTGGTCCCGCCCTGTGTGGGGGCCCCGGGGCAAGGAGGTGTCACCCCAAGTCCGTTTTCCTCTCCCGGAGCCGTCGGTGACCCCCGAATCCCGGGGCCGGTTTGGGGCAGGACCCGCGCGTTTGTCCCCCGCCGTTGGTTTGGGCTCCCGGTGACTCCCCCAGATCCATAAATCCTCACGAGGCCCGGGAATTCGCCCCAGGGCCGCAGGAACGACCCCGCCCCCTCACCCCGTCTGTGCCCTGTTCTGCCACTGGGGTCCCAGTTAATTGGTGCCTGGCTGCCCCAATGGGATCAATCCCATAAAAAGACCCATGTGGAAAATATGCTTCCAGAGGAGCTTCTGCCCGTCAATCCGCTCTAAATATCACCACAGTTCAAAGGCCAGCATGGAATTTCCCATTCCTCTGTCAGTGTCCCAGCAAACCCAGTGGAAATTCCAAATTCCTCTCTGAATATCCCAGCAAACCCAATGGGAATTCTGAGTTCCTCCATCAATAGTGCAGCAAACCCACCTGGAATCCTGACTTTCTCCATCAATATCTCACCAAGCCTCTCTGGAAATGCAAGTTCCTTCCCCAGCTGAGGTTCCAATCTCCATTCTGAGGATATATCCCCCAGCTCTGGTCCCTGTTCCCACCTTGCCCATGGTTCACTCCCAAGACCCCTTTATTTAGGGGAAAAGGGACCCGCTTGCCAACAGCCCTTCCCAGGAGAAGAGGGGCCAAAGTCTGGTTTTTCCCCAAATTGGGATCTCCAGGGAAAGTCTGGGGGTCCATTCCACTGGCTGGTAGAAGCTGCAGGTGTTGCCAGGTTTTTATGGATAATTGTTTCTGGATAATAGTTGGTTTGTGGGTTTTGGTCTCTCTGAGCACCTTTCCAGGGACAGTTCCTGGCACTGTGCCTGGATCCTGCTGGAGGTCAGATTGTCCCTCTTTAGTGGCTTCCAAAGCCTCCCAGGCTCTGTGGACACTGGAGATAAAATCAGGGTGTCTGACCTGTTCCAGGTCACCCCGTGCCCCAGGCTGGGCTGATCCAGGGATCAGCATGAGGCTGGGCTTGCCCTGGTCACTGGGATGTGCCCAGAGGGAGCAAGAGTCGGATCCCTGGGATAGGGGTATCCAGAGGTCAACTTAGATAACACCCGAAATTGGCTTTTCACTCTTTTTCCCTCCTCCTGGAATGTTTTTCCTCCCCAGAAACACCAAAAAAGTGACTCTTGCTCTTTATAACCCTTCCTTCCCCCAAAAAAAATTTCCAAGGAATTTGAATTTGTGGATTTTCTGAATGGCCCAGTAAATTCTCATCCCAAAAAAGCTGCAGGAAAGGGCTTTTCCATGTCCTTCTCCTCATGTGCCAGTGCCTCTGTCCTGGTTTGACACGCAACCAGTCCCGGACCTGGGTCATTCCTGGTCATTCCCAGGTCACTCTGGGTTGCTCCCAGGGTGGAATTCCATGGTCACAGTTCAGGTTAAAGGCATAAGGATGGGCAATACCTGGATTTTAGACACAGATTTAAAGAGCTATGTATAGGGAACATGTGGATGTAAATTTAAAGGGATCAAGATGGGGAATACCTTGGGTTTAAATTTTCATTAAGGCAGTAAGGGTTTTGAATATCCTGACTTAAATTTGGGTTGAAGAGCTCTGGATGGGGAATATCCTGATTAAACTTAGATTGAAAGAGTTGGAGAATGGGAATATCTGGATTTGAATTTAGGGTTAAATAGATCAGGATGGGGAATACTGGGATTGGAATTTAAAGAGGTCAGGATGGGGAACACCTGGATCTAAGATGGGAGCTAAGCTGGGCTTTCAGTGACAAGGATGGGGAACACTTGGATTTCCATTGGGATTTAAAGGCATCAGCCTGGGGAATCCTTCCTGGAGCCACCACTGATCCTGGGCACGTTTAGGTGGTTTGAGTCCAGGGAGTCAGGTGGTGGGGGAGGATTCCATTGGCATCAGTCTGGAGGAGCCTCTGGAGGTGTTGGGAGGAGGCAGCACGAGGGGTTGGCCAGGGAATGTTGGGAGGAGGGAGAGCAGAGGTGGTGTGTGCTGCCACCAGGATCCCCTTCTCCACCCCTGGCTCCCCTCCCAGCCCTGGTTGTTGCTCTGAGGGGCTCTGGGATGGGATTGGGAGTGGGAGAGGCGCTGGGGTGTCCGCACGTGCCAGGAGCTCAAAGATCACTGTGCCCTGATAATCCACGTTAATTAATCCTTGTGCCCTGATAATCCATGTTCATTAATCCCTGTGCCTTGATATTCCATATCAGGGCATGTCTTTTGCCTGGATAACCTGTATCAGTTCATTACTGTGCCCTGATAATCCACATCAATTAATCAATTTGCTCCAAGAATCTGCAGGCATTAAACCATTTTCCCAGACAATCTGCATTAATCAGTCATTTGTACCCAGATAATATACACTAATTCCACAGTTTTTCTGGATAATCTGCACTAATTCCCCATTTTCCCAGACAGCCTACATTAGTTATCATCTTTGCCCAGTCAGTCTGTATCTATCATTTTATCATCTGGATTAATTCCTCATTTTTGCCCCCATAATGTCAATTAATCTGCCCTAATTCCCCATTTTCCCCAATAACCTGCCCTAATTCCACATTTTTTCCCAGACAACCTGTACTTATCTCCATTTTTCCCTGATAAGATGCCCTAATTCCCTATTTTTCCCAGACACCAACACTAATCCCCATTTTTCCCAGCCAACTGTCCCTCATCCCTGTTTTTGCCCTGATAATCTGCACTAATCCCCATTTTTCCCAGCCAGGTGTCCCTCGTCCCCATTTTTGCCCCAATAACCTGCCCTAATCCCCATTTTTCCCAGACAACCCACCCCACTCCCATTGCTGCCCTTTCCGGCTCTGCTCCGTGTCTGTCCCTGTGGGCCTGGCCGTTCCCTGCGTGCCCATCCCGGCCATCCGTGTCCCCACAGGCCCAGGAAGGATGCTGTTCCCGCGGCTCCTGCTGTGCCTGGTGGCGTGGGCGCTGTGCAGCTCCGGGAAGCCCACGGAGCGCAAGGAGCGGGTGGTGCGGGAGGCCCCGCTGAGCACCCGGGAACACGACGATGCTCAGAGCTTTGACTATGACCATGACGCCTTCCTGGGAGCCGAGGAGGCCAAGAGCTTCGACCAGCTCACCCCCGAGGAGAGCAAGGAGCGCCTGGGGTAAGGACAGCATTCCCACCTTCCCGGGGGGAGCCCTGGGCACCCACAGCAGGAATTCCATGGTGGCACGGGGGCTGTTCCCCCGCCAAAAACCCCACTCCAGCCTCCAGAGCCACTTGGAGCAGAAGCCATCTGTACCCAGTGCCAGGCATTCCCCAAAAAGTCACCTGGAGCCATTCCCAGCAGTAGGTGTTCCACAAAACTCTGGAGCAGAGGTGACAATGGGAGTCCATGCTATGCCACCTTTGGTCTGCGTTCTCCAGGTACTGCCCCTGGGATCACTGGAGCTTCCCAATTGGGAGGCAGCTGGTCAGGATTTGGGAAAACAGAGCAGCATGGAGATTCCCCCTCTGGTATGGGGCTGTGCCTCCCCTGGGATGGGTTGTGCCTCCCCTGGGCTCTGCCTGGGCATTCCCAGCCCCTCCCTGGCTCTGGGATCATTTCCGGGAGCAGAGCAGGGCCATTGTGTCCCTGCAGCAGCTGCCCTGCAGTTGTTCCAGGGGCTCCAGGCAGCTCAGACATGGAGCTGCGGCCGTGAGGAGGGAGCTGGGTGGGCTGGAGGCTCCCTGGGGAGCTCGGGACACTCCTTGGGATGTTGGGCTCCAACCCTGGAACTCTGCAGCTTTGGCTGGGTTTTCTTGGAATTGTGGAATGGTTTGGGCATTAAAGCCCATCCACAGTACCACCCCTGCCGTGGGCAGGGACACCTCCCACTAGCCCAGGTTGCTCCAAGCCCCATCCAGCCTGGCCTTGGACACTTCCAGGGATCCAGGGGCAACCACAGCTTCTCTGCCCAACCTGTGCCAGGGTCTCACCACCCTCAAAGACAGGAATTCCTTCCCAATATCCCACCTAAATCTCCCCTTTTGGCAGCTGAGCATACTGACTGTGCTGCTGCTGGAGAAGGACCTGCTGCAGCCCACAGTGAATTTTGGAGGTTTTTTTAGGGCTCCCTGATTGAAAAAGAAGTGCAGTCACATGTGGGTGCTCAGGGAGCTCCCGGAGAGAGCCAAAGCCCACGGATACAGTGGGATGTGCAGTGCAGGGACTGCCAGGCTTTCCCGTGGACTCTCCATCCATCCCTATGGATCAACCAGGCTCACAGCGGGAAGGAGCTGCCAGCCTCACCCCCAACACTTTACTCTCGGGGGCAGAGGGAATTTCCCCACCACCATGGACTATTTAAACTGGAAAGCCCCTAGATCCCTTGAAGCCAGGTGCTGGTTTTTCTGCAAGCTCCAAAATACAGGATCCGGGAGGCTTTTTGCCTGGGAAATCAGAGCGAATGCCTCGATCCCCCTGGAGCAGTGGCAGATTCCAAGGGAAGTGCAGCTCTGGCTGCAGCAGGCAGGGCCCCCCCGGCCTCCCTCCCCCGCCACGTTCCAGATCCAAGGGCTCCGTCATGGCTCAATCCCATTGTTCTGCCGAGTTATCTGCCGGAACGCCAGCAGCGCCACCCGGGCCGAGTTTCCATCAGAGGTTCAACACTCTCCACACAAACCAGCCTCACTTTTATCCACAGAGGCCAATTCCTGCTTTCCTGAGCTGGAATTGCTTTGATAAACTTGTTGCCAAGGTCTCAGTCCACAAGTTCTGTGCTTTAACAGGAGTTGTGCTGCAAGCAGGGCCCATTTTCCTGGGACAGCTCTGCCTCCCGCATTCCCAGCTCTTTCCGTGCAGATCTGCTCACCTCCCTGGTTTTTTGGGCAGTCAGGGATTAGGGAGCAACGTCCTGTGCTCTGTCAGGGATTTGGAAATGGCATCCCATGCTCTGTCAGTGAGGGCTTTGGAAACAGTGTCCCGTGCTCCGTCAGTCAGGGATTTGTGAACAATACCCCGAGCTCTACCTTGTTTTGTCCTGGCAGCAGTGATATTCCTGGCAGTGCTGGGCACCCAGATCCCCTTGGGTCAGGGAGTGGGAACAGCGAGCAGCTGCCATCCCTTCCCAAACATCTGCTGTCCCCGCTCCTGCAGGAGTGGGGGGGTTTGGGAAAATGTCCGGATTTGGTGGCTCCTGCCCTGGGAAAGCAGCCGGGAGCAGCTGGTGCCGGCCCGGGCGCGGGACCAGCTGGGGGAGGAGGTTTGGGAGCTTCCCGAGTGCCCGGCTGGGCTGGAGAGGGTTTGACTCTCCCGAGAAGCTGTTCCCTAATTAACCCCTTGGAAACTGCCCTGGAAAAGCTGCTTTGGCCTTCGACCCCCACCAGCTCCAGTTTTCCATTCCAGGGCTTTTCCCCAGTAAATTCCTTTGCTAGTGGCATTGCTCACCTGGGAGAGGGAAACATGGGACTGTGCCCTGAAACCCCGGATTTATTTTTGGTTTCTATGTTTATGTGAGCAAATGTTTAATATTCATGTGATATTTTACATAATTTAATGCAAAGTGTTGCAACGTTGGTCTACTGTTTATATATTTATGTGGAAAACTGATTATTTCTGTGACACTTTTCATAATTTCCTGTGGAGTTTGATCAGGGGTATTGGAGGGGACACTGAACATCGAGATGGAAAATTCTGAAATATTTCTGTGGTATTTTACCTATTGCCCTGCAAGTTCGGGCTCTGTTGAGGAAGGGGTTTGCACATTTACATATCCATTTTACATATTTCTCTATAAAATCCCTGAGGTCTCCCAGGCAAGGTCCCCCCCAGCCCCCTCTCCGGTCCTGTGCCAAGACTCTGAATCCCACATTTCTCCCAGTTTTCTCCCATTCTCTCTCCAGTTTCTGCTTGCCAGAAATGTTGTTTGTGCCACAGAAGAATTCCTGTTTTTCCTTGATCAAGGCAATTCTGGAACACAAAAACCTGGGAGGGAGCACAGGCAGCTCTGGTGTTTGGGTGTCCCTTTACCTCAATATTTTGGGAATAAATTGTCCTGGTAGTGATTTAAAATTTAAAAATTTAAAAATTGAGGTCTTAAAAGTCCTCGAATACCTGTTTTGGAGCTCAGGATTCTTGAACGGCTTTCCATTAAACCTCCCTGTTAAAGGAGAAACCAGGATCCTGCTTCAGCAGACAAAGGATCTGGGGACTGTTATCCCCGATTTTCATCTGGTGGAGTTCCAAACCTTCCCAGTGTGGACCTGCGGCCACTCCCAGGAGTGACCCCCACGGCAGATCCAGCAGCCCCCACCCCCCGGCTCCATCTGCCCCTGGATCCCGCATTCCTGCCATGGCTTTTCCTACAGCTGCTGCTAAAAATAACGGAGGCACGCGGCTGCTCCGGCGCTGGGGCCGCGCGGCTCCGGTTGCTGCCCCGGGCTGCGGGTGGGACCGGCCCGGCACCGGCTGGGCCTGGGTGCCTCCAATTCCTGTGCCGAGCCCAACTTTGACAGGGTTTGACAGAGCTGTGTGTCCGTGCTCGTCGCCCAGCGCCATCAAGGTGGGAGGACACGTGGATGGGGCTTCCCCAGGGTTTAACAAGGAAGCTTTTCTGCTAAAATTCGTAATTCCCCAGGAACCCAAAACCTGAGTGGCCAAGCTGCTGATTTTTGTGTCTGAGCCAGTGTTTTTCATGTCTGAGCTGGGAGATCAGCAGCTAAACCAAACACTGGTTTTAAGGATAAACTCTCCAAATGGTTGAATCCCCAAATTCCATAACCAGCTCACCTTGCTCCTTACGCTACCGGGAGAGGCAGAGCCAAGATTACCACTTTTAATATAAACCTGTGTCCAGGCTCCTTGCCTGGTGCCATCTTGGTGGGAAGATGTGTGGATGGGTCTTTCCCAAGGTTTAGCAAGGCAGCTTTTCCTCTAAAACTTCTAATTCCTGAAGAAATCAAAACCTGAGTGGCCCAAGAGTGGCTGAGCTGGGGTTTTGGCAGCTGAACCATATGTTGGTTTTGAGGATAAACTCTCCATTCAATGTGGGTTAAATCCCCACATTCTGTGACCACCTCAACTTGCTCCCTCTACCCCTTCCCGTTCCCTCCCATCTAGCCCCTTTTTTTCCTTAAGTTTTGCTTGATTTCTCTGTGTTTCCCACAGGAAGATTGTAGGGAAAATAGATGAGGATGGAGATGGGTTTGTGACAGTGGAGGAGCTCAAGGCCTGGATCAAGTTTGCCCAAAAGCGCTGGATTTATGAGGATGTAGAACGGCAGTGGAAGGGCCATGACCTCAACGAGGACGGGCTTGTTTCCTGGGAGGAGTATAAAAATGCCACCTATGGATACATCTTGGGTAGGTCCTGGTGCTTGGGATGAGCCTTTCTGTGAGCCAGCAATTGAGAAGAGCTGTTCACAAGGGTCAGTGGGATGGAGACATGGATTGGGATGGGGCTGTAGTATGAGGATTGGGATGGACATGGATTGGGATGGGGATGTGGCATCCTGTTTTGTGGAATGGACATGGATTGGGATGGGGTTGTGATGAAGGAGATGCTCAGGGCCTGGATTAAGGAGGCCCAGAGGAAGTCTGTGGTTGGGAGTGTGGAGTGGCAGTGGCAGGATCTTGACTTTACCCAGGCTGGGTTTGTCCCCTGGAATGAGCCCAGGGATGTGCCCAGGCAGATGTCCCCAAAGTCTCACTTAAAAACCCCCAAAACTCCCCAAATTAACCTCCTACTGCCATTACTGAAGTGAAGTCCAAGAAAAAGGAACCTCCATAAGGGGATGTTTGTCCTCTCACACAGCCCCAGCTTGGTGTTTTTGGTGCCCCTGGAGACAAACAGCTCTGGGCTGAATCCCAGTGATTTTGGGATTAATGGCATGCAGGAGTGGAGGTTTTTGGCCTTTTAGAATTCCTGGCTCCTGGGGGCATTTGGGACCTGCAGGTGGAACCTACCAACCCACGGGTGTGAAACCGCCTTGGTGTGTCCCTCTCTAATCCACAAAACCCATTAGCAGAGCCTTTAATCCCTTTCCCTTGTCCTGGGAGCAGTGTTAGACACTGCAACTTGAGGTTTTTGGGATACAAGCCACGACCTCGGGCACCCCCGGCAGCGCAGAAAGGAGCTGCTCTTTTGGGGTTAAAACCTTAAATCCCCAGTCCCTGTGCCAGCTCCTGCCTCTGGCGCCACAGACGGGCCCAGGCGGAGGAGCCGCAGCTCTGGAGTGTGAAATCTGCTCGAATTGCCTAAATATTGCCAAAAATAGTCAAACTGCTCTGTGGGATGTACGGAGGGGGAGCCAGGAGACTCATCCCTCTCCCTCAGGCACATCCATATCCCTTGAGCTTGGAGACGATCTGGGTCTGCTGTGCTGGTGGCTGAAGAAAGCACCCCAGCTCCTTCCCAGGCTGGAGCAGTGCCTCCCAAATCTCTCTTTCCTATGGATTTCTGGGGTCTGGGATTATCTGCCTGTGTAAATCCAGCTTGGAAAGGGGAGGAGAGATCCTGGGAAAGGTTGGAACACCCTTTTTTTGGTGGGGGTTTCAGGGATCTGGTGTGGGATTTAGGACCTGCAGTTGTGGGACAGGATAAAATATAAAACTTCATGAGAAAAACCTTAATGAAGGAAAACTTAATAAAGGAAACCTTAATAAGGAAAAACCTTAATAGGAAACCCCTAAATTAATGGCACTCCCTTAATGAGCTTTAGGGATAAGCCCCTTCCCACATCCAGAGCAGCGAGCGGGGAGTGCCTGGCCCCGGCACTGCTGATCCCAAACCCAGAGTGGTGCCGGAGGCCAAGTGCCCTTGGCAGGCCCTGATGGAGCCTCGGCCCGTGCTGCTCCCACATACTTGTGTCCTTACGGAGTGCCGGGAGGATCCTGCCTCACGCCCTGGCTCCAGTTCCTCTCCGCCGGAATCACTTTTCCACAGCTCCTTGCTGCTGGAATATTCCCCTCCCATTCCCCTTGCTCCCCTCCCTGGCCAGAGCAGGGCTGGAATGCCTCTGGAAGTGGCTCCAGAGCATTAGCAGGGGGATGTGGAGGGAACATGGTGTTTTGTCAGCAAAAGTAGGTGCTGGGGATGGTGTTATTAATTAGTTAATTGAGCGCTGGGATGAGTCACCAGGTGGCCCCCTGAGGTGTCACAGAGCAGTGTGGGGCTCTGCTGGGGGAATCCTGGGAAGCAGGGAATACCAAGTGATAAATGTCCAAGAGCTTCATCTGAGAGTGAAAATCCCTTTGAAATTCCCTTCAAAATCAAAATAGAATTATAACCATCATCATTGTCATCATCATCAGAATAGAATGATAATCATTGTCATCATCATCATCCTATTTTTGTTAACTTCTCAGTCCTGTGGTGTGATCTGAAACCAGGAGTGCTTGTTCCAGGAGAAGATTCTCCATCTGCTCCCCCAAACCTCCCCCAGCCCAGGGACCGAGGCATGAAGTGGCCCTGGGGGCTTTGGGAGTCTTTGACCGTTTTTAACCCTCCTGCCCTCTCCCATCAAACTTGTTAATTGGTCCAACAGCAATTAGGGAATGGGCCATTAATGCCACTGATCCCAAGGGTTTCCTTGCTTGGGGCTGTGCCACTTTGAAGGGTGAAACCTTGGGAATAGAATAGCTAATTTTGGACTCATTCTGCCCTGGAGGTGCCTTAAAATCAAAATCTTTAGATATTTAATGGCTCTGGCACTGCTCCAGAGCTCCTTAATCTGGAGTCCCTTGATCCAGAGCTCCCTAATCCCTGCCTTTTGTCCTGGGTAGCAAAGCAGAGACAAAGGGACGGAGCGTTTTTAGATCTTTTGATAGACTAGACCTGGCTCTAGTTTAAGTTAACCAGAGTGTGGCCACAGCCACGTCCTTCTGAGTGTGTGTTCTCCGTAGGCTGCTGGACACTGCCAGCCCCGTGTCCTGGAGCTCCTCTCCCGCTGCCAGTGGGGTTGTGCTGAGTGGCCCCACGATCCCACCCGGCCAATGCCTCCTGGCTCTGCCGCCGCCCCGGCAGCGAGTGAGATCGCCTTACACATTCCCCTCCTGAAATAGCTCGGGCTGAGCCTCCAGCCATGCTGACCAAATGCCCCAAACCCTGTCTCCTGCGGCCTCTCCCTGGGAGTGCTGCGCTCCTGGGAGCTGCAACTGAGGCTGTGGTGGTGAAGTGTTTGGAGGTTGGGCTGAGAGGGAGGAGGCTGAGGTTGAGTGGAGGCAGTTGAGGTTGTGTTTAGATTGCGGTTGTGTAGAAGTTGGGGAAGTTGGGGTTGAGTAGAGGAGGCTGAGCTGGGGTTGGGTGGAGGACGCTGAGGTTGAATTTGAGTTGAGGACGTTGGGGTTGTGGTTTAGTTGGGTTGTGTTGTGGTTGGGGTGGGATGGCGGTGGGTTGTGTTGTGTTGGTGGGGACCATGGTCTCTCCTCTTCCTGAGCTGATCTCGGTGCTCCCTCTGCTCCTTCCCTAGACGATCCAGACCCTGACGATGGCTTCAACTACAAACAGATGATGGTGCGGGACGAGCGGCGCTTCAAGATGGCTGACAAGGATGGGGACCTGGCAGCCACCAAGGAGGAGTTCACGGCCTTCCTGCACCCCGAGGAGTATGACTACATGAAGGACATTGTTGTGCAGGTGGGGCCGGCACAGAGGCACTGGGAGTGGGGTGTTCCCTGGAAGCTCTGGGAAGTGGGAATTGCTCTGGGCCCGGCTCACTCTGATGTGTCCACGCAGGAAACCATGGAGGACATCGACAAGAATGGTGACGGCTTCATCGATCTGGAGGAGTACATTGGTGAGATGCCGGAGCCACGGCGCTCCATGTTTCTTCCATTTCCTCTCTGTGTCTCTTCCATTTCCCACTGCAGCATCAGCTGCTGCCAGCACATCCTTCCCAACCTTCCCCCTCCTGGAATGTTCTCTCTCCCAGCTTCTCAACTTCTGCCCCCACCCTCTGCCTCTGCTGAGGATTTTGGGGAGAAATCTCAACCCAAACAGTGCTTTGGGATTTTGGGAACAGATTCAGGGAGCTCAAGGCTTCAGGTTGATCCTTGGGATGGGACCAGGGCCATAGGGCTGTTGAGGTGGTCGGGAGGATCCCGATCCCACTGTCCCCACAGGTGACATGTACAGCCAGGATGGCGATGCTGATGAGCCTGAGTGGGTGAAGACAGAGCGGGAACAGTTTGTGGAATTCCGGGACAAGAACCGGGATGGGAAGATGGACAAGGAGGAGACCAAGGACTGGATCCTGCCCTCAGACTACGACCACGCCGAGGCTGAGGCCCGGCACCTCGTCTACGAGTCCGACCAGGACAAGGTGGGCCGGCAGCTCCAGGGGGGTTTAGGGGGCGGGATGGGAGGTGCGGGGGGAATTGTGGCACGTGGCATTCTCTGCAGGATGGAAAGCTGACACGGGAGGAGATCGTGGACAAGTCGGACCTGTTCGTGGGCAGCCAGGCCACGGACTTCGGGGAGGCGCTGGTGCGGCACGACGAGTTCTAGGCCTGCGCCGGCTCCTGCTGACGGCTCCGTGCCGCGCCCAGGCCACTGCTGCGTGGGAAACCCCATCCCGGCTCCCAGGGACGGGGCTCAGGAAAGCCACACTCCCCTGGCACTCGGGGCTTGTCGTCTTGTGGGTTTTCCTGGGATTTTAGTGACTTCTGGGTTATTTTTGTATGTTTTGGTTTTACCATGTGTGGAAATGGCTCCCCCGGCACGGGAGCAATGGTGGGGCCGCCTGGGGCTGCGGGGGAGTGGGGAATTCACAGAGGGATTGGGATTGGAGGTGGAATAAAAGTCAGAATTGGAATTGGACTTGAAATTGAAATTGGAATTCAAATTGGAACCAAAATTGGAATTGAAATTAAAATTGGAATTTGAATTGAAATTAAAATTAAAATTGGAGTTAAAATTGGAATTAAAGTTGAAATTAATATTGGAATTAGGCATTAAAATGAAAATTAGAAATTGAAATGGAATTTGAACCTGACAAGTGAAAGCAAATTAAATGGAAACATCGACGTGAAATTGGAATGAAAAATGGATTTTGGAGTGAAAATTCAAACCCCAAGAAAACCCTGAAACTGATTGGAGCAGCAGCAGGACCCCAGGGATGTTCCGGGGGGGCACCTGAAGGGGACCCCAGGGGAGGTGACTGGGGGGGTTTGGAACTGCCCCCTCCCACCCTCATTGCCCCTCAGGATCCATCCAGGCCCCCTGGCCCTGCTCCAAGTGCCTTGAACCCCCAGTCCTGGGCCGGGGGGGGCTCATCCTACTGTCCCACTCTGCTCTGGGATAATTCACAATGTTTTCCCTCTTCTCTGTCATTTGTCCCTGCTCACAGCCCCTGGAGCTGTGCTGAATTGGCCCAGCGGCCCCCAAGGTCCCAGGTTTTCCCTTAAATCTTTTCCAAGGGTTTCCAAGTGCTGACTGGATCCTGCCTCCTTCTCCTCCTCCTCCTCCTTCTTCTCTTCCTCCTCTCTCCCAGCCCCCCATCCCTTTATCCAACCTCCGCACTGGGCTCAGGGATCTGGGAATGCCAGGGGTGATCTGGGAGTGCTGGGGGTGGTTTGGGACACCAGGGATGATTTGGGACAGCAGCAGTGATTTTGGGAATACTGGGAAAGCTGTCCTGGCGTCACCCCTGGTGCAGTCCCACAGCCCCTCTCCTGCTCCCTGCCATCCATGAGGATTTGAGTCCCGCTGATGACTCCGGACACGGATTTTTCGCCTCCTCCGGGTTTATTCGACTTTCTCCTTGTGCCAATTGAAGGGATCTGGATCGGTTGGGGCTCAATAAACCTGTTCAACCCCCCATGGGCCGGGGGGGCCAGACCCCAATTCCTGTGTCCCCTCAAACAGGGATCTGGGGGAGTCCCCTCAGACTGAGCCGGGAGGGTTTGGGTGGGGGGAGCCCCAGGAATGAGATGGGGAAGCCCAGCAGGGGAGTGGATTTGGGGATTGGGGGGCTGTGATGTGGGGCCTGAGGGGAGTCCTGTCCCTCAGCCCTGGAGACTGAGGGGCTCAGCCCCATGGAGGGAATCCAGCCTTACCCCAGCCACAGGGAGGGATGGCTCAACCCCACCCTAGCCCCACAGATGGGGAGCTCAGCCCCATACAAGCTCCACATATAGAAGCCTTAGTTCCACAGAGGGGATCCAGCCCCACCCCAGCCCCATGAATGGGAGGCTCAGCCCTACCCCAGCCCCACAGAGGGGGGGCCCAGCCCAATACCAGCACCACAGAGGGGATCCAGCCCCACCCCAGCTCCATGGAGAGGATCCAGCCCCACCCCACCCCCACGGATGAGGGGCTCAGCCCCACCACAGCCCCATGGAGAGGAGGCTCAACCCCAACCCAGCCCCATGGATGGGGGGCTCAGTGCCACCCCAGCCCAATACCAGCGCCACAGAGGGGATCCAGCCCCACCCCAGCCCCATGGAGGGGATCCAGCCCCACCCCAGCCCCATGGATGGGCAGCTCAGCACCACCCCAGCCCCACTGATGGAGGTGGTGGGGCAGCATTCCACCTCCCTGCTCCCCACTGCCTGTGGGGCCTGAAGGGGACAAGGGAGCAGAGTCCCACTATGGCGTCACTGTGGGGCAAAGCCACCCCTGAGACCCCCATCCCACCCAGCCATGGGGCACAGCCACCCCCAAGCCCCCTGTCCTGCCCTGCTGTGGGGTGTGCAGTGTGTCCCCCATCCCGTGGGTCCCGCAGAGGGTCCCTGTTGCGCTCAGACCGCGGCTTGGTTTATTGTCCCACCCGCGCTACATCCTAGGCTGGCCGGGGACCCCGGACCCCTGGGGCAGTGCTGGCCCCACAGCTGGGGCAGCCAGGGGTCCTGGGGGGCAGCCGGGGGTCCTGGGGTCCCGGAGTGGTGCTGCAGCCCCTCAGCTGGGGCTGACCTGGCTGGAGGACACGGAGGAGACCTCGGTGCGCTGGGCCGAGCTGGACATCTCGGAGTCGTCTGTCATGGGCCGCCCACACACCGTCTCCATGATACAGGCGCGGAACTGAGGGGCAGGAGGCAGAGGACAGCTCAGCCCGGGGGTCCCGCCGGCCCCATGTCTGGCCCTGGCACTGTCCTCACACCCCTGATGCCACGTTGGCCCCATCTCCCATCCTGGGCACATGGTACTGCCTGCCCTGTAGGTGGCCCTGGGCATGACCAGGTGTCCCCAGGTATCCCGGGATGGATGTCACTTATACCCCATGTGTCCCATCCCCATGTGTCCCTGGGTGCCCCGGCTGTCTCCCATCTCCTGTGTGTCCCTGGCTGTCCCCATGTGTCACCTGCTTGTTCATGAAGCAGTAGATGATGGGGTTGTAGATACAGGCGCTCTTGGAGAAGAAGGCAGGGACGGTGACGAGGCGCAGGTCGAGGCCGTGCTCGCGGTTGTTCACCATGTACATGGCCAGCGCTGCGTAGGGGACGTAGCACAGGCAGAAGGAGCCCACCATGACCACGACCATGCGCGACACCTCCCGCTCAGCCTTCTGTGTTGTGGCTGACTCCTGTTGCTGCGCTGCCACCTGGGATGGGGATGGGGACGGGGACACCTCGGGTCTGCCCGGGCTGCTGGGCCCCTGCCTGTGTTCCTGCCCACCCTTCTGTCCAAGCAGCCTGCCCTCCTTCCCTTCCTTTCTCTCTCCCTCCCCCCTCCCTCCCTCCAATCCTCCCTCCATCCCTTCATCCCTCCAGCCAACTCTCCCTCCCTCCTGCCCCCATCCTGTCCACCCTCCATCCCTCCCTTCACCTCTCCATCCCTTCTTTTCCTTCCCTCGATCTCTCCAGCCAACACTCCTGCCCTCTCCATTGCTTCTGCCAATCCTCCCTCCATATCTCCATTTCTCCATCCTGCCATCCCTCCAACCTCCCTTCCTTACCTCCATCTCTCTTGTTCTCCTGCCCTTCATCCTTCCCACTCTTCATCCCCTTCTTCCATCTCTCCAACTCTCCTTCCCTCCATCTACCAGTCAATTCTTCATCCATCTCTGTCCTACTGTCCCTCCCTCCACCCCTCCCTTCCTTCTACTCTCCTTCCTTTCTCTTTCCTTCATCTCTCCAGCCAAAGATCCCTCTCCCTCCCACTCCACTTCCAGTCAGTTCTCCATTCCTTCTCCCTCCCTCCCTCCCCCCTCACTCCCAGCCCTCCCAGCTCCTCTCCACCCTCCATGTTCCCCCCTGTCCCCCAGGCACACCCGGCCCCAGTGCCCCCTGTGCCCCCAGGACTCACGGCCCGCAGGGCGCTGAGCAGCTGGGAGTAGGAGAAGATGATGAGGGAGAGGGGGACCATGAAGCAGAAGATGAAGAGGAACCAGGTGTAGTACTCGCTCTTGTACTTGGTGCCCACCGTGTACCAGTCGGGGCCACAGGAGCACTGCAGCCCCTCGGGCACATACCTGCAGCACCCACGCTCAGCCTCTGCTCTGCACCGAGTGGCACCCCAAGGTACCCCCATGGTACCTCATGGCACCCCCACCAGCACAGCTGTGGAATTGCTGGGTGCCTCTGCACCCACCTGGCACCCCGTGGCACCCCTCTGTTATCAGTATGGCACCCCTCTGTCACTCCAGGGCACTGCTGGGTGTCTCTGCACCCACCTGGCACCCCGTGGTACCCATGGCAATCCTCTGTCACCCCCCTGGCACCCCATGGCACTCCAGGGCACTGCTGGGTGTTTCCCCACCCTGTGCCCCCACCGTGCCCCTGCAGCCCCACCTGCTCCAGCCGAGGAAAGGGGGCACAGCGACGCTGATGCCGATGACCCAGGTGGCCGCCACGACCAGCAGCGCGTGGCGGGAGCTGAAGCGGAAGTTGCCGAAGGGTTTGCAGATGACGATGTAGCGCTCAAAGGCCAGGAAGGCCAAGGACCACCCTGTCACCAGCCCTGGGGGGACACAGCCACTGTCTCACACCCCACCCATGGCCACTACAGCCACTGGGGACACTGGTCACCCCAACTACCACAGCCCCCCCAGCCACGGGGTCACCCCAGCTCCTACAGCCCCAGTAGAATGTGGTAGTCAACTCTTATCTTGAGCCCCATCAGCCCATGATGGTCACCCCAACACCCACAGCCGAGGAGACCATAGTGTTATCTCTGGCCCAGCAGCCCCAGTGGTCACTCCGGCCCCTCTGGCCTCACCAGCCTCTGTCACCTCTGGTCCCAGCAGCCCCTGTGGTCACTCCGGCCCCCCCAGCCCTGGTGCCCTGCAGTCCCCCTGTACCTCCGGTGGCCCCGGCGAAGCCCTCCAAGGCACACATGTGCTTCCCAAAGATAAAGTATCCGTTGGCGCTGGAGACGAAGACAGTGAAGACGCTGAAGATGCAGCACAAGAAGCCGCTGAAGGAGATGTTCACCAGGATGTAATTGAGCGGCTGCCGCAGCTTCTTGTACTTGACGGTGACGATGAGGACGATGGCGTTCAGGGGGGTGCCCACCACGAACACCACCCCCATGAAGATGGTCTGCAGGTAGAAGGCCCACATGGGCGCGATGTGGTACTGGGGCCCATCCCAGGGCCCCACCGATGACTGGTTCTTGAACAGGTAGAACTCGTCCTCGTCCATGGTGGCAGTGGGGGGGGGGTGGTGACTGCCCCCCTGATATACCCTGCGCCCTTAAAGCTGCTTAGGGGGGATCAGGGCTGAGCCCAGCCAAACTTGGGGATTAGGGGGAGCTAAGCCAGGCTCAGAACCTAATCAGCCCCCTGAGCTGGGCCGAGCCGATTGCCGGGGCTCTGGGGGATTTGGGGGGGATGGAAGGGCTCCCACCCACACCTGCACATGGGGAGGGTCCCCAGAGGTCCCCAAGCTTGATCCCGCTCCATTGGAATGTCCAGGTGTACCCAGCTGCCCCCAAGCTTGGTTCTGCTCCCACCAGGATGGCCAGAGCTACTCAGGTATCCACAGAGATCCTCAAGTTTGGTCCTGGTGCCCCTGGGGTTTCATCGGGCCCCCCAACCTTAGTCCTACTCTCACAAGAGTCCCCAGTGGTCCCCAAGCTTGGTCCTGCTCCCACCAGCATCCTCAGTGGTCCCCAGGGACCGCCAAGCTCAGTCCTGCTCCCCCCAGGATGTCCAGGTGTCCTCAGGAGCCCTCACCTTTGGTCCCACTCCCCCAGGATGGCCCAGCCCTGGGTGCCCCGTAAAGAACTTGGACTCCTCCCCATGAGGTCAACACCTGCCCTCCTCAGCACCCGAGGATGTGCCCCCCCGGTCTCACCCCCCAGCAATTGCCCCCCGTGAGGTGAGGGAAGCTGGGAGGGGTTAAGAGGGGGGGGCACTGCTTGGGAGGAGAGGGGTGACTGAGGGGGGATGTTCATGGTGGAGGTGAAGTGCTGGGGAGTGCCTAGATGGGGGGTCACTTTGGGGGCGTGCTTCTGGAAACTCAAATCCCAGACGACCCCCAGCTTTTTCCTGTCCCACTTCCCTCCCACCCCTCCCATGGGACCCCTGGGGGACAGGAAGGATGAGCAGAAGCCGCTTAGGGGGGGGATTATGGTCGCTGGGGCCCCCCCAGGATAGGGGCACCTATAAAGGCCAGTGCAGAGATGGGGCTGTGGCATCCTGGGACCCCCATGGAGGGAGGGAGGGTCAGGTGGGTGGCAGACACCCCTGAAACAGGCTGTGCCCCTGGGGAGAGTATGGCAAATGGGGGTTCCCCACTCGAGAGGTGCCCTGGGGCAATCCTGGGGTTGTGTCCAGCTCTCGGCAGGGATGGGGTCAGAGGGACACAGGGAGGGGACAGGGATGGGAACAGCAGAGGGCCGGGGGGACTGTTTGAGCTGAACCCCCAGCTTGTGTTGTACTGGGCTGTACTAGGTCATAATGGGCTGTAAGGGGTCACACTGGGCTGTACTGGGCTGTACTGGGTCATGCTAGATCACACTGGGCTGTACTGTATTCTACTGGATTGTACTGAGCTGCAGTACTGGGACATATCAGTCTGTACTGTAACATACTGGGCTGTACTGCAATGCATGCCACTGGGTTGTACTGGGAAGTACTGGACTATACTGATCTGTACTGTACCATACTGGGCTGTACTGTCTCCTACAAGGTTGTACTGGGCTGTACTGGACTATACTGGGCTGAACTGTATTGTACTGGGCTGTACTGTATCCTGGATTGTTCTGGGCTGTACTGCACTGTATTGTATCAAATGGGCTAGTACTGGGTGGCACTGGGCTGTGCCGGGTCTGGTCATATGGTGCCAGGGTGTATGGGGCCGAACTGGGTCATAGTGGGCTGTACTGGATCAGGTCAGCTCTGCTGGTGCAGTGCTGGACAGTCCCGTGGGGTGCCATGGGGTGCGTGCTGTGGGCATGGTGGGAAGTGCTGAGTGTGTTGCTCAGGGGGCTGGCCCCACCGCTACCAGTACAGAGCCCCTGGCACCCACCTGTACCAGTAGAGAGCCCCCAGTGCCCACTGGTGCCAGTATGGAATCCGGCCCTCACAGGACCCCACGGCCCCCTGTCTACAGCCCATGGCACCCATGGAATCACCCCAGGGCCTCCATGTCCCTGCCCTTGTGCCCTCCTGGATGTGGCCCTAAGCGTGTCCCTGCTGTCTCCATGGCTGTGTCTCCTGTGCCCCCTGTCCATGAACCCCGTGTTCATCTGTCCCTTCTGCCCCCCAGCCCTGTCCCCCTTGTCCCCATGGCCACGTCCCCACTGTGCCCCGGTCACCCCATCTGTGCCCCCAGCCATCTCCCCGTGTCCCCCCATCCCAAGGACTCCGAGTGCCCTGAGCCTCAGCACCCAGAGGGGACCCAGAGCCAGGGACAGGCTGGGGGGACAGGGGACTTGGGGTGCCGTCTGAACCTCCCCAAGCACCCTGACCCCACTCGCCGGGCCACCCCGACGCCCCCCAACAATGCCCCTGCTCGCCCTCCTACACCTGCCGCGGCTTCGGGGGTTCCAGCGCCACCCCCGCCGTGTCTCCTCCCTGCCCCGTGGCGTGCCCACCCAGACCCACACCCACCCGGGGTATTTTTGGCGCTGGTGTGTTGAGTGTGCCCCCCCTGCCGCGTGCCCCCCCGACCCCCCCGGGGTATTTTGGGTGCCGGTGCGTGGCTCTGACTCGGCGGGTTATTTTTAGGTGCTGGCTCAGGCGCCACCGCGTCACCCCCCCACGTCACCCCCCCACGTCACCCCCCTGTCACCCATTGTCACCTCGGGGTGCACCCGCACATCCCCCCCCGCCGCTGGAAGCTTCCAGGGCAGGCACCGGAACTGGGGGGAACACGATACCCCCCAAATTACCGCCCCAAAAGGACCCAGATCTGGGTCACTCAGGTGTCCCCCCCCCTCCACCTCCAAGGGTGCCGAGGAAGTTCCGGGCATCTGGGGGGTTGGCGAAACACACACCAGAGAGATTCGGGGGGCAGTGGGGTTCAGGGGTCACCCCAAAAATGACCAAGTTCCCCCCAGACATGTGGCACCGCGGTGGGGAAACTGAGGCACAGCCAGGGGGACCCAGGGCTGGGGTCACGGGGGGGCAACCAGGGAGGGGCGTCTGGGTAGGGGGTCTTAAGGGGACGTTCTTGATGGGGGGTCCTGGTGGGTTTCTCCCGAGAGGGGTAATCCTGAGGGGGGGTTGTGGGGTCTCAGTTGTGCTTCTGGGCACGGGGGGAAGGCTTTTATGTGAGCTTTTGAGCGGCCCCAAGTGTGGGGGCTCTGAGCTGGGGGTTCCCGAGTGGAGGTCCTGATGGGTCTCCTGGTGGGGGATCTCGGGTGGTGAGTTTTGGGGGAGTCTTTGGGAGGAGGGCTTGGGGTGCATTGCACTGCTGGGGGGCTGCAGTATTCGGGTGCCTGGGGTGTCAGGGTGCCGGGTGTTGGGGTGTTGGGGTGCTGGGGTGTCAGGGTATCGGGGCACCAGGAGTATTGGGATGGCCAGCTGGCAAAGGTATTGAGGTGCTGCTGGTATTGGGGTGCCCTGGTGCCTGGGGTATTGAGGTGCCTGGGGCACTGACGTGCACAGAGTGTCAGGGTTCCTGGGGTACTGGGATTTTGGGGTGCTGCGATTTTGGGGTGTTGGGATGTGAAGGTACAAGTGTATCAGGATGTTGGGATTCCTGGCCTATGGAGTGTGGTGGTTTTGGGGCGTTGGGGCTTCAGGGATTTGGTATTTTTGGGGGTGCTCAGATATTGGAGTTTGGGGATGCCAGGATTTTGGAGTAGCAGGGTTTGGGGTTACACCAGTTCAGGGGGTTGGGAGTGCAGGGATTTCGGGGTGCCAGAGTTTCAGGGATCTCTGGGTGCCGGGACTTAGGATGCTGGTGTTTCAATGTAGGGGGGTTGGAGTCCTTGCAGGATGAGGTTTGAGGGTGCCAAAGTTTGGGATGCCAGTGTTTCATCTTGCAAAGGTTGGGGGTGCCAATATCTGGGTCGGGAGCAGAGAGTTCAAGGTGTCAGATTTTGGGAGTTTGTGGCAATGGGCTTTTGGGGATTTCAGGAATTTTCGGGTGTCAAGGTGCTGGTGTCTGGGGGCTTGTGGGATCCAGTGTTTTATGAGTGTCTGTGTTTGGGCTTTCGGGGATGCCAAGGTTTGGGGCTTTTGGGGCTTGGGCACGTTTGGTGTTTGAAGGATTTTGGAGGTGCCTGTGTTTGGGGGTGTTGGTAGTCGGGCGTGTCAATGTTTGGGGCTTTTGAGATGCTGGGGTCTGGCAGTTTGTAGGTGCTGGCGTTTGTGGGTGTTGATTCTTGGGGTGTCAGTATTTGGGGTGTGGGTGTTTGGGCATGCCGATGTTTGGGGTTACTCAGGTTTTGAGGGTTTTGGGGTGTCAGTGTTTGAGGGTTTGTGGGTGCCGGCATTTCGGAGGTGCTGGTGCTTCAGAGTGTCAGGGTTTCTGGTTGCCTGTGTTTAGGGTTACTGAGGTTTTGGAGATGTCGAGGTTTAGGGGTGCTGATGCCTGTGGATTTGTCAGTGTTTCAGAGGTGCCGGGGTTTGGGGGTTTTGGGCATACCAGGGTCAGTGGGTGGCAGGGTTCGGGAGTACCCAAGTCCGCGGTTTTGGGGGTGCCGGTGTTTGGGGGTCCGGGTGTGAGTCCAGAGCTATAAATAGCGGCGGCTGAGCCCCCCCCACCCCGCGGCCGGTCGGTCGGTCGGTCGGTCCCTCCCGATCGGTCGGTCCCTCCCCGGGACGGGGCGGGCCGGGCCGGAGCAGCGCTTAAAGCTGCCGCCTCCCCCAGCCCCGCCACTCTCCGCCGCCGCCCCCGGCCCAGGAACCCTCCGGGAAGGCATCGGGAACACACCGGACCCCGCCGCGATTCGGCATCGGGAACTCACCGGGGACCGCTGCTCTGCCTCGGGAACTCACCGGGAACCCACTGGGAATTGGCCCCAGGAACCCACCGGACCTCGCCGGGATCCGCTGCTCCGCTCCGGGAACTCATCAGGAACCGAGCCCGAGAACCAGCGGGGCTCCCCACCCCTCGGGACGCTCCGCTCCACTCGGGGAACCCACCGGGAACCCACCGGACCCCCCCAACTCCTTCGGGACCCGCCACTCCCCTCCGGGAGCCGGGAACAGACCCCACCACCGGGAACTTGCCCCGGGACAGACCCAGGACAGCAGTCCCTGGCACCGGGACCGACTCTGGGAATCGAGACCCCCACTGGGGACACCGGCAACGAGCCGTGACCCCTCCCGGGACACCGGGACTGAGCCGGGACCCCGTCCCCAGGAACCTGCACTGATCCCGGGAACCGGGACCACCCCCAGTCCTCAGCCGGGACTGACACGGTCCCCCAGCGTCAGGAACTGGGACCCCACCCAGGACACCCACACCCAACCGTGATCCAGGACACCGGGACTGACACGGGACACTGTCCCCCAGCACCGGGACCCCATAGCAGGCACCGACACCCACCCGGGACACCAGCACCCACCCAGGACGCCCACCCGGGCACCATCCCTGACCCAGGACACCGTCCCCTAGCGCTGGTTTTGCCACTGGGACCCAGGACCCCCACTCCAGGCACCCACGTTGAGCCAGGACACCGACACTGATTTGGGACCTCCATCCAGGGTACCAGGACCCCTTCAGGATACTGAGACTGACCCGGGACTCCCATCCAGGCACTGGGATTGACTTGGGACCCCCTGCCCAGGCATCAGGAGTGATCTGGGACCCCCCACCCCGGCCCGGGACCCTCAACCCGTCCCAGACACCCCCCGGTCCCCCCAACCCTTCCCTGGGACCTCCAACCATTCCCGGGACCCCCAACCCTTCCAGGCCCCCACCCCGGGTACCCACAGCCCTTCCCTCAACATCCCTTGGGACCCCCCACCCCTTCCCGGGACCCTCAACCCTTCCCAGACACCCCCAGGTCCCCCCAGCCCTTCTCTGAGTCCC
>JAWMRC010000039.1:101605-116888 GCA_035584755.1 Thripadectes ignobilis | reverse complement strand
CACCAGGAGGGACCCACGACTCGCCCATACACCCACTCCGGAACTCCCCCCCCACCCTCCAGGAAACCCTCCAGCCCCCACGGACCACCCCCAGCCCCACCAGGATGAATTCGACGTTCGACGGGGCACCGGGCGAGGACCCTGAGGAGCTCCCAGCCACTGAGAAGGACCTTGCGGAGGACGCGCCCTGGAAGAAGATCCAGCAGAACACATTCACACGCTGGTGCAACGAGCACCTCAAGTGTGTGCAGAAGCGCATTGGGGACCTGCAGCGCGACCTGAGCGATGGGCTGCGCCTCATTGCCCTGCTCGAGGTGCTCAGCCAGAAGAAGATGGGGCGCAAACACCACCCACGCCCCAACTTCCGCCAGATGAAACTGGAGAATGTCTCAGTGGCCCTCGAGTTCCTGGAGCGGGAGCACATCAAGCTCGTGTCCATCGGTGGGTGTGCAAGGAGTGTGCAAGGGGGGAGAGTGTGTCAGGGGTGGGAATGAGGAGTGGGAATGGGGTGAGTGTGTAAGGGTAGGGGCAGGAGTCATGGAGCAGTGAGATGGTGCTGGGGCTGAGTGTGCAAGGGTGGGCATGATGGAGGAGTTGGAATGGAGGGTGGGTGTGCAAGGGCAGGATTGGTGGAGGAGAGGGAATAGGGTGACTGTGAGGTTGGTGGTGGAGGAGTGAGGGTGAGGCTGGGAACGACTGTGCAAAGGGCAAGGCCAATGGACAAATGGGAATGAGGACTCTGTGCAAGGGTGGGCGTGGTAGAGGGATGGGAATGGAGAGTGAGTGTGCAAGAACAGGGTGATGGACAAGTGAGGATGGGGATGAGTGTGCAAGATTGAGGGTGGGACAAGTGTGTGAGGGGAGGTGATGGACAAGTGTGAATGAGAGTTCAGGGGTGGGAGGGTGGAGGAATAGGAGTGAGGGATGAGTGTGCAAGGGAAAGGATGGACAAGTGAGGATGGGCCCGTGGGGGAGTGTGCAAGAATGGGGGTGATGGATGAATGGAATGGGGGCTGAGTGTACAAGGGTGATAGAGGAGTGGGAATGGAGGATGAGCATGCAAGAGTGAGGCTGATGGGCAGATGAGAATGGGGGATGAGTGTGCAAGGGAAGGGGTGACAGGAGAAGGGATGGGACGAGCGTGCAAGGGCAGTGGAGGGATGGGAATGAGCCTGAGCGTGCAAGGCAGGAGGCAATGGACAGGTGGGGCTGGGGCTGAGTGTGCAAGGGACGAGTGTACAAGGACCGTGCAGTCCATGGGCCTGAACCCATGCGAGGGGCCAGGCAGGGCCGGGGGTCCGTCCCTGGTGCGAGGGGCTGTGCCGGGGCGGCTGAGCTCACCCTTGGCTCGGGTGGTGCACGGTGAGCTCACACGGAGGGGCCAGTTGGCGTCTTGCACACTCACTGGCGTCTCGCACACTCCTGCCCGCCCCCTCGCAGGGCCCCAGCGCCCACCCCCTCCCGACAGCTGCGGGGTGGCCCCCCCAGCGCGCCCGCAACGCGGGTTTGCGGCGCCCCCGCTCCCGCACCCACCTTTGCGCACCCGCACCGGGCGTGAGGGACCCCCCCGCCGTGTCACCTTCCCCTCCCCACGCTGTCCTTACCCCTCCCATGAACTCGCCCCGATGTGCCCCCAGGTTTTGGGGTCCCCCAGGTGTTGACCTGCCCGGAGCCAGCGGCGGGGGGGGAGATGTCCCGTCCCGCCCCACATCTGCAGCCCATTTCCTCCCCGAAGCGCCATCCCTCGTGGGGGGCGAGGGAGGGGGGCGAGGGAGGGTCCGCTCCGCAGGGCGGTGGGGGAGGGTCCGAGATATTTGGGGCCCCCCACCCCCCAGACCCCCCTTGTCTGAGTATCCCCATCCCGGCACTCCATGGGTCAGGGACCCCCCTACCCTGGTGCTGGGGGGTCAGGGACCCCTCCAGAGCGCTCACTCAGGGACCCCTCCGGCGCTGCCAGGGTTGTGCCCTCACCAGGCAGTGCCCAGTGAGCTATTGGGGTCCCTCCTGCAGGGTGTGGGGTGCAGGGTGTGGGGTGCTCAGTGTGGGCGGGAGGCAGTGCCGTGGGGTGTCGGGGTGTCCCCAGGCTGTGTTGGGGTGCAGGACCCTCCGGCAGCGCTGTGCGGTGTCAGGGTGTCGGGGGTCTCCGTGGCAGAGCTGTGGGGTTTTGGGGTGCCCTCAGGCGGGTCCCAGGGTGCCCCGAGGGGGGGAAGTCTCACGGGGCCTCGGGGTGCCGCTCCCCCATTTCCCCCCACAGGCAGCCAGGGGATCGTGGACCGGACCCTAAAGCTGATCCCGGGCAGTCGGGGCTGTCGGGGTGCAGGGATCCCCCCAGAGGGTCCCACAGGATGTCAGAGGATCCTGGGGGTGTCGCGGGGTGTCGCGGGGGTGCTGTGGGATGTCGGGGTCTGTGGGGTGTTGGGGTGCCCCAGCAGTTCCTGCAGGATGTCGGGGCGCCCCGGGGAAGTCCCACGGGACCTTGGTGTGCAGTCCCTCTGTTTCTCCCCCACAGACAGCAAGGCGATTGTGGACGGGAACTTGAAGCTGATCCTGGGGCTGATCTGGACCCTCATCCTGCACTATTCCATCTCGATGCCAATGTGGGAGGAGGAGGAGGAAGGCGACGAAGGCCGCCGCCAGACACCCAAGCAGCGGCTGCTGGGCTGGATCCAGAATAAAGTGCCGCAGCTGCCCATCACCAACTTCAATCGCGACTGGCGCGACGGGAAAGCACTGGGAGCGCTGGTGGACAACTGTGCCCCAGGTGAGGAGAGGGAGCCGGGGGGACAAGGGACATGGGGGTCATGGGGAGTATGGGGGGGACAACTGCACCCCTGGTGACTGGGGGAGTGGGAGAAATGGGGAACGGGGGGTCTGGGGGCAGCGGATGGGATGGGGGCAACTGCCCCCTCTGGCAGCTGGTGTGGGGTTCAGGGGGGCACAGGAAGGGCAAGAGCCCCCTAGTCCATGCTGGCTCGGGGGGCACTCGTGGAGATGTTGGGGAGCACTGGGTGCAAAAGAGAGGGGGTGTGGAATAAGGGGGCAGGACAAGGGTCAGGATGGGCATGCCCCACTGACTCTCCTGCTCCCCGCCAGGTCTATGCCCAGACTGGGAGAAGTGGGACCCGAACGAGCCGGTGCAGAATGCCCGGGAGGCCATGCAGCAGGCGGACGACTGGCTGGGGGTCCCCCAGGTATGGGGTGTGGGAGGGGAACATGGGGAGCTCGGGGGGTCCCCCAGGTATGGGGTACAGGAGCATTGGAGGTCTGCCAAGTACGGGACATGGTGGGGTACATGGAGGGTACTGGGGGTGCAGGAGTGTTTCTGGGAAGGGTCCTTGGGGATCCACAGAGGTCCCCGTGCACGTGTGGGGGTGGTGGGCAGTGGGTGTGTGCGTGTGGCTTTCCCAGCATGACTGGGAGAGTCTGATGGGTGTTGGGGGTCCCAGGAGGGTCTGACAGGTGTGGAGTTGCCCCTACTGGTAGTAGGGGACACAGTAGGTCCTCGCCAGGGCCCCCCAGGAGGCTCTGACGGGTGTTGGGGTCCCTCCTGCAGGTGATCGCTCCTGAGGAGATCGTGGACCCCGATGTGGATGAGCACTCGGTGATGACGTACCTGTCCCAGTTCCCCAAGGCCAAGCTCCGGCCAGGGGCCCCCCTGCGGCCCCGGCCCCCCCAGCCCGGCCGTGCACGTGCCTATGGGCCCGGTATGGGGAACTGGGGGCTCGGGGGCATGGGGGGCTGGGGTGTCGGGACAGCACGGAGGGTTGTGGGCATTTGGGGGGAAAACTTTGGAGCTGAGGACCTGGCACAGGTGGGACGTGGCAGACATAGGGGGTGCGGAGGGGCTCAAGGATCCCACACAGGGAGGACATGGGGAGGGGTCCTGGGTGGGGGGCATAGAGGGGCTCAGGAACCCAGCACAAAAGGGAAGTTGGGGGGCCATGGGCTGTCAGTGCATGAGGGTGACCTGTGGGCCTCCTGCAAGCCCAGGGATCCCTCTTCATCCCTGGGGTGTCACCTATGCTCGAGAACATCCCAGGGTCTCCACTACCCAACCGAGGAGACCCCAGGGTTCCTCAAGGGCCCCCCATGCTCAGGGACCCTGCAAAGTCTTCCCCAAGCTCCCCTCCATGCCCAAGAGACCCCCACTGACTCCCAGGTCCTCCCTGCCACCACCAAGGATGACCTGAGGGTCCCAAGTCCTAGGGGCTGTGATGTGCTGGGGGTTGGGGATATGCTAGGAGGTTCTGGGGTGCTGGAGGTTCTGGGGTCCTGGAACCCCTCTGACCCCCTCTCCCTGCAGGCATTGAGCCACAGGGAAATGTGGTGCTGCGCCCAGCCCAGTTCACAGTGGAGACCCTCGAGGCAGGGATGGGCGAGGTCCTGGTCTATGTTGAGGACCCCGAGGGACACACTGAGGAGGTACAGAGGGCCCCACCTCCCATCTGGGGGATCCCCTGAGCACTCCTCTTTGGGGGACCCCTCCAGTGCCTCAGCTCTGTGTCACCCCCTTTCCCTGGTTTTGGGGTCTCTCCCTCCCTGCAGGCCAAGGTGGTCCCCAACAACGACAAGAAGAGAACATACAGTGTCACCTACGTCCCCAAGGTTGCAGGGCTGCACAAGGTGAGCCCTGTCACGACCTCAGTGTGACACCCCCTCACTACCCGCTCTGCAACACTGCCCATGACAGCCCCAGCACTCCCCCTGTGATACCACCCTGACCCTCCCATGTCCCCCTCAGGTGACGGTGTTGTTTGCGGGGCAGAACATCGATGGCAGCCCCTTTGGGGTGGGCGTTGCCATGGCCCTGGGTGACGCCTCCAAGGTGACAGCACGTGGCCCTGGCTTGGAGCCCGTGGGCAACGTGGCCAACAAGCCCACCTACTTCGACATCTACACCGCAGGTGGGGGCACAATGAGGCCAGGGGCTCTGGGGACTTGTCTTCGTGGTGTTGTGGCCATGGCATGGCCAGGTAGCTCTGGGGATGCGTCTTCATGGTGGCATGGCCGTGGCATGACCCAGAGACTCTGGGGACACGTCCTTGGGGTGGTGTGGCCATGGCATGCTTGGTGGCATTGGGGTCATGTCCTCATGATGACATGTCCATGGGGTGGCCTCGTGGCTCTGGGGACATGTCCTCATGGTGGCTCCCCATGGTGGCCTGGCCGTGCCACTGACTTCATGTCCTGGTGATGGCAGGGGCCGGCTCGGGTGATGTGGGAGTGGTGATCACGGATCCCCAGGGTCGGCAGGACACAGTGGAGGTGATGCTGGAGGACAAAGGAGACAATGTGTTCCGCTGCACCTACCGGCCTGTCCTTGAGGGGCCACACACCATCTGTGTCACCTATGCTGGCACCCAAGTCCCCAAGAGCCCCTTCACTGTCAATGTGGCTGAAGGTAAGAGCCCCCTGCCAGGTCCTCACATGGCCCCATGGCATCCACTTGTGACCAGAGTGACTCCATGTCACCCCTCAGTGGCTGCACAGCACCTGGTGGTGACCATGGTAGCCCACAACACCTATCACTGACCACAGTGGCCCCATAACACCCCTGTGGCTGTCCATGGCCCCAGGGATAGCTCTGTGACCCACTCACAGCCCCCCAGGGTGGCCCTCTGGCACCCCTGTCCCCAGGGTGTCCCCAGGGTGTCCCTGTGGCACCCATCAGTCCCAGGGTGTCCTCAGGAGTTCCTTGTGCCCCTTGTTCCTATGGAACCCCACTGTCCCCAGGATGTCCCCAGTGTGTTCCCATGGGCTCCTCGCAATCCTGGGGACTCCTCACTGCTCCCTGTCCCTGGCATGTCTCCAGGATGTCTCCACAGGCATCTTCAAGCCCTGGGGACCCTCCGCCCCTCCTTGTCCCCGGGGTTGTCCCCAAGGTCCCCCCAGTACCCAGTGGGTGCTGGTGGGCGCTAACAAGTGTCTCCAGCCTGCACCCCCTCAGCGGTCCGGGCAGCGGGCCGGGGGCTGCAGCCACGGGGTGTCCGGGTGCAGGACGTGGCTGATTTCAAGGTCATGACTCGGGGCGCGGGCAGCGGGGACCTGCGGGTGACACTGCGGGGGCCAGGTGCGTGTCACTGCAGGGGGCACGGGGAGTTGGGGGGTTGGAGGACGCTACGGGTGTGCCCAAAGGGGGGTCGTGGGTGGGGGGGTCCCATTGGGTTGCCCATGAGGTGGGTGCATCGTTGGGAGGGTCCTCATGGAGGGATGGACATGGGTGTGGGTCCCATATGGGATCTAAGGATGGGGGGCACCATGGGGTGGCCATGGGGGGTGGTGCATGGGTGGGGGTCCCATGAGGGTGTCTGTGGGAGTTGGGTGACTGGGGGGCATAATGGGGTTTGCCATGGGTGAGGGGATACCATGGGGCGGCGCATGGTTGCGGAGTGCCCTGGGGGACATACCTGTGGTTGGAGGGTTCTTCCTGGGGGCTTGAGGTGCCCCATGTGACTCCCCTCCCACAGGGGGCACAGAGGAGCCAGTGACAGTGCGGGACGCGGGCGACGGCGTCTACGAGTGCGAGTACCTGCCCCGGGTGCCCGGCACCTACCAGGTGTCCATCACCTGGGGGGGCTACGCCATCCCACGCAGGTTAGTGCCAGGCACAGGGGGCACCGCAGCAGGGGGAAGGAGGATGGGGGGCACCCCTCACTGCCCTTTCATCATGAAATCTATTCAAGATCCAGA
Source organism: Thripadectes ignobilis (assembly GCA_035584755.1). Classification (NCBI taxonomy): domain Eukaryota; kingdom Metazoa; phylum Chordata; class Aves; order Passeriformes; family Furnariidae; genus Thripadectes; species Thripadectes ignobilis. The sequence goes on along the minus strand of JAWMRC010000039.1, from coordinate 110,198 downwards.
CGTCTCCCTGTGGATGGGGGGTTTTGGGTGCAGGTGTGTGAGGGGTGTGCAGGTGTATTACAGCCCTCCCCTCACACCCACCTGTCTCCCCCAGCCCGTTCGAGGTGCAGGTGTCCCCCCAGCCAGGGACACAGAAGGTCCGGGCCTGGGGGCCAGGGCTGGAGGGAGGGGTCGTGGGACGCCCTGCAGATTTCGTGGTTGAGGCCATCGGCACCGAAGTGGGGACCCTTGGTGAGCCTGGAAGGGGGGACATGGGGACAGGCTGGGGGGCACTGTGATGGGGATGTTGGACAGGGTGGGGGCACTGTGGTGGGGACTTGGGGACAGGGTAGGGGGCACTGTGGTGGGGCATGGCACTATGGGGGCTGTCACTGCTATGGGGACATGGGCATGGAGTTGATGACACCCCAGCGGGGATGTGGGGACAGGCTGGAGGATGAGTGCCATGGTGGGGTTCCCACTGCTGTGGTGACACAGGCACAGGGTGAGGACCATGGAAACGGGGACATGTGGCAGGCTAGGGGTTGTCACAGGGGGGACATGGTGAGATGGGTGGTGCCATCCTGAGAATGTGGGCACAGAATGGGAAATAATGACCTGCAAGTCCCTGCTGTGGGAACCTGAAGACATGTCGGGCGTCACCTTGCTGGGGACATGGGCATGGAGCATGGACAAGGACAAGATGCAGGGTCCCAGTGTGGGCACAGGGTGACGGTGGCTGTGGTGCCCCCAGGCTTCTCCATCGAGGGCCCGTCACAGGCACGCATCGAGTGTGACGACAAGGGCGATGGCTCGTGTGATGTGCGGTACTGGCCCACGGAGCCAGGGCCCTATGCTGTGCACGTGGTGTGTGACGACGAGGACATCAAGGACAGCCCCTTCATGGCCAACATCCGCCCTGCACCCCCCGACTCCTGGCCTGACAAGGTGCTGCAGCCGCAGTGACCCACAGTCCCTGCTGGGCCCCAGAGTGCCCTGCTGGGTGCCATTCCACCCCACTGCACCTCACTCATGGGTGCTGGGGGTGCCAGTGTCCTCCTGACTCCCCTGACCCCTCCCTGTGCAGGTGAAGGCCTTCGGGCCAGGACTGGAGCCCACGGGCTGCATCGTGGACCGCCCAGCCGAGTTCACCATCGACGCCCGCAATGCCGGCAAGGGGCCCCTCAAGCTCTACGCACAAGTGGGTGCTGTTGAGTGTAACTGGGTGATGTTTAGCACCTTTGAGCCCTGTTGAGCACTGTTGGGTTTCACTGAGTGACGTTAAACACTGTTGGGTGCCCTTGAGCACTCCTGGGTGCTGATGGGTGCTAGTGGGCACCCTTGGGCACCTTTGGGAACCCTTGAGTTCTGCTGGGTGCCCTTGAGTGCCATTGGTTGCTGTTGCGTGCCACTGGATGCTGCTGGGTCCCCTCATTTACCACCTGGTGCCCACAGGATGCCGAGGGCTTCCCCATTGACATCAAGGTGAAGGACAATGGTGACGGCACCTTCCACTGCGTCTACGTCCCCACCAAGGCCATCAAGCACACGATCATCGTCACCTGGGGTGGTGTCAACACCCCCAACAGCCCCTTCCGCGTGGGTATCATGGGCAGCCCATGGGGTACTGGGGTGTCTGTGTAGGTCTAAGTGAGTGCAGGGAGGGGGTGCCCAGGCATGGAGGGTGTTGAGGTGCCAGATGTGGGGCACAAGGGTCCCATGGGGCACTGGGCATGGAGGTCCCATGGGGATAGGGGGCTGGTGTGGGGCTGGGAGCCCATGGGGAGATGTGGATGGAGATGGGGGTCCCATGAGGTGCTGGATGTGGGAGTGAGTGTACCAGACCTTTAAGGGTGCTGGGGTGGAGTTGGGGGTCTCCTGGGTTGGTGTGGTTGGGAGTCCATGGGGTGGTGAGGATGGAGGAGAGAGGGGATGGGGTGGGGATGGCAGTCACATAGGATTATGGGTTGGGGAGCCACTGGTGGAGTTGGGGGTCCCAGCCCCATGGGGTGCCAGCCAGGGAGGGGTCTGTTCCCTTGCCCTGCAAATGACGCTATGGGCCCACAGGTGAGCGTGGGCGAGGGCAGCCACCCCGGCAGGGTGAAGGTGCATGGGCCAGGCGTGGAGAAGACAGGCCTAAAGGCCAACGAGCCCACCTACTTCACCGTGGACTGCAGCGAGGCTGGGCAGGGTGGGTACCATGGTGGGGGTACCCTGGAGACCCCTCCGTGGGCATGAGGCCCATGTCCTGTGTCCCTGGTCATGCATTTGCACCCCTGGGCCAGCATCCCTGGTCCTAGACCATTGTCCCCAGTCCTGGTCCTGCTCCCTGGTCCTCATCCTGCATCTCTGGTCCAGTATCCCTGGTCTTGCATGTGCATGTGCACCCCTGGTCCTGTACCATTGTCACTGGTCCTGCTCCATCATTGCTAGACCAGGGGTCCTTCCTCCTGGGTCCATTTGTCCTGGTCCTCATCCCACATCCCTGATCCCGAATCTCTGCTCCTGGTCTATTGACCCTGGTCCTGGTCCAGGATTCCTGAGCCTGCATCCCTGCTCCTGCACCTGCATCTCTGGTCCATTCTGATCCTGGTTCATCAGCTCTGGTCCTGGTCCACTGACCCTGACCCTTGTCCATCATTCCCAGTCCTGGTCCAGCCCTTCTCCCTGTTTACCCAGTTCTGCTCCTCAGTGCCCCATAGAGAAGTGGGTGCCACTGACCCAGCCCCCCCACAGGTGATGTCAGCATTGGGATCAAGTGTGCCCCAGGGGTGGTGGGGCCGCTCGAGGCTGACATTGACTTCGACATCATCAAGAACGACAACGACACCTTCACAGTCAAGTACACGGCACCAGGCGCAGGGCTCTACACCATCATGGTGCTCTTTGCCAACCAGGTGAGAGTGCTGGGGGTGCTTCCAACACCCGGGGGGTCCATCCCCCATCTTTGTGGGGTGCTCTCCACCCGCAGGGGCTGGGTGGGGCTGGAGTTCTGTGTCACTGTGCCCTGGTCTCTGTCCCCAGGAAATTCCCTCCAGCCCCTTCCGCATCAAGGTGGACCCATCCCACGATGCCAGCAAGGTCAAGGCTGAGGGACCTGGGCTCAGCCGCACGGGTGAGGGAGATGTGGGACAGGGGGTGGGAACAGGGGATGTGGGGCGGGGGCAGAGGGTGCTGTGGGGCAGGGACTGCGATGCTGTCAATGCCTCAGTGACTGATGATGGGGTGTAGGGGTGGTGGTGAGGAGTCCAGGTGTCATGGGGTTGGGACCCTGGACACTGGTGGTCCTGCAGTGGCTGACAGTGGGTGCAGGGATGAAGGTGGGGACCCCTACCCACTTCTGGGTGCTGTGGGGCAGGGACTGTGGCTGCCGTGGGTGCCGTGGTCCCACAGTGACTGATGATGTGTGCAGGGGTGGAGGTGGGGACCCCCACCCACTTCCGCGTGCAGACACGGGGGGCAGGGAAGGCCCCCCTGGACGTGCGGTTTGTGGGGACGGGGCCTGGCCCGGCTGTCGCCGACTTCGAGGTCATCGACAACCATGACTATTCCTACACTGTCAAGTACACCCCGCTGCAGCAGGTGGGTGCCTGGGCACCCCAACAGATGGGAGGAAGGCACCCTGACCCGAGGGGGACACCCTGACCCGTGGGGGACACCATTACCCTATGGGCACCCACTGTCCAGTGCACCCTGCTGCAGCAGTTGGGTGCAGGGGTTATCCCAAACCTGGGGGGGAGCACTCTGATCCACAGGGTAACCTCATGGAGGCATCCCAACCCCTTTGGGCATCCCAACCCACAGAGGCACCCTATGGGGGGGCTCCCCAACACATAGGGACACCCCAACCATGGGTCACCCCATCCCCTGGGCACCCCTAAGGATACCCCCCAGTCAGCCCATTGTATAGGGACACCTCCATGGGCACCCCTATGAGCATCCCATCCATTGGGCAGCCCAACTCTGTGTTCACCACCCTCCCCATGAACACTCCACTCCTGTGGGCACCCTTCTGGGGCAGCTACACCCCCATATGCCCACCCATCATGCCAGGGCACCTCCAGACCAACAGGTGACCCCCATCTCTGGGACTTTGCCTCCCCCTAGCATCCATGGGTGATTCCCAGCCCCGCCAGCCCCACAGCTGCCTGTCTTCTGGGACTCACTTGGGACCCCGCAGCCCCATGGGTGCCCCCCAGAACTCCCCATGGATGCCCATCCCCTGTCCCCCTGTTGGGTGCTGGTGTCCCCCAGCAGCACCCTGAGGTGGGGATGTCCTTGCAGGGCCCCCTGTCTGTGGTGGTCACCTATGGCGGAGACCCCATCCCCAAGAGCCCCTTTCCTGTCACCGTGGCCCCTCCCTTGCAGCTGGGCAAGGTCAAGGTGCAGGGGCTCAACAGCAGTGAGTGGGGGCACTGGGGGGAGCACTGGGAGGGGCACTGGGAGGGGGGAGCTCTCTGGATCTGGAGTACAGCATGGGGGGGGCCCTGGTGGGGTCATTTGGGAATGGGGGCAGCCTGGGGGGACACACCCTAGGTGGGGCATCTGGGTGGGAGTCAGCCTGGGAAGCCACTCTGGATATGGGGAGCACTCTGGTAGGAGGCACCCTTGTCTGTGGGGTTCACCTTGGGGTCAGGGCACACAAAGGTGGGGACATCGAGTATGGAGGGCACCCTGGGTGGGGTGGGGTGGGACCCCCTGTGTGTGGGGCACCCTGGATATGGGGGACACCCATGGGTGGGGCCATGGAAGGGGGGTGACCATCACCCTGTGGGAGGCACAACAGCCTGGACATGAGGGAACACATCCTTGGATGGAGGTGACAGACCCTGGGACACACACAGACACGTCCCCTAAGTCTGCGGGGAATATCTGGGTGTGGGGTTCCCCGTGGATCTGGGGGCACCCCGGGGGCATATGTATGACCCTCCTAGACATGGGGTGACCCCCTGGCCTCCATTCCCCCACAGAGGCGGAGGTGGGGCAGATGCAGGAGTTCCACGTGGAGGCTCAGGGTGCTGGGGGCCAGGGGCACCTGGAGGTGAAGGTGACTGGCCCCTCGCGCCGTCCTGTGCCCTGCACGGTGGGTCCTGCGCCCCCCGGGGGCCCCCACCCCGTCAGCTTCACCCCCTCCGAGGAGGGTCCCCACCGCGTCGAGGTCACCTACGATGGGCATCCAGTGCCAGGCAGCCCCTTCCCCGTGGAGGCACTGCTGCCCCCAGACCCCTCCAAGGTGAGCTGACACACGCGTGTGCCACACGGGGGTGTGTGTGCGTGTGTCCCTGTCCCCTCCCGACCCCTCCAAGGTGAGCTGACACACGTGTGTGACAGGTGTGTGTGTGCGTGTGTCCCTGTCCCCTCCCGACCCCTCCAAGGTGAGCTGACACACGCGTGTGACAGGTGTGTGTGTCCCAACCCTCGTGTGCCCCTCTGCCCCCCTGGTCCTTGTGTGCTCCTCCAGCCCCCACATGTGTCCCCATGCCTCCCATGGTTCCTGCATGTCCCTTTTCCCTCCCAGCCCCTGCGTGCCCCCTCTGACCCCCGTGTGTCCCCCTGCCTGTAAGCGGTGGTCTCCAGGCTGAGGCTGCAGCAGGGGGGTCCCCCCGTAACTCCGTCCCGCCTGACTCCCGCGTGTCCCCGTGTCCCCCTGACCCTCCCACGTCCCTGTGCCTGCAGGTGGTGGCCTCGGGGCCGGGGCTGCAGGGCGGCCGTGTGGGGGTCCCGGCGCCCTTCTCCATCGCCACGCAGGGCGCGGGCAGCGGCGGGCTGGGGCTGACGGTGGAGGGGCCCTGCGAGGCCAAGATCGAGTGCCAGGACAACGGGGACGGCTCCTGCGCCGTGTCCTACCTGCCCACGGCCCCCGGCGAGTACCACATCAACATCCTCTTCGCCGGGCGCCACATCCCGGGCAGCCCCTTCACGGCCGCGGTCACGGCGCCCTTCGACCCGGCCAAGGTGACGGCCTCGGGGCCGGGGCTGGAGCGCGGCCGCGCCGGAGAGGTGGCCGCCTTCTCCGTGGACTGCTCGCAGGCCGGCGAGGCCGAGCTCACCATCGAGATCCGCTCCGAGGCGGGCGCCAAGGCGGAGGTGCTGGTGCAGAACAACCGCGACGGCACCTACGCCATCACCTACACGCCGGCCTGCGCCGGGGCCTACACCATCACCATCAACTACGGCGGCCTCCCCGTCCCCATCTGCCCCGTGCGTGTCACCGTGGACCCGGCCGTCGACACCAGCAGCGTCAAGGTCTACGGCAAAGGCGTGGAGCCACGAGGTGAGGGGATGGCCACACGGGCTGTTCACCATGGGCACCTCCTTCCCAGGGGGATCTCCTCCCCACAGGCACCCCATCCTTGCGGGCACCTCTTCCCCATGGACATCTCCCCACAGCCATCTCCTCCCCATGGGGATCCCGTCCCTGTGGACACCTTGTCCCCCATGGATACCACCATGGGCATCTCCCCTCCATGGGTGTTTCCATGGACACCCCACCCCTGTGGGTACCTCCTCTCCGTGGACACTCCCACTCATGGGCACCCCAGCCCCATGGACATCCCCTCCCCACGGGCACCCCATCTCATGGGAGGTCTCCTGGGCACCCCATGGGCATCTTCTCCCCACAGACATCTCCTCTCCTGTCTCCCTTGACCCCCACCCCTACTCAGGGGTTGCTGTGGCATTCCCCACATTCACCTATCCCATGGTGAGGGGGGACACTGGGAGTGCAGAGGGTATGGGGTGGGGCCCCAGGGGTGTGCCAGGACCCCCCTGAGCCCCCTGTGTGTGCCGAGAGGGCCATGGGCACTCAGGGGATGCAAGGAGGGACCCCTGGGTGAGCTCTAGGCCCCTCCTGACCCTCCTGTGCCCCCAGGGGTGCTGCGGGAGGTGGGCACTGAGTTCACAGTGGATGCCCGGGCTCTGGCCCCCACGGGGGGACCCCACGTCCGGGCGCGGGTGCTGAACCCCTCGGGAACCCCCATCGACACCTTTGTGACCGACCTCGGCGACGGCACCTACCGTGTGGAGTACACGCCCTTCGAGGAGGGTGAGAGACTCACCCCACACCCCTTCGGGAAAGCCTGACACCCCTAGGGGACTTCCAAACTCCCAGGGACTCCCACACCTCCCTGGGGAACCCAAACACTACTTGGGAACTGAGAGATACCCTGAGCCACCCCAAGGACTCTGCACTCCCCACAGGACCCCAAGTCCTGGCCAGGCATCCTCCATTCTCCAGGGGGGACCCCCAAAGAGGGACCTTCCCAAACCACATTCAAGCGGGCAACTCCCTCAGTCTCCCCTGAAATCCCAGAACCAAGGACCTCCAAACCTCCTGAGACACCCTCAAATCCTGACCAGGGACACTCAAGCTACCCCCAAAACCTCATTCAGGAACCCCCCCAAGGGATCCCCAAAGCCTCCAAGACCCTCTGAACCCCACCCAGGGACCCCCACAAAACCCCTTAAGAACTCCCTCAAAACCCATCAGGGGATCCCCAACCTCTACCCAAACCCCACCCAGGGACCCGCAACTTCCCCTCAAACCCCTTAAGATGCCCCAAAACCTCATCCAGGGATCCCCAAATCCCCTGAGAACCCCCAGCTTACCCAAGACCCCCTACAGCCCTGCCATGGGCAGTGTGTGACTGTCCCTGTTGCAGGGCTGCACCGGGTGGAGGTGACGTACGATGACGTGGCGGTCCCCAAGAGCCCCTTCCGCGTGGGGGTGGCCGAGGGCTGTGACCCCACACGTGTGCGGGCTCACGGCCCTGGCCTGGAGAGTGGCCTGGTGGGCACAGCCAATCGCTTCACTGTGGAGACCAGGTGGGCACTGACCCCAAGCCCCCCCAGCTCCCACCCTGCCACCATCCCACACCCACAGACCCCCCACCAGAGGTGTCACCCCCATCCCAGGCCACCAACCCACCATCTCCATCCCCTGCCGTGGAGGTGCCACGTCCATCCTCTTGCATTTGATATACCACCTGTGTCCCCTCCCATGGATGAGCCACCTCCATCCCAGGTCATCACACTTGCAACATCATCCCCTGCCATGGAGGTGCCACCTCTGTCGCATGTCACTAGTGTGGAATCTCCACCCCCTGCCATCAGTGTGCCACCTCCAGCCCCTGCCACCAGTATGTCATCTCCATGCCATGGCCACCAACGTGTCACCTCCACCTCCCTGCCACCAGCGCGGCACCCCCATCCCTTTGTCACAGAGGTGGCATCTCCCTCCCACTGCCACGGAGGTGGAACCCCCCTCCTACTGCCACTGTGTCACCTTCACCTCCCCACCACTGCTGTTGACCTCCGCGGCCCCAGCGTGCCCGTGTCACCCCCTGAGTGGTGGTGTGTCCCCAGGGGCGCGGGCACTGGCGGGCTGGGCCTGGCCATTGAGGGGCCCTCAGAGGCCAAGATGTCCTGCAAGGACAACAAGGATGGGAGCTGCGCAGTGGAATACGTCCCCTTCACGCCTGGCGACTACGACGTCAACATCACCTTTGGCGGCCACCCCATCCCTGGTGCGGGGGGACACGGGAACAGGTGGTGGGGGGAGAGAGGTCCTTGTGGGCATCTGTTGGCCACAGGGCCACACTGTGGTGACACCACA